>NW_010729074.1:2686783-2743052 GCF_000365185.1 Nelumbo nucifera
ATTAAATTTAAAAATTTCACTAATAGTAGTTTAATCTCCAATAATTATTGAAAGTTTTCTATTAAATAACAAAACAAAATAAATTTATACATAATCATTGAAACTACATTTATCACAAAAATAATAAATAATTACTGAAATACAATAAATATTAATTTTAGTATATAATTATATAATTATATAATAAATACAAGTTAAGATTTTAAAATTATTATTAATAAATATTACTTTTTTTAAAGTTATTTTCTTGAATTATTACTTGATATAAGTGAAATTAGTTATTTACAATATTATGTAAAAATATTAAATTATTATTAATTTCAATATTATGTTATAATTATTTTTATACTTTTCAGATTTTTTTAAATTCATTACCTAATTTCTTTATTTTAACTATTTAAAATATAGTTATGTTAAATATTTTGTTATTTAAATACTTAAATAATATGTAAAGTATTTAAATTTTAAAATATTAGTTATTTATGGAATTTAATTATCCACAAAATCATAATTTATACTATTATTACATAACTTCATTATTAATTTTGTAATATATTAAATTATTATTAATTTCATTATTATTTTATAATTATTTTTCTGCTTTAAAGAAATTTTTTAAATTTATTACATAATTTCGTTATTTTAACTATTTAAAATCTAGTTATGATAGATATCTAGTTATTTAAATTTTTTAAATTTATTACATAATTTCGTTATTTTAACTATTTAAAATCTAGCTATGATAAATATCTAGTTATTTAAATATTTAAATAATCTATAAAATATTTAATTTTTTTATTTGAATTTTATTTATTTAAATCTATTACATATTATTAAATTTTTGAAAAACATTTAAATTGATGATCCAAAAAAACATAATTTAAATTGTTAGTACATAACTTCGTGATATATTTTAGAAAAATATAAAATTATTAGATAATTTCGTTATTTTTAACTATTTAAAATATAGGTATGATAAATATTTAGTTACTTACATATTTAAATAATCTATAAAATATTTATTTTTTTGTTATTTAAATTTTATTTATTTAAAGCTATTACATATTATTAAATGTTTGAAAAGCATTTAAATTGATGATCCGGAAAAACATAATTTAAATTGTTAGTACATAATTTCGTGATATATTTTGTAAAAATATAAAATTATTTTTTGTGTTTTTAATAAATATTTTAAATTTATTATATAATTTTGTTAGAATATTTAAATAATTCTTATTTTTTTTAATCCAAACTTTCTTTAGGTAGATATAAATAAAAAGTAGGGGAGAGGGTTTATAGGAATTAGAGATAATTTAGGAGAGAAACTCTCTACAAAATTAGAGATAATTGTAGAGATAAATAGGAATTAGAGATAATTTAGAAGATAAATAGGAATTAGAGATAATTTTGGAGATAAATAGGAATTAAAGATAATTTAGAAGATAAATAGGAATTAGAGATAATTCTGGAGAAAGTGGGGGAGGTAGTTTAGGATAAGTTTTAGGAGAAGAGATTATTTAGTTTATTGGGAAAGTGCATCTCATTGGTTGTTTCAAAAATGACATGGAATAAAAAAACAAAAAATTCAAAAAAAGGAGAAAATTTCTTGACCGCTTTGTTTTAATATATATATTCTTAAGTGGGTGTCAAAGTTGGAAACAATAGCCAGTTTAACTCCAACATCTCTTAGTAAGCACATTGTTTCAATAGCTCCATTTGGAAGTTTCCATGTGTTGCCATTTGCAAAATACTCTATACTTCTTCAAAATAGTCATCATGGAACAACCAGTTGCTTAAGAAACAATGAGCCTCCAAAATGGCTGCCATCTCCTTGATATTGAGGCTTTTCAAGCCATGGGTAGAAAAAGTTGTCCTAAATTGAATCCTTCCCTTGTCTATATATTTGTTGCACTCAGCCTCAATCCATATTTCCTCCTACCCTTTATGTTTCTTCAATAAGTTTTGTCAATTACAAAAGGCTACCCCTACATCCAATAAGCCCACCTATTTGATCCTTTATCTATATCAATTTGCATGGAAGAGCATACTATCGATTTTGATAGCTTCACATTCTTCAAAGGTTTTACTCCTTTCCTGAGTATTCTTGTAGAGCATTTTGTCTAGCAAGCTTTCATATCTTTTATTTTGAGAAGAAAACAATGGGTTAATGCTAAAGCCTCAAAATTGACCAAGATCTTAACGAATTCCTAGAAGTTAGAAACTAAAGATCTCCAATAATAATTGGGCGCAGTGAAGAGGCCATTGGCCTTGAACTGTATTTATAATAAGAAGAGGTTTACATAGATGGAAACTCTATCTTAGGTAGAGTCCTACAAAGATAACAAACAATAGTGTTTATCTCTTAGGATAATGACTATCCTAAGAGAACATCTCATTAGGATAACAATTATCCTAAAGCTGTAAGGATAATTGTTATCCAAAGGTTGGACTTCTATCCTAACTGATATACATGTGGAGATATACTCTAATACGCCCCCTCAAGCTCCATGTTCATCAAGAACATGGAGTTTGTCTCTCAAGAAGTAGAATCGATCTCCTACAAGAGGTTTGGTAAGAATGTCAGCAACCTGATCTTTGGAAGAGAGAAAACAAACATTCAGTCGTCGTGCAAGAACAAGGTCCTGAAGAAAATGAAAGTCAACTTCAACATGTCGGGTCCAAGCACGGAAAGCAGGGTTGGCGGCAAGATATGTGGCACCAATGTTGTCACACCAAATAGTAGGTGCCTCGGGGAGTGTAACTCCAAGATCTCAAAGAAGATAAATAATCCAAAGGACTTCAGTAGATGATGTGAAACAAGCACAAAATTCATACTCAGTGCTAGAATGTGCAACTGTACCTTGTTTACGGGAGCTCCAAGCAACTAAATTGGGACCTAGAAAGATAGCAAAGCCCCCTATAGATCAGCGATCATCTGGATAGCCTGCCTAGTCAGCATCTGAATAAGCATGAAGGGAAAGAGAAGAAGATGATGCTCATGAGAGGTTTAGGCCATGCATAATAGTATGTTTAAGGTAACGCAAGATACGTTTCATGACTGCCTAGTGTTCGTCAGTGGGAGACTAGAGAAATTGAGCCTTTGCTTACTACTAAGGAGATGTCCGAACGAGTGAACGCCACATACTGAAGAGTGCCAACAATGCTTTTGTATTTTGTAGGATCATCGAGAGGACGACCACCATATTGCGAGAGCTTGGGATGAACCATCATGGGAGAGGAAATGGGCTTGGAAGCCTCCATGTGAGCTCGTTGTAGTAAATCTGTGATGTACTGTCGCTAACTGAGAATGACCCTATAAGGATGCTGAATGAGCTGAATACCGAGGAAGAATGCAACAGGACCTAGACCTTTGAGAGAGAAATGGCGAGAAAGCTCCTGAATGCAGCTATGGATAGCATTCTGGGAGTTCCCAATAAGCAAAACATCATCTACATATATATGCGGTGCTTGAAAACCCATTTGGGTTAATTGATAAGTGAGACGAGCATACCAAGCCTGCGGTGCTTGAAGAAGCCCATATAGAGCTTTGTTCAACTTGCAAACATGGGTTGATTTAGTGGGATCTTCGAAACCCTTAGGTTGTTTGACATATATATCCACGTGAAGTTTTCCATTCAGAAAGGCATTATCAAAATCAATATGATGAATACACCACTGATTTAAGACTGCAAGAGAGAGAATAGTACAGATGGTTACTAATTTCACAATTGGGTTAAAAGTAGCAGTGAAGTCAACCCCGGGGATTTGAGTAAAACCTTGTGCAACCAATCGTGCCTTGTACCTGTCAATAATGCCATTTGCCTTTCGTTTTACCTTATAGACCCATTTGCTTCCTACCACATTCATATGAGAGGAATAGGGAACAAGGCTCCAAATACCATTAGTAACAAGAGCATTGAACTCCTTAGTAATAGCATCACGCCAATGGACAAATTTTACCGCTTGGGAATAATTGGAGGGTTCCGTAGTGTCATCTCAGGACTGAGATAATAATGATTGTGGTAAGGGATACCTGGTCATGAGATGAGAACGGGGAGGAAGGGATCCGTCCATAGAGCGAGTAACCATAGTATGATGGCGAGAATGCTAGGGAGCAACTGGAACCGTTGCGTCAAGAATGTCCTGCATAGGAAGGGTTCCACGAGGTCCAACTTCAGGGGAGGGTATGCTTGTTGAGGAAGCTGACGAATGGTGAGGGCTGTCAGAGGGTGCCGAACCAGCATTAAAATCACTTTGCAACAAAGAAGTGGGAACCGGTGAAACAGAAGTGGAAGGTGAAGACACAGTGGGCGACTGCAAATAAACACCAGTTAGCTGTATAGAATCTGAAGGAGCAGCAGTAGAGTACCCCGGAAAATGATGCTCATCAAAGATAACATGTCTAGAAATGTATTCTTTCCTAGTTCTAGGATGCAGACAATGATACCCTTTGTGTTTGTCGTTGTAGCCAAGGAAGATGCATTGTTGAGATCGATAATCAAACTTGTGCCGATTGTAAGGTCTAAGCAAAGGGTAGAAAACACACTCGAAAATTTTGAGAAACCGATAATCTGGAGGAAAGCCGAACGAAACTTCATATGGAGATTTGTGCCGGAGAGTGCTAGTTGGAAGCCAATTGATTAAATATACATCTGTAAGGGCGGCATCTACCCAGAAGGAAAAGGAGAGGGATGAGGAAGCCAGTAGAGACAAGGTTGCTTCGATGACGTGGTGATGTTTCTGTTAAGCACAACTATTTTGTTCATGTGTGTGAGGACAGGCAAGCCAGTGAGTAATGTCGATGGAGTCCAAGTAAGAAGAAAGCTTCTGATATTCTCCACCCCAATCAAATTGCAAGGCCTTGATTTTGGTATTAAATAAATTTTCAACATGACGCTTAAAAGACAAAAATACATCAAAGACATCCGACTTCCATTGTAACGGAAACAACCAAGAAAATTTACTATAAGCATAAATGAAAATTGCATAATAACGAAACCTTGCATTAGATAAAATTGGGGCTGGTCCCCATACATCTGAAAACACCAAATCTAATGGACTAGAAACAACTGAGGATGACAAGGGAAGAGATAACCTATGACTCTTACTTACTCGACACGACTCACAAATTAAATTAGGACTGAAACTCAATTGACCTTCATATGGTAATCCAAATTGGGTGACGACTTGCCTCACAATTTGCATGGCTAGATGCCCAAGTCACTTGTGCCAATCATTAACGGAAACATGCTCTCCAACTAACGTAGAAGACTGATTCGTGTTAGTTACCTCTCCTGAAAACTGATATAAACCATCTCTACTAGTTCTTCGCAGCAGGATGTTCCTCGTATAATCCTGCACAAAAAAATAATCACCATGAAATTCAAAAAATAATTTGTTGTCACGAGCAAATTTGTGAACAGATAACAAATTTTTGGATAGTTTCGGCACATGGAAAATATTATTTAAAACTAACTGATGAGTAGTAGTATGAAGAGTTGAAGAACCAATATTTTTAATTTCCAAACTTGAACCATTCCCAACTTTGACTTGTCGATGTTAGGTGTCATGTGATGTGTGGCACCACTATCTGGATACCAAGTTAGATCGAACGTAGACTGAGTGGGAGCAGTGTTGTTGTTGTAGGCAGCTGGTTTTGGTTCCTCATTTTTGTAATTCAGATCATAATGCCGATGACATTTTACAACTCCATGTCTCGGTTTGTTGCACAATTGTCAGACAATTTGACTACCACGTCCTCTACCACCATTATTTGCAGGGGGTGTGGTATCAACTATAGTAGCATTCTGTTCTAACCATCCCTCATGTTCAAGAAGAATGCCTAAAACATCATCAATATCGAGGTCCTCTATATTGGACCTATTAGTAATAGCAGTAACAACAGATTCATATTCTGATCCTAATCCAGTCTGTATATAAAGAATCAAATCACTCATCTTAACAGTTTCTATGACAACTGTAAGGCTATCAATTATGGATTTAACCTTCCGAACATATTCAAAAATAGACATACCTCCTTTCTTGAGACTTTGAAGTTGTCTCCTGTACTGAAACAGCCTGGAGCATGAGTAGTTGGCAAAAGACTTGGCAAGAGTGTTCCATACATCACAGGATTATCGATGTCTTACAACTTGAGCAAACACATTCTCCATGAGTGACGCAATAATCCAGGATAAGACAAGCTGATCTTTCTCAAACCATTCTAAATGTGCTGGATTGAGAACCATTCGATTACCATCATTCGGATCTGGTATATATTGTGGTGGTGCAACAATTGACCCATCTACGTATCCTATCAATCTATTTGTGTAGAGGATCAACAGCAACTGTGCCTTCCAAAGTAGGTAATTGTCGTTGTTGAGCTTGATGGGAAGATAGTGAATCCCACTATTAGGAGTTGAATTTGGTCCTGCTGTGTTGCTGGAGGCGGACGTACCTGTTGAGTGTTGTGACTCAGAACTGAAGCCGTTGGAAGCCATGGGATCAATGAGGGCTCTGATACCAAGTTAGAAACTAAAGATCTCCAATAATAATTGGGTGCAGTGAAGAGGCCAATGGCCTTGAACTGTATTTATAATAAGAAGAGGTTTACATAGATGGAAACTTTATCTTAGGTAGAGTCTTATAGAGATAACAAACAATAGTGTTTATCTCTTAGGATAATGACTATCCTAAGAGAACATCTCATTAGGATAACAATTATCCTAAGCTTCAAGGATAATTGTTATCCTAAGGATGGACTTCTATCCTAACTGATATACATGTGGAGATATACTCTAATACTAGAAATTTAAAATCGAATCAAAGATAGAAGACAGAGTTCTAAAGCTCGGGTTACTTCACTTGTTTTAACTTCAAATATAGAGCTTTGATGAGAAGAAATAGGTGAATTATTTTTTTGCAGTTATAAGTACCTCTTATTCATTTTTTAGAGCCATTAGTCATTGTGATACATTTCCCGTTACAGTTTAAGTCTTGTGAAAAACTAGAGGTATCTTAAAACTTAGGGGAGGTTTACCCATAAAAAAAAAAGAAATAAACGAATTTGGGACAACCAAGCAACTACCTCACTTTTTTTGTGGTTCGGCTTCTCTTTCCATGAAGATTGAAGATGACAAACCATTGAACCATCGGCACCAAAAAGGATTAAGACAAGGTGATCCCTCATCTCCCTTTTTTTTTTTTTATTTGCTTTGAGGCCTTCTCTTCCTTTTTGAATTTGAAGGTTGATAGCTAGGAAAACTATCTCTGGTGTTAAAATATGTAAACACGCTCCTATTATTTCCCATCTCTTTTTTACAAATGATAATTACATTTTTATAAAGACTGACCTACAAGAAGGAAATGATTTATTGGATTCAATATCCTTGTATGAGAGAGCTTTGGGTTAGTAGGTAACAAGTTTGAGGTCTTCTTTAGCTCAAATATGCATCCTAAGCTTTAAAAGGTGGTAGCAAAAGCTATTCATATTTGGAAAGTGGATAATCCTTCAATCTACTTGGGAACTTACCCTTCTTTTAGAAGGAAAAAATGTCAGGTTTTTAATTATTTAATAGAGAAAGCAACAAATAAAATGAGTAAATGGAATGAATCTCTTCTTTCCCAAGCCAGCAAAGAAAAACTTCTGAAAACAGCTATCCCCAGCTATTGTATGTCTTGTTTTCTAATCCTCAAAAAATTTTGTGATGAAATGGTGAATTATCAAAAAAAAAAAAAAGATTTGGTGGGGTGATTTAGAAGAGCAGACAAAGATAAGATGGGTTCAATGGTCTCAAATCTGTAAACCAAAAGCATAAGGGGGATCTTGGATTCAAAAACCCTCAAGGTTTCAACTTATTTGTGCTAGCTAAGCTTGCTTGGAGGCTTTGTGAAGACTCTTCCAACTTGTGGTCTAGAGTTCTGAAGGCAAACTATTTTCCTAGAGTTTCTTTTCTCAAAACTCAAAGTAGTGGTAATCATTCTTGGGGTTGGAAAAAATGTATTAGCTGGAAGAAAGGTTAAAAAGGAATGTTGTTGAGAGTTAACAAGGGGTAGAGTGTGGATATATGGTATGACCCTTGGATACCTGGGTTATAGATGGTTTTAAAACTATTGGACCTAGGCCAGCCCCGGAGATTGATTCTAGTGTGGCATGTATCTTAGATCAAGAAGGGATGTTGGGAGGTTAGCAGTAAAGTCAATGCTCTTTTTATTCCTGCTACTACTAAGGCCCTATTCGCTTTTCAGTAAGTTACTTACCCGGGTAAATGCAGTTACCTAGGTAAGTTTTTCCTGGGAAACACTTACCCGGGTAAGTGCATTTACCCATGTTCTTTTATTTCTCATGTAAATAAGGCAATGACCATTTTAGCCATAAAAATCCATTATTAAAAGGAGCATTTTTGTCCCATTCAAGTGTTGCCAACTTTTCCCCTAGGTGGGAAAGTTATTTACCCACATAGGAGATGGGTATCACTTACCGGGTAAGTGGTACCCAGGAAAATAAACTTTCTCTAGTCCCCACATAAATCTGAAAAAAGAACATAGGACCAACTTTCCCCCCTCTCAAAATCCGAGAAAAGAACACCCCCTAAAAATGTTTTGATATAAGTTTAGCTCAAAACCTATGGGATGATAAGCTTGTTTGGGCTTTCAATGTCATCAAAAGGAAAATTTACTGTTAAATTTGCCTATAATATTGCTCTTAATCTAAAGTGCCAAGTAGGTTGGATCATCTAGGCTAGTGCTTAGAAAAGAATGACTGCAACTTTGTTATGTAAGATCCCAGTTTAGCCTAGGATAAAGCAGTTTCTCTGAAGATGCTGCCTTAACAGTGCTGTAGTCGAGGAAAACCTCTTTAAAAGAAAATTGTACAGGATCTCTTATGTAAAAGGTGCAAACCTAAGAATGAATCCGAATTTCATGCTTTGGTTGCTTGTGATAGGGTGAGATGTATTTGGTTTGGGTCTAAGGTTGGTATTCATCCAAATCGCTTTGCACGCCATCTGCCTTTTAGCTTCTAGTTTGATAATTTGATTAAAGAGTTGGAGAAAGACAATTTGACTACCCTTGCACGTGATCTACCATTTGCATGTGGGAAATTTGGAAAGATAGAAATGTTGCTAATTTTGAGAATGAATCTTCTAATCCATTAATTTCTGGTAACTGGTAACATTCACAGGGCAATCATGGAGAGATCTCAGACCTGGCATTTGAGATTGGAAAGCTGTTTAAGTAAATCTGTTGATCCCAAGAAGACTCCCTTTTGTTGCCCACTAAATTCCGATGCCTTTAAAGTTCATTTGGATAGTGGTTTTTTGAATCCCAGGAAAGCTTCCTTTGGTTTTTTGTTAAGAGAAGGTGGTGATCTATGTGTGGATGCTAAGTTTGGCTCTTGTTTTGCTTCTTCTCCTTTAGTTGCTCATCAAGGAAAAGCTCTGTTGGAAGGTTTAAAGTTAGTTGTTGATCTATCTCTTGATGATGTTATTTTTGTCTCTAATAGTTTGCAGTTGGTTAGTAGTTTGAATTCATTTGATAACTCTTGCTACCAAGACCTGCTATATATTTTTGTGTGATGATATAAGGGCTTTAAGTGCTGGAAAGTCATTTATCTTCAATTGGCTTCCTAGCCTATTGCTCACGAACTAGCTCAGGTGGGTTTCTCTAAGAGAGTGTTATGTTGATACGTTTCCAAGATCGTTTTCAAATCTTCTTTTCAAGGAAAAGATGGGCTCTAGTAGTCCTAAAGACCCTTTGTTTATGGTGGTGTCTATTAGTTCTTGTTATTTCCTTGTTGTTTTTCTCTTTTGTTCCTTTTCTTGTGGTGGGCGTATTGTTCTCCTAAAGACCCTGTGTCATTGCTTTTGTCTTAAGGAAAATTTTGATTACCACAAAAAAAAAACCATTTAATCTGCTCAACAAGGTCATGATGGATTCTTAATTTTTTGGGCAAATTAGTATTTCCCCAACTCCCAAAATTGTCAATCTTCGTATCATGGAGAATCTGACACAATTTAAGCGCGTAGGTGGATAATAAATGAGGGTTTTGCAAAATAAAATAAAAATTTGTAAGGTAGGTGAATTGTATAGTCTGTTTTGAGGTAGTCTTACTTTGGGGCCTAAACTTTCAAATATACTACTTTAGTACCTAAGCTTTTATAAATATATATTTAAATAGCCCAATTCCATAAATTAACATTATGATTGATGAGGAATAAAATTATAAAAATTCTCATGATTTGACTTTCTTTTTGTTTCACTATTCATCTTTCTTCTACCTTTGAATTTTAAATATATATATATCTCACTAGAGCTCATATGTACCTCATCCTCCCCTCCTTTGTTACACATGTGCATATTTATTTTTAAATTAAATCATTAAAAAGCTCATGGGTCTTTATTGTCTCTCATAAATCCATGCTTATTCTCTAATAAGACAATTCTTAAATCTCTCTATCTCTAACCTTAATGGTCGGTGTTTGTAATTAACATCTCCATTAAATCTTTATGTTCCTCTTAAATATCTCTTAATCACTTTCGGATCTCTCTAATAAAGTAGGGTGTAAATTAGACGTGTTGGATTAGATTAAGGGTCAACCTAAATATGAACCTTACCTTGGACCCAAATTTGCTTGCGAATACATGGGGGTGAACCAATCTAAACAAAGCATTGCTTCTTTCCTTGGGTTATCATGCATTTCCCTCCATTTTGCTCCTTTCCTTGGGTTCAGACTTTCCCTTTGTTATTATTAATTTAATTTAATGTACATTTTTTCATGGATTGTTTTAATTTAATGATAAAATGAAGTAAGAAAGAACTTAACGAGTCTTTGGTTATCTTTATTAGTTCAATTTTGAAATTGCTTTTTTACTTTGTTATTAATCTCATGCTAAGCACTTTTTTTTGGCTTTATAGGGCTACAAAATGGGAGGTATAGTCCATTGCCCCAACCAAGGTCTCTACTACAACTAGTTAGATAAAGTATTAATTGAGCCACCATTGGTTGGTTTGTGTGCTTCTCATAAATATATAAATTATATAAAAAAAGAAAGTTTGAAGCTAAATAATTAAAAAAAAAGAAAATTGTTTTTTCTACTATTCTACATATAAAAAGTAGAAATACAACATCCCATGCATCACATGGGTCACCGCTAATGCAAACAAATGCAACAAAGCAAGCAATTGAAAGTGAGATTATTCTCAACAAATAAATGGGGTGAACTTATTTTATTGCCAATGGTTTGTGTCCAAAGTCTAAAGGTAGAAGAAGATGAATATATAGTAAAGAAATAAATGGGGTGAACTTATTTTTGGCATCGGTGCTGGGAACATCGCACCATTTTCTCATAAAAATGGTGATGGGCATGTGGAGTTGTAAGGACCGCTTTATTTTTTGTTTGGAACTGGTGCTGCCACATAGGTGGTGTTTTCTAAGAAAACAACACTGGTTTTATTTGGTACCAGTGTTGACTGAAATGTTTTCAACATTGATCTACATTATCCAATATCCAAGATGATGCCACATCATTGCACCGCTGGCAACAATGCACTATTTTCTTAGAAAACATTGAATTTGACATTGCTCCAAACCACACTTTCCTGATTTTTAAGGTATGATTTGGAACAACATTTTTTCTAGAAAAACGGTACCAAACAAGAGGGCATTGTTTGAAGCACCGCTTTCTCTAATGTGGCGCCTATGTGGTGTCATTTTCTTAGAAAACAACATCGATGCAAAACAACCACTAGCTCAACTCATCTCTCTCTCTCTCCTAAGAGCATTCTTACCCTATTGAAACGTCTCCTTAATAAAAACATTCCTAGAATCTCTCTTTATCCCCTCTCTCCTAAAACCTCTCCACACTCCTAATTTATTGTTCATAAAACTCTCCTAAAGTCCTAATTCCTAAAAACTCTCTCCTCATTCCTAAAATATTGCTCGTAACCAACTTTTTTTATACTCTTAACTAATCCCCACTTCCCTACTTCTAACTAAGATCTCTCTCTCTCTCTCTCTCTCTCTCTATTCGATCCATTTAACTAAAGTGATGTGGTTTATTGGATTGGGTATGGTTTAGTTTTCATTAATCTGACCCAATTACAACCCATTTACTTTGAATGGTATATTACCTATTGTTTGTAATTAAAAAATTCATTTTATTTTATTATAAATCATACCAAAACAAATCAATTATTTTTGTGATTAATTAAAAATTCCCAAACAATATTACTATTTTTAATAACTAATCATTTTCATTTTAGTAATGTTTTTGGGATTAATTACTAATATTGTTGACAATTTACTAATAGTTTACCAAAAATAATTAATTCTTTTCGGGATTAATTAAAAAATACCAAAATTCACTTAAAATCTATTATTTATATCCATGATTTATTAAAATTTTCCAAAATTTAATACCAAAATATATTACTCTTTTTAGTAATTAATATTAGTAATATATTAATAATTCATGATTAATTAATTAGTGATATATTACCAAAAAATTAATTACTGACCAATAATAATTAATTGTTTTATTAATATCAAAATTTAAAAATTAATAATCGTTTCATGAATAATTAAATTGGTTATTTAAGAATTATAAAACTTATTAATTCATAATTTAGAATTATTGACTATAATTATAAATTTATTAATATTTTTAAAATATTAATTATAAAATTTAAAAGTAATTATTCACTATTTTTGTGAATAATTAAAAAATACCATAAAATATTACTATTCTTAGTAATTAATATTACTATTAGAAACTATAAATTAAAATTAGTGCTATTAATTACTAGGGGGACCCTGCGATGCACGAGTTTTGTTAAAAGAATTTGAGGCAAAAGGAACTAGAGGTGTACCTTGGGTTGGGTGGGCCTAACTCGAGCCCGACCCAATTCAACCCAAGCTATTGTACAAGCTGGGCTTGATTTTTTGAACTTCAAGCTGGATTTAGGCCAAAAAACTTAAGGCTAATTAACCTAAACTCAGTTTGGGTTTGGGTTGAGGTCTCAATTAGTTTAAACTTGACCCAACCCAATTTTATCAATATGTTTTACCTAGAAATTGGGCTATTAAGCTCAATATATATATCCAAGCCCAAGACCAGCCCAAGATGTTAGGTTAAGCTCGGGTTGGGCCTAAGCTGGAAAACTTAGTCCTAGGTTAGTAAATTATTGAAAATTACTAGTAATTTTTCTCTTACCAACCTAGGCCTAACCTGAGCTTTAACCCAACATCTTGAGCTAGGCTTGGGATTGGACGTGTTGAGCTTTGTAGCTCAGTTTCTAGGTAGAATATATTGATAATATATAGATGTGTATATCACAAAATGTTGAGTGGGCTCAAATTGGTCAAATCGGGCTCGGGCTACCCAAGGCCTCAACTCAAGCCCAACCTGAATTTAAGTTAGGCTTTAGTTTTTTTGGCCTATAACCATCTTGAAATTGAAAACTCAAGCCTAAGCTATGCAAAATCTTTAGTTGAGTTGGTTAGGGCCCAGATTAGGCCTACTCAAACTGCACCCCTAACTCCTTTTGCCTCAAGTTCTTTTAACAAGGGTAAATTGCTAAAACTTTCCCTGAAGTTTCTGGTTGCCCATCACAGTGTCTTTTTTGTCTTAGAGCTGTAAAATAGCCATGCATGGCTACAATTGCAGAAATAAGTTTAAGTGATTGGCAATCGATACTGTCAATACAGCAAGTCTTATGGCTCCATTTGGAAGGAGTATAAATACAAATATACAGTACAAATAGATAGAAAATAATACAAGATACAAGGTTTTGCTGCATATTTGTATTTGTACTCTTTACAAACTGAGCCAATGGAGAAAAAGAATGGAAATGCAAAGGACGAATATTATAGCTAGCTTGGCCATATATTTGTTACTGGCTCAAGTTCCACTCAAGGGTTAGTAGAAAGAGCAGACTAAGCCAAGCTGAAACTAAATTATTTTTCTGTTCTTTTTAATTCTCAGATGGTCATTGATTGCCGGTAGACTTCTCTGAAGAACAGAAAACGATATAAAGAACTACCGCAAAACGCGGTTGAGCAAGAAGTATGTCTCCAGAGAAGAAGAGGAGAAAGCCAACACCACAGTTGAAAAGATCAAAGCTATCAGGCCTCGGCCACGTACCTTCTCAAAAATCTCTCGACGGTTTTGGACGATTGGATGATCCTACCACTATGGGGATTGGGGACTACGAGTCAATCAGGAGAAATGCTTAACAAGGTCTCAGCTGATTCTACAATTGCGGGCACAACTAATCTATCGGCGGGAGAAATGCCTAATAACGAGGCATCTCCCACTCTTCCACCACCTGCAAACGATTTCATTCAATGGTGGAAGAGTGTCTTAGATGAAAGTGATGAGATGGAGACCTCCTGTCCCGTTAGTGGGAAAGAAAATGGATTAGCGATAGAAGAGATGCAACCAACGACAGAGGATGCGAACACTGCTTTAGAAACGGGGCAACATTGATGAGTGGGATAAGTTGTCTTTTAATGGAAACATTTGGGACCAATTAGTGTCGGAAATGGATAATATTATTTGAATAAAATCACTTCTTAATTAGTAGAGTTTTGGAAAGAATGGATGAAGGGTAGGATTGGTAATGGGAAGCTTTACACAATGCAGGACCAAATGCCTACTGGAGTTCTTAACACAAGTGTTAATTAAGATTACCCTCGACTGTAAACGATGTGGAAATCCTACAAAGTGTTCAATTTCAGTTATTATGGATTGTATTGAAAGAATACAACAATAGGCCATATATGTTTGGTTTAGGGCCATTTCACTGTCCGTTAATTTTTTTTTTCATATATAATCACAGTTTTACACATCCATACCCTTCATCTTCTTCTACAAACTATAAGTCAATAAAATAAATTAAAATTTATTAAAAATAAGACAAACTTATCTAATAATAACAAATAAAAATGAAATTATAAATTAATAAAAAATTATTACGAATTTATATAACAATAATAAAAATAAATCATTAATTATCAAGTAACTCTATAACCCAATAGATTTTCATTTAAAAATAATAACAAAAAACAGAGTTTAAGAATGCATTTTTGTTCTCTTTTTCTGGTGTGGCAATTTAAAAAAAAAATGCAAATAAAAACATTCATGTTGTAAAACAGCCCCTTAGGCCATGTTTGGTTCAGCTCACATTTTTTGTCATTCATAGCCAAGATGAAATTCTAAACAGACAAGAATAGGTAAAGATGGGCAGAATCAAGGATCATCCTGTTAATGGGCTTCCTAGTGGTCAACACATCTTCAACCTGCAGTCATGCGAAGGCTCTCAAATAGACTTCATCAATTAGTTCAGAAGTATGACTGCTGTTAGAGGCACTCAGACATATCTCATTAGCCCGGGGTCCCCTAAACACCAATCAACAATCCACTTCTTTGGTGTGTTCCCTCTTATAGCTGATTAAAAGAAGTTTCTTCTTGTCATCATTGACTATTTCACGAAATGGGTTAAAGCCGAGCCCTTAGCGTAAAAACATGTTCTTGAGCTCTGTTTTTATTTTGAAAAGCAAAAACGAGTTGGTTTTTAAAGCAAAAACAAATTTTGTAGTATATAAATTATATGATTTATGAAACATGGTGTTAAAGAACCATCAAATAATGGTTTAATTTGTTTCAAATTATTTGCATAATTGTCATACAAAAACATTTTTTTTGAACTGTTTTTGTTTTGAAAGGTAAAAACAAATTGTTTTAATTTATCCCAAAAAACAATACATGTTTTTTCAACCATCAAAATAATATTTTTTTTTTAAATAAAAACAATATTTTAGCATAGAAATTGGGAAAATCTATGGTAATGGAAAAGCTTTGACCAAGCAAAATACTCCCGTGAATTTTGATTAATACCACCTGACTGGTCACCTCTTTTATGATCCTAGTTGATTGGTGATAAATTTTTTCAATTTCATATATTTCCGGGATATATCATAGTCAAACCCATAAAAATTATATGATTTATGGAACATGATATTAAATAATAGAAGAAAATGTATTTTTCAAAACCAGAAATTCAAGAACATGTTTTTGATTTGAGTTTTGAAGACAAAAAACACATGAACAAGAACTTTTTTTTTAGAAGTAATCTGTTTTCAAACCAAGTAGTTTTAATTTTCTTTTTTGAAACTGACAACAAGAAAAACACTAACCAATGGTCCGGTTAACCTCGGGGGAGGGGGGGTCCTATATCTTGGTTCAAGCTTTCAAATTCATAGGCTACCGGTTTATGATGCTATCAAAGAATTAGTTCAGATAAATTTTGTGATTTTAAGCACTTTTAAGTTTCGATTTGTAAAAATTGTTGAAACTAATTTTTTTTTTCTAAAATCAAAACTAAAGCTAAGAATTGATCCTTGTTGCTCAAATTTCATACTACCGATTCTTTGCCAATGACCCATGCTAATTCAATTAGTCACTTGATCCAGACTGTTCAGACGGTTTGGTCCAAGCACCATCCAGACAACTGGATTTGTTTCACCCTTAATCTGGTCCTTAGAACATGCCATTCATTCAAAGTAGATAGTTGAATCACTGAGCCAAAAACAAGTGACCAACACCATTCTAATTCCAGATCAATTTTTAAAATCTTGCATATTTGAATGTTATAACTTAGATATTGGATGCATACTTAATTCTGAAATTACAGCCCACATAGTCTATTAATAGCCCATTATAACGGTGGGGCTAAAAATTTTGAAGGTTATCAGTGTATTAAATATCTGTGGGCCTACACGTCTACCCTGCCACCATTAATGGGGTCAAATTAATCTGCATCACATGTACCGAAAAAAAAAGAAAAATAATAATTATTTGGGCTTTGGAGCAAAACCTTAACCAAGTTATAACAAATTATCAACTGGCCGGCTTATTGAGTCCCTCCCTGTCTCGGTCTCTCGGAGTTTATAGCCATGCCTATGGTCCCATGGTCCCAGCAACATGCTGGAGGTTACTTGCTTAAAGAAAAGTATCCACAACCACAACTTTTATATATAAAAGAACAAAGTCAGCCAGATGCTCATTGGTTGGGATTTGGGAAGGATACGATTCCATCTAAGTGATGGACAAAACCACGCACAAGAGTGATGGATCCCCCATGCATATAGCATACGTAATTCTGGCCTTCAAAACACACATGTGATCTCTGTCTCCCTCTCTATAATTATAACCCACATGCATGCAACGTATCTGCTATACGTTTTCCAGCATTAAATCTAAATCTGAAGCACATGGCTTCCACGTTTCCTCTGAAAATGCAGATGCAAGGAAATTGCTTCAATTCCTATTAATTACGAGTAGTAGAAATAAATTAATCACTACCCTAAAAATCAAATAGGCCAAAAATTATAGGAAAGATCTAAGATGAAAATTCACAAAAAAGATACATTGCTAAAAGAACTTGTCTTGATCTTTGAATTCCAATTTATGAATTCGGAGTGGTAGAAATATAATATTTTCTTAGGGGTGGATTCAGTGAGTTACTAGAGTAACTTTTATTAACAAAATGTTATTGTTATCAAGGTTGGGCTTAAACTGAACCCGGCCCAACTTGTCTGTACTCCAACCTAAGGTGGGTGGATGGACCACAAAAGTGGCACCAAATACAGAAAAAAATTGAAATTATTATTATTATTATTATTATTATATATTATGACAGTTCAGGTTTATTATTATTATTTTACTACATAAAATTGAAATTATAAACTAGCATGTCACAACCCCAAAACCGTGGAGCTACGACAAAATTTAATTTTAAACAAGCAGAGGATGATGGTTGGATCACTAGTTGCAAATGAATCAGATTGAATTGGGACAGGGGTATATTGGAATTCAATTCTTATCCATCAAATATATCCAACAAGAATTCAGGATACCCAATTTTGATTGGTTAATTATCATATAAATAATATGTGAAACATATATTTTAATATGTAACCAAATTCGATTGGTTATGCACATATGACACACCCCAAAAGGTTCATTCATTGTGAATATTCACAAGTACTTCCGACAGATAAAAAGCAACTCCAAAAGCATTGATGCGCAAAAGCCATTAATTGCATGCACGTTAGTGAAGCTATAGCAAGATGTGGCTGAGAGGCCGGATCGCGCTAGCATTCTCATGTTTTTCAGTTGGATATTAAGCATGATTCAGAAAGCATGTTTACGTGATCGAGTGACTCCAGTTGTTGCTTATAGGGTGCTCTCTTCGTATAGGAAATGGAATTTATCCGTGCGAGTAGATTCTCACCTGAGAGCAATTTAGTAATTTAATTAATAGATTACAGTAATTAATTACTCTAATTTAATAAATATATAATTAGTGATTATAATTAATAATTACTGTTATTATAAATATTGTTAATAATTAGATATTTACTTTAAAATTATAAACACTGTTATTAAAAATACTGTTAATAAATTACTGATTATAACAGTAATTTAATAAATATATAATTAGTGATTATAATTAATAATTACTGTTATTATAAATATTGTTAGTAAATAGATATTTACTTTAATTTTACTTTAAATTAAAATTATAAGTATTGTTATTAATAAATACTGTTAATAAATTTACTAATTATTGTTATACGAAAAATAATTAAAAATGTTATTAAATATATTGTTATTGATTATTTAATAAAATATTATAATTACTGACTATTATTGATAAATACTGTTTAATTTAATTTAATTTAATTTTGGTAATTATTAATTTAATGAATATTTTTAATAAATCCTATTCATAAATTTAATATTTACTATTATATTAAAAATAACTAAATAATATTACCAAAACTATCATTAATGATTATTTAATTAAATAGTATAATTACTTACTATTATTGATAAATGTTGTTAATAACGTTCTGACAACCGATGGTTCGACCGTCCAATTCGAACGGATGGCCTGTTCTTACAACAAAAATTATAAGCAAAAAATTATGGAACTGTTCTGGCCATCGGTTTTNTTATGGAACTGTTCTGGCCATCGGTTTTTGGGTTGACGGTTCGAACGGACGGTTCCTTCTGACAACAAAAATTATAGGCAAAAAATTGAGTTTGTGAGGTACATTAAGTAGTATCATACGTGTTATGTCATTCAATCGTGTGACTCATATGATCCGAAAATGGAACTTGATGTAGGGTGATTTGGCCTGACCTCGTAGTACGAGGACACGTGTATATGACCTAGCATAAGTGACAACTCAGCGCGACAGCCTGGCCACAACTCGGCATAGCGAGCTCGCCGAGGCCCGACCAAACGACTCAGCGGGTGTGGCAGCTCGCCGAGAAGCAAGGCCCAGCTCGCCCTGAGCTTGAGGGTGGAGCACCCCGAGCTCCCCCCGTGCAAAGGGACCCGAGCTCCTCCTAAGGGACTCCGAGCTCTCCCTTCCTAAGAAGGGAGCACCCCGGCTTTTGGCTAAGTGTCCCGAGGGAGAAACACCTCGGGACAACACCGTCGAGACTCTTGTTCGTACTTGCTTAAGGCTCACCTCCAGTGCGAGCACCTCGGCGTACCTCGGAACCTCGGTGCAAGGCAAACCTACCCCAAGTGGTTCGGTGTATAGTAGCTTGGCAAACTTCAGGGGAGATATGCCTGACAACCGTACCTGCCTGACATCCGTACTTGCCGGATCCGGTGGTAGTGCCCGCATCCCTTGCCAGGCGGCGTTCTGCCTGTCGTCTCTAAAAAGCATGGCACGCCTGACGATTCCGTACTCTGCAGTAGCAGCCTGCAGTAGCAGCCTGTACCTTCCACCCCAGCCCTGGCAGTAACGGCTAGGGCAGTGGCGGTTACGCCTGATGTGACCGAGCTCCGGTATAAAAGGACCCCGACCCTCACGAAGCAAAGGTATTGAAGCTAGCACTTTCAACACTCTTAACTCTCTGTGTCTTCTTTGAGTTTTCCTCAGAGTTCTAACTTAGCCATCGGAGTGTTCCCACCGGGAGACCTCCCTGGGAACCCTTCACGTTCCTCTTCATCTCAGGTGCCGTCTGTTACAGCTAGGAGCCAAGTTTCAGCCAGCTAGGAGTGCCCAGATCGTGCTGCATCATTTGGCGCCGTCTGTGGGAAACGCTTCAAAAGGCCTTCCTTTAATTTCTATGCAACTCTCTTCAAAGAACTCATTAGCATTACTAACACCTATGGCTTCCTCCAACAACGCCGGATGCCGGAACACCTCTGAGGAACAACCCCAGTTACCCACCGTCTGCATCGGGCAGTTCACCGTCCCCCTCTTTGTGGACGGGGTTCCAAGTCTAAATGTGCCTCAGATGGTGGCACCCGTGACTGTTCCACTACCTTCTGCAGTCGGAACAACCTTCGCTGAACCCACCATCCTCCCTCCGGTGGCCAGCAAGGTCAGCTTGAGGATCTGATGCAGTGCATGCGAGCCACGCAGACTCAGATGCAACAGTTCCAACAACTCCAGTTCCACCAGCAGCAAGTGTTGCACCAAGTTTCCCAATATCGGTATCAGCAACAGTTTCCTTCACTCCCTCCTCGGCATCCAGCTGCACAACCAACCAAGCCTCATCGCTGAAGTGAACTTCCTTCCCGCCGAGGAGAGACCTCGGTATCATCCCAAGGAAGGAAGGAAAGACCCTCTACCCCCTCCTCGCGGCCTGCAGTTAGGTCAGGGGCTTCCCAGCCGGTTAGGCCAGTATCACCTCAGCGTTCGCAGTTCAAACCTCTGCTTGCCGAAAACCGGTTCGAAGTGCTGGCCGACGACCTGGAACAAGGTCCCTTTGTTCGTAGCTACCGACAGTCGTTCGAGCTTTTCCCTGGGCCTATCGAGCTCAGTAATACCGAGGCCAGCAACACCAACGCCGAGCCAGCTAAGAAGCAGCGAAGGCGTCGCCGAGCTCGCCGAACTGCCACCCGCGATTTGCCCGAGCGCAAAGGCAAGGTAGAGGTAAGTTCGGGCGAGGTAAAAGCTACTCCGCTTCTTTCAGTTCCTTCCCCCCTGTCACCAGAGCTCCTTGTTGTCCCCATGCCAAGGGACTTCAAGCTCCCCCTCTGGACAAGTACGACGGATCCTTCGATACCAATGACCACGTGGACGCCTTTCAGTCCCAGATGCATCTGGCCAGAGCGAGCGAGTCTTGCATGTGCGTGGCCTTCTCCACCACTTTCAAAGGGGTAGCCCACACTTGGTACCGAAACCTCGCGCCAGGTTCAATAAGGAGTTGGGCGCAGTTCGTACAGGTTTTCACCTCCCACTTCGTCACCAGTAAAAGGTGCCCGATGACCCAAGAAAGCCTTCTTAGCATAGTCCAAAGGGAATGAGAGTCCATCTAGAACTACGTCAAGCGGTTTAACGATGCTTTCTTACAGATACCCAACCTAGACCCCGCAGTTCGGCTCACTGTGGCCAAGCGAGGCATCACCCACAACGAGTTCAAGTGGCACGTGGCTGTCAACCAACCCAAGACCGTGACCGAGTTCCTTGAACTCGCAGATCGATTCATAGGGACAGAGAAGGAGATCAACCAGAAGGGCGAACAGGCCCTTGAAAAAAGTAAAAGGGAACCGGAGCCCCCAGCTCTAAGTGACAGCAAGAAGAAGAAGGACCAAGCTCGGGGGGCAAAGCCAATCCAGCCTTTCCGACCTCCGACAGCAGAAAAGGATTATACGCCCCTCAACGCAAGCGGGCTGAGATCCTCATGGTGATCAAGGATGCCCCATATGTGAAGTGGCCACCTCGGCTTAAGGCCGATCCCAATGTTAGGAATAAAAACTTGTATTGTAGTTTTCATAGAGATCACGGTCATAGTACCGAAAATTGTAAGAACCTCCGCGACGAGATAGAAGAACTTATCCGTCGTGGATATCTGAGAAATTTTATACAGCTTAATAATAATAATAAAGCAGGTCGGCATGGGGAGCAGAGTAAAGAGGCTCCCGAGTCCAGCAGACAAGCAGAACAGCTGCAGAGGCAGCCTCCTAATGAGAGACCAGTCCGGGGAACCATCCATGTAATTGTCGGAGGATCAATTGTCGCGGGCTGCACTTCGGCAGCAGCTCAGTCATCAACCTGTGAGGCCGCCAGGGAAGAGCTTAACCCCCCAAAGCGGCCAAGGATTGAGGAATCGATCTTCTTCACTGAAGACGATGCGTGAGGGGTCCATTATCCCCATGATGACGCGCTCGTCATAAAGATTAAGATCAACGACTTCGAGGTCAGGCGCGTCCTAATCGACTCGGACAGCTCGGCAGATATTCTCTTCAATGCAGCCTTCGATCAGCTTTAGCTTCGGGAAAGCGACCTAAAGCCCGCAAACACTCCACTTGTAGGATTCAGCAGTGAGGAGGTCAGGCCTTTAGGGAGAGTCACTATACCGGTGGAGGTCGACACCTGGTCTAGTGTGGTAAGGCTCAGCCATGAGTTCGTGGTGGTCGCGACCCCCTCCCCATACAACGCAATAGTAGGTCGGCCCATCACCCACGCCTTACGAGCAGTAGTCTCCACCTACCACCTAGAAATGAAGTTCTCTAAAGACTTTGGAATCGGAGTGACGTGGGGTGACCAGCTCGAGTCCCGCAAGTGCTACGTAGCCGCCCTCAAAGGAAAGTCCAAGGTAGCAGGCGACCTCGAGCTAGAGTGACCTACGGAGCAGTTTGCGGAGCAAGCCGCGCCTACCGAAGAGACCATCCCCATCCCAACTTCGGTAGAGGACCCAACTCGGGTACTTCAGATCGGCGCTTCTATTAAGGAACCCCTGCGGTCTCAACTGGTAAGTTTCTTACTCGAAAATTTAGACGTTTTTGCATGGTCAGAGGCAGAAATGCCCGGCATAGACCCCATCATTATAACTCATAGGTTCAACACTGATCCTGTAGTTAGACCCGTTAGATAGAAGAAACGAAACCTAGCCCCAGAGCGATGAAGGGCAGTCGACGAGGAGGTCGGGAAGCTCATTGCAGTCGATTTTAACAGGGAGGTTCATTACCCGAGCTGGGTGGCCAACCCCGTTCTGGTGAAAAAGGCCAACGGTAAATGGCGCATGTGCATCGACTACACCGACCTGAACCGAGCTTGCCCAAAGGACTGCTTCCCACTTCCCAGGATTGACCGTCTAGTGGACGCGACCTCAGGGCACGAGTTGCTGAGCTTCCTATACGCCTATTTGGGCTACAATCAGATCAGGATGGACCCAGCTGATGAAGAGAAAATTGCTTTCATAACCGAGTTCGACCTGTACTGTTACAAGGTCATGCCCTTCGGGTTGAAAAACGCTGGGAGAACTTTTCAAAGACTTGTAAATAAACTGTTCGAGCCACTAATTGGCAAAAGAGTAGAGTGTTATGTAGACGATATGGTCGTCAAAACCCAATTTTCACATGATTTAATACAAGATTTACATTTAGTTTTTTAAATTTTGTGTAGATTTAATATGAAACTAAATCCGAACAAGTGTGCCTTCGGTGTCACCTCGAGTAAATTCCTAGGGTACATCGTTAACCGGCGAGGCATTGAGGCCAACCCGGACAAAATCAAAACCATCCTAGAAATGAGACCACCGCGGAAATTAAAGGAGGTTCAAAAGTTGAACGGCCGGTTAACCGCCTTGAGTCGCTTCATGTCCAAGTCAACAGATCGTTGCCTACCCTTCTTTAAGGCCATAAAGAGCAAAGGTTTCGAATGGACCGAAGAGTGCCAGCTTGCGTTTGACGAGCTCAAAAGGCACCTCGCCAGCATCCCAGTCTTAACCCGACCCGAAGAGGGTGATGTTTTAGAGCTATACCTCTCGGCAAGTGACGAGGTGGTCAGCTTGGTACTAATAAGAGAAGTAGATCGGGTCCAACGACCCGTCTATTATGTTAGTAAAGTGTTGCAGGGACCAGAGACAAGGTACCCAGAGATAGAAAAGTTAGCCTATGCATTGGTCATAGCAACCCGAAAGCTCTGCCCGTACTTCCAAGCTCACACCATCGTTGTCCTTACCAACAAACCTCTGATGCAAGTCTTGCTCAAGCCCGAGGTCTTAAGAAGATTGACAAATTGGGCATCGAGCTTAGCGAGTACGAACTCCAGTATAAACCCCGAACTGCTATCAAGGCCCAAGCCTTGGCAGATTTCACCGCAGAATGCACCTTTAGCTCCGAAATCCCCAGGCCGGTGGAACACAAGGCCCCCGGTATGGGTGAGCCCGGGGTTCCCAAGCTGGTTGAGCTCGAGTGTTGGGAAGTAGTAAACAGCGTGATATCTCTCCTAGTTAGGCCAAGCGCGAACTGGAACGAGGAACCTTGGATCCTTCACGTCGATGGCTCGTCAAACTGGTAGGGCAGCAGAGCTGGGATCGTTCTGTATGAGCCAAGCGGTGTGAAACTGGAATACGCACTACGCTTTAAGTTTGCGGCATCCAACAACGAAGCAGAGTATGAGGCGCTATTGGCCGGACTGGATCTGGCAAAGGAAGTGAAAGCTAAGCACATTGTTGTCTGCAGCGATTCCCAACTCGTGGTTAATTAGGTTATGGGTGAGTACGAAGCTCGTGAGCCAACCATGGTAGCTTACTTAGCCAAGGTAAGAGGGGCTCTGCTCAACTTCCGGTCACATTTCATCCAGCAAATCCCGAGATCAGAGAACGCTGAGGCCGATGCCCTATCTCAGTTTGCCAGCACTGGTGATAACACCATGAGGACTGTGTACATAGAGAACTTGCCTCGGCCTAGCTTTCTCAAGGGGGGCAGAGGAGGTCACTCCCGTTGTCCAAGCAGAGTCAAGCTGGATTGATCCGCTCACGAGCTTCCTGCTACACGGAACCCTCCCCGCAGATCGTAATGCCGCCAAAAGGGTAGAGCGTCAAGTAGTCAAATACGTCATGATAGGCAGATGGCTGTACTGAAGATCCTACACGCTCCCCTACCTACGCTGCCTACGACCCTCTAAAGCTGAGCTTGTCCTCCGCGATACTCATGAGGGCCTGTGCGGTGGACACTTGGGGGGTAGAACCCTCACTCAGAAAGCACTACAACAGGGGTATTACTGGCCAATGATGAAGGCAGATGCGACCGAGCTCGTCAAAAAATGCACAAGTGTTAGAAGCATGCCAACATCCACAATTGACCTGTCGCCGACCTAAAGTACCTCACTAGCCTGTGGCCATTTGCACAATGGGGGATTGACTTACTCAGGCCATTCCCACCAGCTACAGAACAAAGGAGGTTCCTGGTGGTAGCAGTTGACTATTTCACGAAGTGAGTCGAAGCTGAACCTCTCCCAACAATCACAGCCCGGAATGTGCAAAACTTCTTTTGGATGAACATAGTGTGTCGTTTCGGATTACCTCGGGTACTGATCTCCGACAATGGTAAGCAGTTCGAAGACATCAAATTCCAAAACTGGTGCCAAGACATGGGAATTCAGTAGAACTTCACCTCAGTGATGCACCCTCAGGCAAATGGTCAGACGGAAGTCACGAACAGAGCTATTCTCCGTGGACTAAAGGCGCGACTAGACCAAGCTAAGGGACTATAGGCAGACGAGCTGCGCAGTGTATTATGGGCCTATCATACCATAGAAAAGACCACCACAGGAGAAACCCTATTTAACTTCACCTATGGCACTGAAGCAGTCATTCCAGCCGAGATCGAAGTTCCCCCACTGAGAGTAGAAGCGCATGATGACAGGGCGAATGAAGACGAGCTACGCGCCAACCTTGACGTGCTTGAAGAAGTACGGGACCTCGCATACATTAGGACCGCGACCTACTAGCAAAGGGTAGCTCGGTACTATAACACCAGGATAAAAAAGCGGACTCTTCGCGTTGGCGACCTGGTTCTCCGTAAGGTTATGGTGCCTGAGCCCGGTGTTGGCAAGCTCGATCCGAACTGGGAAGGACCCTACCGATTAAAGCGAGTACTCGGGGAAGGAACGTATGAGCTCGAAACCCTGGAAGGGGAACAAGTACCTCGGGCATGGAATATTATCAACCTAAGGCAGTATTACCTATAAATAACTGAGTAGACCACGAGTCACTCTCAGGGCTTAAGGGCCAAAATGCCGAGCTAACAAAGACCTCGGCGCAATAAAACTCCGAGAGCAGACCACGAGTCTCTCAAGGCTCAAGGGCCAAAATGCCGAACTAACAGACTCCGGCATAATAACCTAGCCACCTCTATGACGCGAACGAATTCTAAGGGGCTAAAACACCGAGCTGACCAAGGAGCTCGGCACCACTGTACATGATGTATCGAGGGCGCAAGCAGACCAACAGGTTCCGCGACAGTTAGCTCACCTCGGCATACAACCAGAAGACAGTTCGGGCATATGCCTTACTATGCCTTACTGTGCCTTACTATGTCAATCACCTCGGTGCACGCCACAAGACAGTTCGGGCATATGCCTCACAATGCCCTACTACGTCAAATCACTTCGCACACTCAACCATGATAGCTCGGATCAAACAACACTTGGAAAAGAAAGATCAATTTCATTAACAAGTTTTGTACAATGAGATCGACAAAAAGAAAAAACAACTACAAAGACTGAGCTCGCAGGCTCGAAATATAAAGGCAATCACTTCGAGGGCTCTTCATCTCCGCGCGAGACCTCCTCAGGAGCTTCGGGCTGGTTAGGGGCGTCCACTTCTTCGTCACCGTCCTCCTCTTCTGAATCTGGATCCTTTGTGGCTTGACGAGCTATCTCATCCGTGATTCGCGAGGTGGTGATGGCGCTTGTGTCAAGCTCGGGGTACGTGTACCTTATCAGCCACCTGCTGAGCTTGAACCCCTTGCAGTAGGCCTCCCCCAAGACGACAACAAATTTATCGAATTGGATGTATTCCGTGACAGCCTTGATCATCGTCTCCTCTATCGCTTGAGTGAAGATCTCGGTCTTCTCTTCGATGTCCGCCCTGAGGAACTCCACCTCGTGCAAGAGGGCATTCTTATTCTCCTTAAGGCCTTCCGCCTCTGCCCTGAGGGCGTCTAGCTCGCTCCTCAGCACACCCTTCTCGTGTGCCAGCTCCGCTTTGAGGGCCTCCACCTCACCCCTCAGCACGCCCTTCTCGCGTGCTAGCTCGTCCTTCTCCACCATAATAATGTCCCTCTAGGCCCTGGCGCCGCTCTCCAACCGGTGGATTTGCTCGCGAGCTGCCCGTAGATCAGTATGGGCAGCGCGGGAAGACTCCTCGACGGTCAGAGCCCGCTTCAGGTTCCTCTCGGATTGAAGAGTAAGGGCGTGCACGACGGAGTTCGCCTAACAAAGGAAGTTAGTTAGTACCGAAGAAAAGTATATATAAAAGAAAAAGAAAGGAAAAAGAAAAAGAAGAGAACTTACCACCATAGTGTGGGTGGCAGCCTGGGCTCCGAGCTGAACAGGGTTGAGCATATTGGCCCAGACCAAGATTTCCTCGTTGTAAACGACCACTTTGCTTTTTCGAAGGCCGCACTGGGGGACCAAGATACTTCGGCCCCTATCCGGGCTCCCCGAGCTGGAGACCGCCGTCCCGGCTGTACGAATGGGCTCGGCGGAGACCTCAGCTGCTACGTTAGCAGCCCCGGTGGCAACCTCTGGCTCAGCTGCTGCCCTCATAGCGGGCTCGGCCGAGGTCTCGGGCTCCCTAGGTGGTATGGACTCCTCCAAGTCAATAATTGGAGGAGCCCTAGGGAGCTCGTTCTTGGAAGTTGGAGCCGGCAGAAGCTTGGGCTCGGGAGTGGGGGCTAGTGGTGACTCGATACGGGCTCTCTTAGAAGCCCGCTTCTTCCTCCCCTTCATGTGCTTGAAGAACCGATCTCCCTTAAGTTTATCTTTCTCTATGGGACCTGCAACAGAGCTCGGCATTAGTACTCGAGTAAAAGAAAGGAGCAGGCCAGACAACTAAGGTACTAACTACCTACCCGGACTCAAGCCGGCCTGGATGAGCATACTCTCGGTGATGTAATCCTTGAAACTACAACCGACCTCAGCCGACGATTGGAATGTCTCCCTAGTCTTCTTGTCGAGGATGATGCCGGGGTCTTGGATAGCTGCCCTCCAGTGAGTAGGGAAGGGCCACCCCGCAGGGTTTCAGACTATGAAGTAGTTTTGCTTCTAGGCCGAGATCTTTCTAGGAAGCTTATGCATCAACTTGAACCCCGGGCGAGGGGACAAGTAGTAAGCCCTCCTGTGCTCGGGGAGAACGCATGAAGCGCTCTTCTTGATGGTGAGGATAGAACAGAATATGTCCAAGCTAAGGGGGAGGACATACTCGTAGCAGAGGGAGATGGTCCCGACCACGTTATGGATTGAGTTCGGGTGAAGCTGGTCTATCGTAACATTGAAGTGGATTGAGTTCAGATTGAGTTCGGGATGGAAGGGAAGGCGCAGCCCGGCTATGAGCTGCTCCCGGAAGATTACGACCTCATCAGGGTAGGTTGTACTGTTGAATAAGGTGGCGGAGCCTCTCCAAGGTCATGGTGGAGGGTCTGAACCTGTCCAGGGTCATGGTAGCGCGTTTTTTGATGTCCCGCGGAATCCATAAGTCGCGTGACGTTGGTGCGTAGACCGTACGCGGCCTGAGCTGCGCCTGGTAGAGCCAAGCAGAGAACCGGTCCAATCGATGAACTGGCGGATACGAAAGCTCAGGACCCGAGCCAAATCCACCCGGCAGACCGCAAACTCCCCGCACTGGGTCAGAACCCCTAGCACGGGGAGTGGGGGGCAATTGATGTAGGGTGATTTGGCCCGACCTTGTTGTACGGGGACACGTGTATATGACCTGGCATAAGTGACAACTCAACGCGACAGCCTGGTCACAACTCAGCGTAGCGAGCTCTCCGAGGCCCGACCAAACGACTCGGCGGGTGTGGCAGCTCGCCATGAGCCTGAGGGTGGAGCACCCCGATCTCCCCCCGTGCAAAGGGACCCGAGCTCCTCTTAAGGGACTCCGCGCTCTCCCTTCCTAAGAAGGGAGCACCCCGGCTTTTTGCTAAGTGTCCCGAGGGAGAAACACCTCGGGACACCACCGTCGAGACTCCTATTCGTACTTTCTTAAGGCTCGCCTCCAGTGCGAGCACCTCGGCGTACCTCGGCACCTCGGTGCAAGGCAAACCTGCCCCAGGTGGTTTGGTGTACAGTAGCTCGGCAGACTGCAGGGGAGATCTGCCTGACATCCGTACCTGCCGGATCTGGTGGCAGTGCCCGCAGCCCTTGCCAGGCGGCATTCTGCCTGCCGTCTCTGAAAAGCATGGCACGCCTGATGAGTCCGTACCCTGTAGTAGCAGCCTGTACCTGCCACCCTAGCCCTGGCAGTAACGGCTAGGGCAGTGGCGGTTACGCCTGATGTGACTGAGCTCTGGTATAAAAGGACCCTGACCCTCACGAAGCAAAAGTATTAAAGCTAGCACTTTTAGNATCTGGTGGCAATGCTCGGATCCCATGCTAGGCGGCATTCTGCCTGCCGTCTCTGAAAAGCATGGCACGCCTGTCGAGTCTGTACCTTGCAGTAGCAGCCTGTGGCAGCAGCCTTCACCTTCCCGGTTACGCCTGATGTGACTGAGCTCTGGTATAAAAGGACCCTGACCCTCACGAAGCAAAAGTATTAAAGCTAGCACTTTTAGCACTCTTAACTCTCTGTGTCTTCTTTGAGTTTTCCTCAGAGTTCTAACTTAGCCATCAGAGTGTTCCCGCCAGGAGAGCTCCCCGGGAACCCTTCACGTTCCTCTTCATCTCAGGTACCGTCTGTTACAACTAGGAGCCAAGTTTCAGCCAGCTAGGAGTGCCCAGATCATGCTGCATCAGAACTGTTCTAGCCACCGATTTTTGGGTCGACGGTTCGACCGTTTGCTTCGAACGGACAACCCATTCCCAACAACAAAAAATTACAAGCAAAAAATTATGGAACCATTTTGTCCACCGATTTTTGGGTCGACGGTACCCATCCTGACAACAAAAATTACGGGCAAAAAATTAAGTGTGTGAGGTCCATTAAGTAGTAGCATACACGTGTTATGTCATTCGAGCGTGTGACTCATACGACCTGAAAATGGAACCGTTCTAGCCACCGGTTTTCGGGTTAACGGTTTGACCATCCGATTCGAATGGACGACCTGTTCTGACAATAAAAATTAAAGAAAAATAAAAAATGGCCAAAACCATTGAACGGGTTAACGGGTTAATGGTTCGACCACTCAGGTCAATGGGTCGTTGACCGTTTCAACGATTTTTTGCCAGGGACTGGGATTGGGGTAAAACGGAACTGGTTGCCTGGACGGTTCCCAATTAAAAAAAATGGACAACCCGTTCTTGCAAAAAAAAATATAGGCAAAAAATTGAGTGTGTGAGGTCCATTAAGCAATACCATACGTGTTATGTCATTCAAATGTGTGACTCATACGACCTGAAAACGGAACTGCTCTGGCCATCGGTTTTTGGGTTGACGGTTCGACTATTCGGTTCGAACGAATGGCCTGTTTTGACAACAAAAATAAAAAAATAAAAAAATGATCAAAAACCATTGAACGGGTCAACGGTTTGACCACCTGGGTCAGCGGGTCGTTGACCGATTCAACAATTTTTGGCCAGTGACCAAGATTAGGATAAAATGGAACCAGTTGCCTGGATGGTTCCCAATTAAAAAAATAAAAAAAAACAGCCAAAAACCATTGAATGGGTCAATGGGTCGATGGTTCAACTGCTCGAGTCAACGGATTATTGACCGATCCAACGGTTTTTGGCCAAGGACCGGATCAATGGGTCGACGATTCCATTCCATTCCAGCCCCTGCAAAGTAGGGCCCCTCTGCTAGTTATTTATTAGGGTAAAATACAAAAATCTTCTCTGAAGTATCTGACAATCATAAAAACTTTTCTTATAGCTTCATTTTAATAAAAGCCTTCCTTAAATTTTTAAATTATTTGACAAAAACCTCCCTTCCATCACCCGAACAGAAAACGTTTAACCTATGCATAACACTTTTTCAAATACCCGTTTTACCCTTTTGTAAAATGGGTACTGAAATAACAAGCTAGTGAAGAGCAGATTACACCATGATAGGTGCTGAGATCAAGCAGCACCTTACTCTGGTTTCCGTCTCTTCTCAACTCCACCAACAAGCAGGGCGGCTTAAGAATCAAATTCGAAGAGAGAATGAACAAGTGAGCGCCGAGGGTGCTGCCTTCAAAGCTAAGATGGAAGAGAATGTCTGGGATGAGGAGAGATGGAGAGAAGTTGTGGAGATGAAGTCGACACGACAGCAAAGAGATGGATTAGCTCAATGACGATTTTAGTAGGTATAGGGAAAGAGCTAGTAAGGATATCACTTTGAAACAAAAGGAAGTGGATCAGTTGAGGTCGATCGTGGAAGACTTGGAGAAGAGCAATGAAGAGGCTCGTGACAAGATTCGACAGATACAAGTAGTGCGTGATGGTGTCCTGGAGAGAAGGAATAAATGGTGAGAACATTGGGGAACTGAAGAAAGCGATTGCTGATGTTGTTAGGGAGAGGGAGCAGGTTGAACGGGCCAGGACTGATGGAGACCCTGGGATTGTTTCATTAAAGAAATCTATAGAGGCCCTCGCTGCAGAATTTGGGACTCAAGTAAATCCATCATTAATCCAACCATAGAAGGCAAAAATACTAGTATCAATATCTTCTTTATTCAACAAAATTAAATAAATAAGTAGAATTGTATAATAAGGATCGATTTCCCAATTAGATCAGAAGAGGCCTGGTCCCATCAAAGAAAGGATTTGACGGTGTAGGTATATGTTGATCGCTACAACCGTGGAGACACAGAAGGTGCTAAGTCAATGCCATAGGAATGCATGCGACGAGTTCACAATCGATATACGTCTATGATGAGCTCAAGACACTAAATGAACTGTGATGAGTTCAGGACCTGCACAGACTTGCGATGAGCTCAAAGCCATCGCACAATTGTGATGAGCTGATCAAGTTCATTGCAAGTCAGAAAATGAGTGAAGAAACATGTGCTTCACTAATAACGTGTGTGACAGAACACCCAGTAGGATTAGAAAGGGCACGTGAGATAAGTAGTGACATCACTTACCATAGTGGTGTTCCCTAACAACTAACACCAAATCTAATATCCCCTTCCCTAATGGGAATCAAACACTTTTAATTCATTCCTATCAAGACCTCAGGATCTCTCCTTATAAATAGGGGTTCAACTCATAACGAGATCATTATTCTATCTCTTCACTTGCGCCAGTCTTTAGCCTACTCCTACTCTCGACTTTCCTTTGTCTTTCAAAGAGACCCCCATATATAGCCTTACCTCCCTACTCACAGATGGGAAGATAACATTTTTGAAAAGATAAAAGCAACAAGACCAGGAGTTAAGTGGTAGCAAGGGTTGAGCTGAAAGAGACAAGGATTGATGACGGAGAACGGGGATTCGGTTACTTGCAGGTTGGGGTGAAAGCATCGGGAACGCCGAACAGGATGAGCTTTTTACCGACAGCGAGGGAGTGAATGGAAACCTTTTGGAGGTTGTTGTTCTCATCGAAGTAACCAAGAGTGTCATCTGAATCATGTCACCAACTGAGATGGGGCCATTGCTGATTGCTCTCCTTTTTACTCCTAACCTTCCTTCCGAGACAAGAGGAGACGAGAGAGCAGAGTTTAGCACAATCAGTGACATTCACTAGTTAGTTATTTGAGAACCCATTTTATAAAAAGGGTAAAATGGGTATTTTGAAAAAATTATGCATCGGTTAAACATTTCCCGTTTGGGTCAATGACAAAAGGGAGGTTTTTGTCAAGTTTTTTAAAGTTCAAGGAGGTTTTTGTTCATGTGAAACTTCAAGGGAGTTTTTTGTATTTTACCTATTTATTATTATTTCTTTTTGGTATTTGGTGATAAACCTGAACTGAAAAAAAATCCGAACTGAATTCCCATACGGACTGTTTGAGTAACACAACACCAAACCTAGCCCCCTCCTCAAATTTGCATGGTGTTTGGAAGTGTGGGTGTTTTTTGGGACCGATTTTCAAGAAAAAATGCCCATTCTTCCAAGACCCGTTTTCACAAAAAAAAAGCTTCTGCCACATAGGCAGTGAGTCACACTACCAGATTGGTGGAGGCAGGTCGCCTCTTATGCCAACCTGGCGTTGTCCGGTCTAATTATAGATCGCCCTACCAAGGTGAGGCTGAGGAGTCAACAACTGGGGCGAGGTGTCTATCGTGCTTCTGAAATCTGCTTACGTGGTGTTGAGTTGTCGTTTGCCAGTTTTGTGGAGCCACGTGTCACAATGTCACTAGAGGGTCAAACCCACCCTCATTAGATTCCAATCAATTCTTGAGTATGATTCAATTCCAAATTCTGGAACCGATCCCACCTAAGCCAGCTCTAGGGTCTAGAAGTTTACCCCACCCAAATTGACTTGGAGAGTTGACCTTGATTGGCTTTGGTAGAACTAGCTTAGATATAATTTGAACCTAGTGTATGGGTTTGAATGATGGATTATGTATCAATTATGTTGTATTGTTTAGGTTGGTTGTGGATTGTATTCTATTTGCATTGAGATTACAATTAAGCAAATTGGGGAATGTGTGTGAAGCTGGATTATGTATCAATAATGATTATGTCATATTATTTTGTTTATGGATTATGTTTTATTTTCTTCGAGATTGAATAATTATATAGATTTGAATTATAGAATGTTTATGATAGATTTTTACTTAAGGTCAAAACTTTGAAAGGGAAAATAATAATAATAATAATAATAATAATAATAATAATAATAATAATAATAATAATAANTTATTATTATTATTATTATTATTATTATTATTATTATTATTATTATTATTATTATTATTATTATTATTATTATTATTATTATTATTATTATTATTATTTCAAAGTAGGGGTGGCAAATGGGTGGGTTGGGTTGAGTACCAACCCACCCATATTGGTGTGACCCACTCTGACCCTTACCCACCCTAACCCATCCATTTGACCCACTAATTCAAAGCAATACCTTAACCTTTTTAATTTTTCTTTGTTTTAATTGCATAAACATATTCAATTGAAAAATAAAAAGTTTCAACTTTTTCAAATAAAATTGAAAATTGCAGAAAAATATAGGAAAGTTGTAAGAAAATAAAAAAAAATGCAAAAATGTGAATAGAATTACAGAAAAATGTAAAATATACACACATATATGTTTCAACTAAAAAACATGAAAAAGGAAAACAAGTTCAAAATATATTTTCATATATAAAATGCATAAATATAAAGAAATTGAAAATTATAGAATTGCAAACATAATAAAAATTTCAAAAACAAAAAAAATCTAAATTATATAAACTACAGAAATTGCATAAAATAAAAAAAATCAGAAAATAAAATTTGTAGAAAACACCAAAAATTATAGAAAAACAAAGAAATTTCAAATAAATAACAAAAAATACAGAAAATGTATAGATTGTAGAAAATAGAAAATGCAAAAAAAAATGAATTATAAAAACAATGGAAATTATAACAAAACACTAAAAAATACAAGAAAATTGAAAAAAAAAACAAAAAATCAGATAAATATAAAGATGGGATAAAAGCAGAAATTGCAAAAATACATAAAATGATAAAATTTGAAAATTATATATTATATCAAAAAAGTAAAAAAATGTAGACAAACTAATAAAATGATAAATTTTTTCAAAAAAAATCGAGCAAAAATGGACAATGCATCCACACAATATTGAAGCAAAATTTCAAAAAATATTTCAGAGATAAAAATTTACAAAACTATTTTTGCATAAATTTGTAGCACTCTTGATGGGATTTACATTTCCAATTGCAAGAGTTTACAAGCCATTGAAAATATTTCAAAACACAAAAAAATCGCTGAAATTTTTTATGATAGTCTTTGACTCTTCATTCTTTCAAATCTTCGAATCGAAGATCTAAGTCAGCAAGAGAGGGAGAGCGGTGGTGCGACGACAACCTCCAAAGGTAGATCTAAGTGATAAAGAGAGAGGGTGGTGGTGCGGCATTGAGCTTCAAGATGTGGGCGTGACAGAGGAGTGGTGCGGCATGCACCTGTCGAAGATCTGAAAATGAAGCGCGAGAGAGGGAGAGTGGTGGTGCTACGACAATCTGAAGCAGAAAAGGGCGATGTGGCATCCACCTACGGTAGATCCGAGCGTGCTAGGGGGGTGGTACGACATCCACCTACCGGAAATCTGAAAATGAAGCGAGAGAGAGGGAGAGTGGTGGTGCTGTGGCAATCTGAGTGAGAAAGAGGTGGTGTGGCATCTACCTATGGATATGATCGACGAAATGTGTGTGTGTGTGAGAGAGAGAGAGAGAGAGAGAGAGTTTTGGGAGAATAACCTAATTTTCCTAAAGAGAGGGTGAAGGGTCACCCTTGACCCAATCGACCTTGACCGTTATGGGTCATTTGACCCATCTTGACCAACTGTTGAATTGGGTGGGCATGGGTGGGTTGGGGTCAAATTTGCCAGCTCTATTTCAAAGAACTGGTTCCATAGATAGACCTTAGAACTGACCTTGAATGTTGTATGTATGCATATACATAAATAAATAATATTAAATATTTTAATATTTAAATATAATGATTAAGGGGTTTTTTAACAACATAATTGATTTAATTTTGAAAACAAAAACAATTACTACATTATTAAGAACAATACAAATTTTCTGTTACAGTTATTTTTATTTTCAAAAACAAAAGTAACCATGTTCTCGAACACCCCCTAACTTATAATTTTCAAACCACTACCAATATCATATCCAATTTACTCTCTAATGCCGAAATGAACATTGGGTATAACTGCAATTTTGCAACACTCTACTCTAATTATCAATACAAATTAATTCCGGACTGTCTATAACACTCTAGGGCTCTACTTGAGTGAAGTCTGATAATATTCATCTCTCCCAATTAAAATCGAATCCGTTCCAATTTAAGATATCCACAGCCGATCCATTTATAATTTGATCTAATATGGCCCCACCCCCATCTCAATCCGGATCTCCTATCTACAGTCAGAGGAGCCCTACACACAATAGCCGTACATCGGAAATATTGCCTATAAATGATAATATACAAATACAATTACGGGAGATGTATGGCTGTAGTGTGTTGAGAGGTAAGAGATCAAAAAATAATCTTAGGCAAATTCGCATTTCCTTCTCAGACTCACTTCACAGTGCTTACAAGGAAACATCTCTACGTGAACAAAAACATACCAATACAGGAAATGTGTGGCTATAATTTGGCTGAAGAGGAAATCCAAACTAGTATTAGAGGCCTAAACAGAGCTAGAATTACCTCCACCCTGTAGAATCCTCATATCTACCTCACATTGCATCGGCACATCAAGAACATTGATCCTATTTATGTGTTTTTATTCACGGAAGAGGAATTCCGGATTCAGCCAGGAAAAGAGAGAAGACCTGGAATTCTCTCAGCCAATCATCGTACTCCATACAACGCGTTAACTTGAAAATGTCCACACGTAATGTATGGACTTTTTTATTCATGGAACCGTCATTCTCCCTTTTTTAATTAATTTTTCATGGATCCCACGCGGATGGGCATTACGTCATTCGATTTCCATAGGAAGACAAGGAAACTCTGGCGACGCAAATTGTAACGTAAAAGCCTCCCAAATATTAAAAAAAAAGAAAAATACAATAACAACAAACCGCGTTAAAGTGAAATGACCAAAACGCGTTAAGACCATAATAACTGAGCTTTACAAAGAGCTCTCACCTGACAGTCACATTCCACCGTATATTAGGAACATCACCCATGAATAATAATATAATGTTCTTGATGTACGGCTTGAATATTCTGTGAGGTCAGAGTGAGGAGCGCTTTGTCAGGAGCAGATCCGATTCCATGAACAGAAACACAAATAAAAGGTTCCAATTGTGATGAGAAGAGAGAGAGAGAGAGAGAGAGAAGAGAGCGAAGGAGAGAGCTAACCCGAAGTTGTGGGAGCAGCCCAGCAGCGGCAAAGGAACTATGTTTAGAAAGTCTCCTCCTCCTCCTTCGGTGTCGCTACAGAATGTTGACGAAGTGGAGAAAGTTTTCAAACGATTCGACGCGAATGGCGACGGCAAGATCTCCTCCACCGAGCTTCGCGATGTCTTAGGTGCACTTGGCTCCGACACGTCGCCGGAGGAGATTCACCGCATGATGTCGGAGATCGATACTGACGGTGACGGTTTCATCGATCTCAAAGAATTCGCTGAATTTCATAAATCCAACGGTACTGGCAACACAAAGGCGGAGGATGAGTTAAAGGAGTTGAAGGACGCTTTCAACTTGTACGACAAGGATAAGAACGGGTTGATATCGGCGAAGGAGTTGTATACTGTGTTGAAGCGCTTGGGAGAGAAGTGTTCGCTCCAAGACTGCTCTCGGATGATCAACTCCGTCGATGTCGACGGCGATGGACACGTCAACTTTGAGGAGTTTAAGTTGATGATGACCAACGGCAAAGCTCCTTCCCGATGATTCTACTCTGTATAATCAATATTCTGTGCATCTCAATACATCGAATTACTCTTCTTCTTACAGGTTTCTTTCAATTTCTAGGTTTTCATTTGTTATCTTTTTCTGCTCTTAGCTTCTTGTTGGTAATGGTAACCTCTGTAACACGTTTGTTAGTGACCTGCTAGTATTAGGGTTAGGGTTTTCACTTTTTGGTGTTTGAATCTCTAAAACAGAAATTCATAACAAAATCCGATCCAAGTTAATTCTTGAAAGCTCGAGTTCTCTCATCTCTGATCTCAGTTTTGCTAGTCCGGATTAGGCGCACTTAATGCCTGTCTTAGGGATCGTTCAACCAATTATAATGCCCCACGTCAGCTAATTAAATGTGTAAGATCCACACCCGTGGGAAATTGTTATTGGCCAGACAGCCTTTAATACAGCCATCAAATGAATGCAGCTAAGCCACCACTAAAAACCTCCCCATCGTTCCCTTTCTCCCCAAAGTGGTGGTTGCGGGATTCGATTCCGCGTCACTGAACCAGCTAATACACCAACGGGCTGTTATACACTCTACAGTCTATTATCAAATCAGCATTATTGATATTATTAATAAAAGTTGGTCTGTTATAAACGATTTATTAACTATTTTTTTCTCTGTTTTAAAAACAAATTAAATATAAATATTTATTTAAACAACGGAAACTATACCAAACAGATAATATATCTATACAGTGGACCGGATTCTGACTCGTGTGAGCGGTTCAGTTATGCAGCGTGGACCAGTCAGTTAGTGGGCCCAAGCTCAATCTTTCTCGAACATCAAGTATTGTACGGAAAAGGAGAAGAGTCTCGCTCTAGATCTAGATTTGAGTTAGCTTATGCTTATACAAACGACCGGGCTATGCCAACTGTCAACTGCCAAAGGAAAAGTCCTTCGTGGGCTTTGATTGGAATGGGCCAGTGTTTGGTTGCTGTCATGGCCCACCCAAGAGACTGGAAGACTTGTAATCGGCGGTGCCAATGATTTTGATCTTAGAAAAATGCAAAGAGTGAGGGACACGGAAGGCTTGGAGCCTTGGATTAGTGTGGCAGGCTGCACTGAAGACGAAGACGAAGACGAAAGCAAGGTAGTTTACTTTACGCGACAACTAAATTACGTAACTGTTGGTAATGAAATAGACTGAAAATATAAAGTAAGGGTAGCCGCGTGGGCGGTGACATGTGGAGGCCTGCCTTAACTCAATTTCTATTATAGATGATCCAAAGTTCCCAAAGATGTTTTGTCAGCTCTATTACTCTCAAACCTAAATTAGGAAACGCAATTTATTTGATGGATTGGGCAAGAAGGATGGCAATTCCCGCCCTATTGGACGGGTTTTTTTGTGCTTTCATGTGACAGTGAAGCTCATGACGTAGATTGAAACCTAAAACTATAGGCAATGCATCGGAATTAAGTGACTTTGGTACTTTACAAGAACTTTCGTACAGTCACAGACCAAGAATTAAATAAAAAAAGAGTAGAAATTACTGAGATACAGAGGCGTTGTCGAAGGTTTTGTGCAACAAACCGTCTTTGCTCATGGTTGGGGCAAGCACCGTTAACGTTGCACATGCAGCAGCTCCATCGTCCCTCCATGGCCCTCCACCTTGCCTTTCTCTCGGCGCCAACTCGCCAAGCTCCTCATCTACATTGGCATTTCCACCCAAACCTATACAAGGGAAGGTAAGTTTTAAACAATAAAAGCTGATGAGGTGTTGGAGGCTCTGATAAGTTTGAGTAAGTTTAAGAGAACTGAGGAAAAGTGAAAGGGAGTTTTGATAATAACCCAAATGAAAGTGGGGTCTTGGAGGTAGGTCAAGATTAAATTTGTGAGGTGGGTTTCAATGATATTTATCAAAAATAAAGAAGGGTAAATTTTTTAAGCTACCTTTATGGTTTAGTTAATTGAGTAGATGTATTCCTATTGTTTGAAAATTGACTGATGCTACTCTTATTGGTTCTGACAATTGACTAGTTTTACCCTTAGTTTGCATCCATTAATATTCTGTTAAATTCATATATAAGTGACTTATATTTTTTTAAATTCCAATTTTATCCCTACCTCTTCTTCCTTTGAGCAACAAACCGAACTGGTTCAGTCCTTAAGGCTCTGTTTGGTTTGCAGGATGATTTGGATGGGATGGGATGGGATAGGATGAGAAAGTGTGAAATCTTCATTTTTCATCATTTGGTTTATGAGAAAATTATTGAGAGAAAACATGACATAAATCAGAATTGAAAATAAAACTATTTAGCTCTATAAATCAATTGTCCCTCTAAAAAGTCTCAAACTCTCATTGAATCCATAATTTTTCAAATAACAACGGACCATTGCTATCCATGAAATGGGATTTGTGAGAAGACACTTTAACCCACTTTGTCCTATAGTATCATCATTCATAAATTATTTTTCTTCCTGTAGTGATTTCAAGTGCCCATAGGCTCCAAATTAGATGACAGGGACCACGACTGGTGAGATGGGCTTGGATGAGACTGTTCCAAGCAAAGGTGTTTGACAGGGAATTTGGTCGAACATATGGTGGGTGATTGTAGTTTTTCAGGTTTAGAGGAGATTTAAAGGTGGGCTTCAGCACTACTGGCTTGCCAAAGTTGGGATTCGTTTATTGGTTTCTGGGCTTGAACATTGTATCTGTTACAATTGAAGGGCATCTGTTTGTTCTATAATTGGATAAATTCTGATAGTAATTAATTATCAGAATGAGTTGAGTGCATTTGGAAATAATTTATGAAAATCACAATTTTAACCGAAGGAACGATAGTGGTGTTTGGAAACATTTGGTGGAAATCATTGTATTAGAATAACAGTAATATCCATGTAGTAGACAGGGGAGATAACATAGAGTAAGAGATGGAGAGTTGAAGAGAAGAACAGTGCTCTGTTTTTTCGAGAAATCGAAGTAAAATGGTAGAAGGAAATCAAACGCTGAAGAGAGAGAGAGAGCATTGGTTGTCGGAAACCATGGCAGCCAGGCCCACTGTGATTGCACCATATATCTATTTGGGTTTTGGAGCTCAAAAAATAAAGAAGAATTAAAAACTGTTGAAAAGGTAACAACGAGACAACCATCTATCTGAAAATATCACCGGAAGCTTGGACGTTGCCATTGGGCAGAGGAAGTGGAGAAGACAGACAACAAACTCTTTTAACAAGCAAACCGGATACTCTTTCCCTTTATTTTCTCACCGGGGTCGTACTGTTTTTGTGCGACCCTGAATCCCAGTTTTTGAGAAAGTGCGTCCCCCTATTTTCCCATCCCATTTCCGTGCGTCTCACAAAACAAACATGGGAAAGTGGAATATTTTAGGAATATTCCATCTTTTCCATCTCTTTCTAGAGAATCAGAGCCTAAGGAACCCAAATCTGATTATTGCCTCCATAAAAAATCAACTATACTACCCAGAAAAAGAAAAAGCGAAACAAACACCGGGGAACCAGAGAAGAGCTCCTGAGCGGATATGCTAGAAAGAGCTTCCGTGTTTCCATTAGAACTCTTTCTTCATCAATTCGGCTCTGAAGTAATCTCAACGGAACACAAGAACAAAGAAAGAGAAAAGAGGAGACAGTGGATACCGCCCAAGTCCTTCAAACAATCTCCAACCTAGTGCTAATCTTGCCACGAAGATGCCGATGCCGGAGGGGGTCGATGTAGACGACAGTGGCGGAGCTGTTATAGTGGTTGTTAGTTGCTGTTACAGTGGCACATGCAGCATGTCAGCAGTTTTTAATCCAAAGCCCAAAGAGAGTCGTGTCTTGTTGAAGCTAAAAATGAACGTAGACGACGATGGCGGTGGCGGAGCTGACGACGGTGGTGGAGCTGAACCCGACCCCAACGATTGGGTGAAGAGAAGTTTGGTTTGCAGGGGTTGCAGGGGTGAAGAGAAGAAGAAGAGGAAGGGTTTGTTCATGCCATGGGTTGTAGGTTTTGTTGTAGAGATCCTCCTCTCCATCTCCCTCTTTCCGTCGCGGACGATGCCGTGATGCCATGGGTTGTAGGGGTGAAGAGAAGAAGAAGAAGAGGAAGGGTTGTTCACGCCATGGGTTGCAGGGGTTGCAGGTTTTGTTGCAGAGATCCCTCCTCTCCATCTCACTCTTTCCGTCTCCGACGATGCCATGATGCCATGGGTTGCAGGGTTTGAAGAAGAATCAGAGCACGAGGTGCAAAGCCATTGTCTTCTTCTCTGAAGTCTGAGCAATCCTAAGCAAACTGGGCTCGGTGAGGGTTGGGCAGGGATTCTTGGGCGGTATCCACTGGTTTTAACTTGGAAACCGAGAAACAGCAGTTGTGCGGACTCGGTGGAACCCAGATATGAGATTTAAGAGATACTCAGATTTGAGGAGAGGGAGAAATCTGAGTAACCTATAGCTGAGGGTAAAATCGTTTCTGTCAGATCATCGTTGACGAACGTTAATGAAACATAAGGATTAGTCAATTTTCAAAAATAGTAAGAATAGCGTAAGTCAATTTTTAAATAATAAAGATATAGCCAATGAATAGTTTAAAAAATTTACTCAAAAAAGAAACCTTGGCCCATGTGCTTCTCACCTACCCTATAGCCCCTTTCACTTTATCGAAAATCTACAAAACTCTATAAGGTAGTGGTGCAAGTTGGAAGGGCCGGGCTGGGTTTGAGGTCAATCCAGGCCCAATTTGAAGAATTGGGCCTAAGGCCCCAAACCGAGGTCAAGTCCAATGTTTCAATCCAGGTCTAGCCCAAATAGAAATTTGACATACTTGGGTTGGGCCAAAGCATGGGCTGGAGTGTTAATCATGCCTGTCTATTAAAAAGTTATATGAACCTATTTAATATCAATGATTTAATTCCTTAAATAGAAATTTTTTATATTTTTATCATATAAACATTCATAAATGCATGCATACCTGTTTGTATGTACATATATATGTTATGTATATATATGTATGTATGTATAATAAAACTAGATTCACATGTGTTTGAAATTGTGCATTTTGGAACACACCACACTCTTTGATGGTGTTCTGTATATAGTGGTGTGGTGTTTTGTGTTTCAAAATATTGGGGTTTAAAATGTATTGGTTATCAAGTGAAATGTATTGAACCAAGCAATAAAGTATGGTTTGTTATAGAAGAGGAGAAACAATGGTTGTCAAAAACTGGTGTTATTTTGTATTCCAGAACCAAGAATTACTGGTTCCACAATATGCCACACTCTAAAATAAGATGTATTCAAAATGACATGTTTCGGAACCAGTTGGAACAAAAATTCACCACAGTACCAAAGTCATTCGCAATTCGATCATCAGACGTCTTTGTTTTGTTTTTTTTTTCTTTTCTTTTCTATTGTTTAGCCTGTCTAAAAACAAATAGATATAAATCAGATCTAAATTCTTGAAAAGAATAAAACCTACCAACAGTATAGATGAACAAATATATGAAAGAACTATTCAACCTAAAAATTTTAACCTGTTAGGGGAAGTTCCTGAATATATTTTTATTCTCTAACATTTATGCTCACAGAAAAGATCACGCCCAAGACCATTGGGCTTGAAGCATGAACGAGAATAGATCCACCCACACACTATGTTAAAATTTTAATTAATTATATTAAAGTTAATGAGAATCGAAAATTAGACTATTTGGTCAAACTGTCAGGTGAGATCCCTGAATAGACTTTTATTCTCTAACAAGAACACCAAAAAAAGCCAAAAACCAGCATCATCTCTATTAATGAATTTTTAAATTTGTTAATGTAAGATTTTACTAGTTCTGGATTCACCATTAAGGTTGCCTTTAGGTTCTGGTTCATCTAGACTTTCAAATCTTGTTGTAGCTCTGGCAGTGTGGTCACTGGACATGATGGCGATAAATCCCCTGAGCTATTTACGTCCAACAGAATTTCTGAATCATAAACACAAAAGGTGAATTGTGTTTTCCACTAACATCTGTTGAGATTTACCGATTGTAGTTTTCATGCCTATTACTCCTTAAGATGTATCAGTACCCAGCTTCTTTTATATAGTCATATTCTATTATAAAATCTTTAAGATGTAATCATCAGGTTTGCCCTGATGGAGGCCAATCTCAGTAGGAATTCAACTTCAGTTAGGGCAAAGCCCGTTTTAGCAGTTTTTACTACCTTGAATTGAGAATATCTCTGTACTTCTATGTTTTATTTCACAGAGAGATTCTCAATGCAAGGTTGAAAAGGAACAGTGTGGGCACAGGTTTGCCTAGATGGAGGCCAATCTCAATAGTGTTTTTGAATCATCATTGACTCAAATAGTTGAACTGTCCAATCAATCACCAATAGGCAATAATAAGAAAAAAAAATCGTTTAAACACAGGGAGAGCGTCAGGATCAGACCTGTTCATGGGCCGGGTAGCCCGATGGCCCAGCCCGGCCCGGCCCGGCCCGCACCCCGGTCAGGCTTGGTCATGTAATTAGGCCCGTAGGTCTGACCTCGGGCCTAACACAGTAAGCCCAACTGTGTTTCGGGTCAGGCTCAGGATTTGTCAAAAAAGCCCGGCCCGACCCAACTCAATATTATATATTTTATAAAAATATAATATGTATTTTATATATTATATAAAATATATAAATAATATAATATTTATTAAAATATATATTTATAATTTAATATATACATTTTTTATTATTTTCTTTATAATTTCTCTCTCTCTCTCTCTCTCTCTCTTTCTCTCTATTCAACCACTTCAGCAGTAGTAAGAGTATGGTCAAAATTTTGGGCTCAGGCCCAGGCCCGGGCTTCGAGCTTTTTATGAGGGCCAGGGTCAGGCCTGTTGTAGACCCGATGGTCGAGCTAGACTCGGGCTCGGGTCTTAGAAAAATCTGTTAATACAGAATGAACCCAGTCCAAACCCGACCCGGCCCGGCCCATAAACAGGTCTAGTAATTTGAGGTGTGCTCTTCCCATTGGCCTCACTTTGTTGCTGGGCACAGAGGTGAGGGGTGATGTAAATTTGTAAATGTTGAGAGCTTTTTGCATTTGAGCTCGTTTCTCCCGATAGCATATACTCTTCGCATATGGTATCTAATTCATGGGGAAATAGATGTTGCTGAGATGCTGCTAGTTTACCTGTGCTTTTTAAGTATACAAAGTTTTTGATTTGAGGTTCATTGTCCCCCATTCATCGATAGAATATATTATTAATATTATATAATATAAAATAGTTTTAATCGAATCGATTCGAATTCATGCTTTTAAAAATCCAACGAATCCTTATTGGATTCGGATCAATCCAATTTTCTTAACAGATCGGATATGCTCTTACTGAATCCGATCCGATCCGTTTGCAGCCTTAACTCAAATTTTATTGGGTGCTTAAACCCATCTCAAAGTCAAAACCCTTAAACCCAAAACCTTCCAATTCTTCAAACATCCCTAGATTCTCTCAAAAGATTCCACGCAAAGATAAAAAGGACGCCTCAAAATAAACCCATTGTCCTTAGGCCTTAAAGCCCACAAACTGCATTTTATGGAGTTGAGATTAGGCTCAATTCTAAAATTGAGACACACAACCCCTAGAAATCCAATCAGACCCCAAACATTATAATTATCCACTAGGAATCTTTCCACCAAAAAAATCAATCATTTAGGCCCGTTCTCTTTTCGGTAAGTTATTTACTTAGGTAAATGTAATTATTTGGATAAATTTTTCTGGGAAATACTTAACTGAGCAAGTAAATTTTCCTGGGAAATACTTATCCATGTTCTTTTATTTTCCAAGAAAATAAGATAATGATCATTTTATCCATAAAAATCTATTATTAAAAGGAGCATTTTTATCCCATTTTTGTCCCAATGGATCATTAAATCGAAAGGTGTTCTTTTATGACAATTTTAGAGCCATATAGACTGTCGCTGAGATCAATAATCTGACCCAACAATAATGAAATTCACTTATAAAATGTCACAGTTAAAGAAAATCAAACCTTCCATTGACCTCTATATGATACTAATTCCATACAACCCCAATTGGTTGATTTCAACTCCATTGACCCAAACCCAGGTATCAAATGCAAAATCCAACACAATTATGTAATTGCACACAGAAATCAGGGAGATGCTATCCCAAGAAATCTTGGTATACCACTTGGATGGCCAGGATTGATTAGTTGAGTTAGGCCTAAAATTTTGATAGCTTCTATACTTTTGTGTTGATTATAAAGTTCTAAATATCAACACGGGCCAATACGCCCTACTGGTGTATCGGCCAGTGTTGGTGGTTTTTTTTCTATGTTTTATTTATTTTTTTCGAAATCGGTTCAGAGGGGTCAGTTCATGGCCCGGTTACTTTCTGAACCAGTGGCTGACCTGATACAACTCCTATAGGGGCGTATTGAGAAATCACCAGCACAATACATATTGGTTGATACAGGCTGATACAGGCCGATACATATCGATACTTTTATTATTTGGATGATCAAGATTAATAATATTGAAAGATTACTTTGATGGTCCAAATCCTTTTATTATTTTTTTGGTAGAAAAAGGAGAATTTTATTGAATGCTTCGGAGGATACATAGCAGGATAGTTAGCTATTTAATAGTTCCATGGCCAAGATTATTTGTAAACTAAAACTATTTGAACACCACTAAGATTTCTAAGATTTATTGACTGATCTGAACGCACAAATTCAATAATCTAGATCTTTGGTAACAAGATTTTGGATGAAAGTGTCGCCTTTAGTGATATTAATGGGTAAAGAAAAAACATTCCTAAAGTTAGAAAAATCTATCCCCTTGTCCAATATATATATATATATATATATATATATATATATATATATATATATATATATATTTATATACGGGGACCCGTGTGATGCATGGGAAAATATGAAAAATTAAATAATTTTATTTATTATTAATTAATTGATAAATTAATAATCAAAATTTGTTGTTAATTAATTAAAAGTATTCAAAGTTATTGTTAATATTTAATTAATAATTGTATTTTTAATTTAATATTGATTTACAAAAAATAATTATTGTGAATTTAATATGAACAAATATTTTTTAATAAATTTAATATTATTAATCATTTGTAGTAATTTTAATAACTTTTATTATTTTCATTATTTTTAAATGAAATTTTGATTGACTTTAAATAAATAAAAATAATTACAAAAACTAACATTTTTATTAATTTTTCTAACAATTAACAATTATACAGTAATGGCAATGGGGCGGGTTCAAAGCAGCGCACCCCATCCTTGTCCCCACCCCGTAGTCAAGACACTCTACCCCATCCCAACCTTGTCTCTAGTGTTAAGCGGGTTCAAGGCAAGGCACCCACTCCTTGTTAGGGACAGAGAATCCTCGAATTTCCCTTTGTCCTTAGTGTCAGATGAATGCACCTACTCCTCGTCAATCAAATATTCAATTTGATGACAAAAATGATCAAAAGGATATACTGAGTATTAGCCACATGGTAAATTTTTCTAAAAGTACACTAAATTGTCTATAATTTTATGAAAATTTTGAAAAAATTATTACATTTGCATTATTTTGAAAATTTATTCAAATTTATTTTAAAATTGTTATTAAATAATTTATTTTCTTTTAAATGGTTTACTTACAAAATTACATTAATTTATCTTATATTTTCTAATATAAACTAATAAATAATTTCCTCTTTCCAATATTATACTAATTTATCTTAATAATTTGTGTAATTATTGGTTTAAATTACAGTTTTCCCTTTCCTATACTCATTTATCTTTAACAATTTACAATGAAAATTACATAATTTTTCAAAAGTTTTCCAAAATCTATAAAATGTAAAAAAATTTCCAATATTTTTCAATAATTATTTAATACATTTTAAATAAACTCTCAAAAATTTTATCTTTATTTTCCAATATAAGTTCATTAATAATTTCATTCTCCAACATTATAATATTTTATTCCCCCATCTGCATTCGGTTATTAACTATAATAATAGCAATAACTAAAATTTCATACTTTTTGATAATTGTTAAATATAATTCTCAAATTTATTTAAATTAGTTAAAGAGATTTCAATTTATATAAAATGCTGTTAATTAACTTGAATATAATAGTATTTACCCAAAATACTTTAAAAAATCATGATGAGTTAAATAATAACAATATTTATTAATTTTTGATAATTTACTAATCATATTTATCAACTTTTGGTAATAGCACTATTAAATACTCATTGAATATGGGTTGGATTAATATTAACCATGTTTAACTATTTATTAATTAATATGAATATTTTAAATGAGAGAGTGGGCATAGATTGGGGAGAGATTTTAGGAATTGATAGGGGAGTAGGGTAACATGATACATTCATAATGGCTTAGAAGAGATACCTTAAGAAAGAGATTCTAGGATATTTTTAGATAGTTGGGTTAAGAAAGGTGACATGGCTTAATGAGAGTGGTAGGAAGGGGAAAGTAGAGAATCAACAAGAATGCAGGGTAGGGGTAATGGAGTAAGAATAGGCATGCTAAAGTAAACTGTCTTGCTATATAATTTACACTAAAAAATAAAAATAACACCTTTTTGTTAGTCAATAACCCAATAACCAAGATGATCACTTAGCATCCCTCAGATGAAAGGGATGGTTAATGGGCCCCACCTCATGTGCACCCTACTCTACCCCATTCCTGATTCTTCTATAATGTGTAATTGTGTATTTTGTGATACCGCATACAGGATTTTACCCGTATTTTTAGTTGTAGGTGAAGGGGAGAGGGTAAAAATAAATTGAGCCTATATCTAGTAGATCTACTGACTATAAGACCCTATAGTTGTACATGGGTAATGTCTTTGTACTTGATATTGTTATTCATTGTAGTGTCTTCACTATCTTGTGCACAGGATGTGGCCATCAGATACAAACTGGAGTGTATTGTGCACAGGATGTGTCCAGCATTCTGTGATCAGAAGATCCAAACTCATCAGGGATCCGGATCGGCTGGTTTAGTGCCCAAGTAAACAAGATTGTTGTAGGACCTTCATTAGATGCTTCTTGGCCTATGTTTCAAATAGGGGGGGGGATTTTGACTTTTTAGGTTGAGGGCACAGGCAGATGGATGTTGATTGTTGGACCTCCACTCAATGCCTTAATTCCTGTCCCATATTCCAGAGTCCAGACTTCCAGCTCCATATATGACCTACCAATTACCACAAGTATCAAAACCAAACCAAACCAACATAGCCATGTTTGTCATTGGGGTCCATTCAATGGTGGGTCCCAATTCCTAAAATGAGACAAATTACAAGTTAATGGCTTCAGACCGACCCAGATCACATCTCCACCATTTAAAAGTAAATCTTCGGCCATGTTTCATTTCACGGTCTTATTAGTAACTCCTCCTCGAGAGTTGAAACCCGTAATGGTAAATTGATAATGGCCCTCCCTACACCTTGCTCATGAACGGTGAACCTAACCAAAAATAAACTTGCTTGGGTAACTGGGCTTCTACATTGTTATTTGTTACTGCACTCGATCGGAGTCAGATGGTCAATTTGTCCTGCCTAGCTAGCTAGGAATCGACATTGGATGCTCTGAGAAGTCTCAACCCTCCTCACCCACCACCCAAACCCCATTGTGACTTCACTGTGAGGTGAGACAGTCGTCGATGCTGTCATCCCAAAGCACACTCACCCACCCACCTCCTCAGTCCTCAGTCCTTACCTCACCTCTGTCCACACTCCACACTGTTAGATCTCAGGAGCCCGGCCCCATCACATGATTCATCTGACATGCCCACCAGCTGTTGCTCACACGTCACACCACCACCCTTCCTGACCTGCCTTAGCCTGCCACAGGGAAAGAATCAACCCATGTTTTGGGTAGCTATTCTACAAAAGCCCCTTCAGCCGTTGGATTAATGCCATCAGATCGAATACATGATGGGCCAGGGATGTTTTATAAGTTATTGATTACACTCAAATCAGCTAGGTAAATGAACACATAATTCTTTCATCACTGATCATTATAAGCTAAGTAATATTAGAGAACTGAGACAAGTGGAAGTGGAGATGATAATTATAATACCCACTAGTAAAAGGGAGTAATAGAGGCTATTACTCTACTCAAATACATCTATAATAATGTCTGAATTAATTAAGGAAGTATAAGAATCTACTCTAGAGTCTAGTCTAGACTAAAAGTAAAAATATTGATCAAATTCAGCACGCATGGTTTCATATATAATATAGCTATTAGAGTAAATAAAACCAAGCTAAAAAGGAAAATTAGTGTCTTCGTGACATCAGTAGTGTATTGGAATTGGATTGGAGGATGACTAACGGTGAGGACAGAAAGTGACTAGGTAGCTCCCACCGCTGCAAGTGGCAATGCTAGTTGGGTCATCGTAGGCGTAGGAATAAGCCTTGGGACAAGCAGTCTTGAAGATCCTTGAGTATGCAGTGGGCTTGCATGACTGTGGGTTGCCGTAAGTCCCGGTGCAACAGTATTTGGGAGACTGGAATGCAAAGCAGGCGCTCTTACACGCCACCACTCGTCGGTTATCGTGAGACCTCACCTGCAACCCCACTGGGCACATCAGATTCAGATCGCTGACACAGCCCGCGTAGCTGCATTTCCCTTTTCCTCTAAATGGGGTGATGGAGATGGCCAGGTTGTAGCCGTCTACAAGGCTGACGTCGTAGAAATCTTGCTCGCCCAGTGTTATCTCCGCCAGGGTGGCTGGAGGTGCCCCACCCACACCATTGCAGTAGAGAGCCCCGCCACAGTCGCCGGTGGCGCAGTGGCCCCTGCCGGATCCGTCGAAGTAGCAATCTTGACGGCCCCAGATGCGGCCGGACCAACCGGCGGGGATTTTGAGGGAGTAGGCTTGGTTGGGGTTGAGTTTAAAGCCGCCCCGAGCAAGGATGGGCTTGCCTGCGCTTGGTTGAATGCCTGGCCATACTGGATGCGAGCATTTATTGTAGAGTGCAATTGTGGTTGCTGAGACCTCTACTACTGTTCATACAACACCACCATATATAAAATTAAGAATTTAGATAAACATATCTTGTTATTAGCTGTTCTTTCTAGCATAATACAATTAAAGACAGATTTTAAAGAAATAAGCTGTGTGAGAAGACCCAGATGCACAAGCAGCACATTTTCTCGTGTTAATGTTTCATTAACAAGAACCCAGTTACAGAGTTGAAATGAAAGAAATGATGAGACATCAAAGTATATAGTAGAGACATTGTGAGAGAAGAAGAGTACCTGAAATGTAGCAGAAGATAAGAGCGGAAAAGAGCAAAGCAAGGAGAGTTCTCAGCATCACTTCCATATATGGCTGAACTGCGATGCTGAAGGACTGAGTTCAGGCAATTGGAGGAGAAAGGTTGTCTTTCTTTGGTGTTGTGTCTGTCTCTCAGTCTCTCTGTCTGTAGATTAGACTAGAGTGGTTTTCATTTCATATATAGATTTATAAATAAAAGAGAAGGGCCAACCGGCCAAGGGTGGAAGGGGGAAGTGGGTGTTTGGATTGGTGGGAGGACTGAGGGAGAGAGAGAGAGCCCCTCTGCGTTCTGCCCTTGGGAGTGATAAAAGATAAAAGATTAAAACTTTAAAAAGGATGAAGAAATGGAGGAAAGGCTAATAAAAAAGATGAGAAATGGAGGGATCAAAAGGGTTCACCACTTCACCTCACCTCGGCTCTCTCCTCCATCTCTCTCAAGTTTCATCTTTAAGAAGAGAGAGAAATGCCGATAGGAGTCAGACTTTGGGACTGTGATCATGACAAAACTCACCATTATCGATGCTGTCAGAATGACAGTGGGGAAGGCTGTGTCTGCATTCAAAAAAATAATATTCGATTCACATTCCAATGACTCAATGGAATCACACACCGTGTCAGACTTCTTCAGAGCCGGGTTGGATCGGGTTGAATCAATACCCTCATCCGAACCGAACCCATTCAATTTGGGCAACTCGACTTGTATGCGATAATATTTCATAATAAAATACCCTTAATCATTTCATATCTGAGTGGAGTCCAAATTGCCCAAAAAATGAACCTTAACTTCTCCGGTTCTATATTAAATTTGCAATTTTCAATACTATCTTCAATTCTTCAACTCAACCCAACTCGATCCCATTTTTTCGAGTTGGGCTGGGGTTGAAGTTGGCCCAATTGAAGCTCTTGCACTTATACCACTGGTCAAAACTGTAACTGTGTTAAAACTTAAAAGTTTTCCTCTTTTCGACATACATGCGTTTATACTGGATACAGCCAAGCATCCATTAAGGCATTAACCATGACAAAAGATAAAGCTATAAAACACAATGGCGATAAGCACTGTAACTGGGCATGGCCCACCAATTAACTTTTTGTGTTGAGCAAAAGGCCCAGAAAATGGAGGGTCCAGATTGATGCATATGTCGGTGGACTGTGTACTGAAGGTGTTTAAACTTTAAAGCCATCAGGCCCATCGCATATCTTTTAGCCTTTAGGCCTTTAGCTCCATGAAACAAGCAAATAAGAAAAAAAAAAAAAAAAAAGAAAGAAAACCAATCCGAAAGCCCTACTCTCACACTTCCCGAGCTATCAAACTTGGGATGCAGAGATTCCATTGGCATAGTTGTCGTCTAATGAATCTACAGAGATCTACAAACTTTTAGGGTAATTAATTAAACTAATTAAATATATGTACATGTGATGAAGGTATATAGATCTGTTGTTAATAAATGAGAGCACAAGTTGATCAGGGAAAAATAAATTATAGTTATTGTACAGAGTTCATGTCTAGTCACGCTACTAGTACCATGTCCATATTGCCATTAAGCAAAAAAAGAAAAAAAAAAGGCTTGCAAAATTTATCCATAAAAGAAATAATTTAAGAGGAATAAATGCCAACTTTTTTTTACAAAGGTCCAATGTCCATGTGCAAGTGAGAAACCCTCAGACCTCAGTGGCTTCCAATCAAAGGACGTACATCACATGTAATAAAGCACAACCATGTGGATCAGGATCATCATCTAGCCTTGGGTTGAAGTGGGCCACATTCAGAGCATATGGGCTTTCAGAGGAAGTGAAGAGAAGGATCCCTTGTCTGGAGGATATTGATAATTAGGACAAAGCTCTTCATAGGCAGAACTATTGTAGATGCATGGATTCTAAATACCGACCCACATTCTCATTTAATGCCTGATTGTTTACATTTACAGTCTCGTGGCATTTGTACCAGATGTTGCTATGTAGCTTGGTCCCTTTTTTTTTTTTTTGGTATTTTTTTTTAAATATTTTATATTTTAAGGAGAATGACTGATCAGTCTAGAGCAGAATTTTGTAGTGGGGATGAATCCTGACCGTGAATTGATATCAAATTCACGGGCAGGATGTGTTTTATAGGAAGGGGCTATTAATAGATTATAAGAGGCTGTCACTCAGAATTTTGTATTGGGTTACGGAGTACTTAACCCTAATGGGCTATATAATGGGGATAGCTTAAGGTATAAATTTGGAGGATTTGGGTTAGGTTTTTGTTAAAATTTGAAAGGGTGAAGGATTTGATCCCCTACAATCAGCCAGAAACCCCACCAACTGGGTCATTTGTTGGTGGGGACAGGGGACAAAACAAGTGTCTATGGGGTGGAGACTGCACTTACATGGTATTGGGTTTTCTAGAAACAGGACATTGCTGCATCTCTTGACAGAAGTGCACAAATGTCTATTTCACCACTCATACAGTCATACTGTGATGGAAAAATAGGGCAGTGTTGTTATCTCTTGACGGAAGTGCATAAATGTCTATTTTGTCCCTAATTATTTTTCAAAATTTTAAAACATGGCAAACATGGTTATTCTGCTAATACCACGACCACAATGACCATTCTTTTGTAGTTGTTGGGAAAGACCAGAAGAGACGTAGATACTCCAATAAGTGTTTTCAATATCGTCAAAAACACCTCGGGTTCCGATGTAGCTGCATGCAGAATTTGTCAAAAATAACCTCATAAAGTCTGTTTTTGGCTGGATAGCCTATTCATTCTCGAGGACTTCTAGTCATTATGGAAGAGTGAACCCTAGACCTTGAGACCCTTCTAGTAAAATACTAACAATGGAGGTTGCGTAAATGCAGTTTCTCCTCGAAGAGTCATGACAGAAATGGCAAGACTGTTCAAATCCCTGCATCCAAGCATGCTCTTCATCTCTGTCAGATGAAATATGTAATTTAGCTTAAAGAAGTAGCAGTTGATTAGTTACATCTTTGAACCACACACACTATTCTTTTGGAGAATGGAGATCTTGACTTCTGGGCCACGCTACAGGTTACAGCTTATGAAGTTCAACTTATTGGATTAGACCCCACAGAAGGATAAAAAAAAAGAGAACAAATAAATAAATGAAAGAGGAAAATGTTACATTGAATAAGAAAAGATGGCCCCAGAAAAATTCAATCCCTTGATCCTCATACAATATACATGACGATGTATACAAAGGTAATTTTCAGTCTTATAGATGTGTGGTTCTCGTTCAAAACAATCAATATACAAGCACTAGAAAAAATTGGTGCATACAAAATGCATGTTTTGTTTGCTGCAGCATTGTTAACGGAAAAAAAAAATGCTGATTGTTCAGTTAGTTCCAGGGAAGCTGCAATGAAAGACTCTTCCTTTTTGCTTTTGTCCTCTTCCAACAGCATATACAATGGGAATGCAAACTCCTCCCTCCCCGAAAAAAGAATGTATGTCAGTATATGTGAGAGCAATGTGCTCTACAGCATCCCTGAATCTTGAAATTTTGACTGAGTGCTGCCTCTTGCCAAAAGGAAGAATGAAAGAATCATACCAGCAAAAAGAATGAGTCAATAATGAGATCTGCACACCATGTTACAGGAACAAAAAGGAATCCATCAAAATCTCATTTGAAGCAAATCAGGGAACTGATGACGATCTGACTTCTTCTGACTTGTTCATGCGGCACATGCAATCTGGGCATGGAAAGGTGTATGTCGAGTCATTTGGTCTTTTGAGCTCAATTCCTTTGGCATCACTCTGAGCCCGCATATTCAGCATATTGTGTTTGAAGGTCTTCCATCTGCAACATAATCCAGCAGCATAACACAGATGCTACACTTATTAATCATAAATAAATCTCCATAAGCAACTACTTGAAGAAATGATTAAAAAAATCACAGTACCAATTCTTCTGTCCAATAAATAAAATGGGCACCCATCCACAAAGACTTCATAGGTTCTTCTTCTTCTATTTGTAGTACTTTCTGGAATAGTATCATTTGGGATGATAATTTTACCTTTTAGTTATGCTTTCTTTTGGTCAATGGCCATCTTGCTATAACATCCAGGTGGGATATGTTCTTTTGCCCCATTTTCATCTTTATCAATACAATATTATCTCTTCACCTTTCAAAAAAATGTGGAAGAATGAGTATGCTGAGATGGATGAGTGGAAAAGCTAGAAAGGATAGGATCAGAAATGAAGCCATTCAAAGGAACCTAGGAGTAGCTCTAATAGGTGATAAAATGAAAGAAAGTAAACTATTATGGTTTGGACATGTGCATGGAAGACCATCAACAGCACCCATAAGGAAAAATGATTTATTGCAATTTGAAAGGGCTAACAGTAAACCAAAAAGAACATGGATCAAAGTAGTAAGAAATGATTTAAATGCTCATAATGTTACAATGGATATGACATTATCAGAACAGAATGGTGAAACAGGACTAATGTAACCAACCCCATATAGTTGGGATAAAGCTTGGATGATGATGAAGACGAGTGTATCAGAAAAAGGCAGTTCCAATGTATGTCAAACCTAACAAGACCACACTTACCTGGTTTGCATTTCATTTCTAGATGATATTTTGCAGTCAATAACACAAAATAAGGATTTTTTTTTTTTTGAGAGAGAGAAGGTAGAGTATGGTTGTATTAATGAAAGCAAAAGTTGTGTACAGCTAGTTGATGTACTCGGGCTATATAAAATATGCCCTATCAGAATATCCCACCTTTCTTTACAAAAAAGGTTTCCATGTACAAAAAAAGGAATTATATCCTGTATTATTAAAAAGATTATGACAAGCAAGCCAAGAAAACATTTTTCCCAGGGTTTTCTAAAAGACAGAATCCGTAAAGCTATTTTTGCTTTTAAAAATCTGTCCATTTCTCTCCTGCCATATGCACCAAAAAACCACAACTGGAATTTTATTCCAAACGAGTTTTTCCTCTTTCACTCAATCCTTCCACCCTCCATCCCCTTACAAACTCCTCTACTGATCCAGGACAGCAGCTTTGCACTTGTAATAAATGTAACATTCTGGCCCATAATTTATTAGAGAAACTGCAATGAAATAGGAGGTGGCTCACCGATTCCAACTATCCATCGCACAAAACATAATCAGCTGAATCCAATAGCATATCCTTCCATAAGAGATTGTCTCTGGTTTGTATTCTGTTTAGGTAAGCAGTCCATAAGAGATTTCTTCTGAACTGTGAAACCCAACCACGTTACTTCTTGCATCTACATAAAGTTTACAACTGTAACTTCTTTATCAGCCACCAATTCAAAAAGCAATGTTTTAAAATGCGGAAGCATGACATGATGTAACAAGTGTTCTGTTCGCCGCGCCATCAAGTGCCAACCACCGTGCCTACAGCTGCCACTCCAGCATCCAAGTGTGTGTCATGGGTGGGCTATGCATGTACTTTTGTATGGGGGATTGCCAATGGCAATATTGTAATACTGTAGTATGCTTTTTCACCTTTTT
>NW_010729074.1:2746268-2759656 GCF_000365185.1 Nelumbo nucifera
TTTTCACCTTTTTGATGTTTCTTATTGTCACTCCCCCAAAAGCTTAACGTACTCTTTGAGGGGAGGTAGGTAGTCGAGTGAGTCATGAGCATGTAAAGGTTAAGCATGAGATCCCCTCGACACTGAACTGTGTGCTTATGCTTGCCATCCATTAATGCAATACAAGTAGCCTTTTCTAATTCGTGTGCCATCTTTGTTGCCTTTTCTTGTGTTGTTGCTTGTTTCTTAGGCTTACTCGTCGCATTCGATTGCCGCACGGGGTCCCAACGACTACCCCCGTGACAGTGAGGCATTCCACTACCTGGAGGCGTGAGGTGTACATAGTTTAGGATGTAAGAGGCATAGACCTCCTTAAGAGGAGGGGAATGGGGAGGAAGAAGAGGAAGGAGGATTTCAATCTTGTTTTTTCTTTTTTCTTTTTTTTTTCTGTTTTTTATGAAAGATGTCTTATATTAAGAAGGGGCTCTACCCTCCCCAAATTTTCTTTCCCCTTCTATTTCCTTCCCTTCCCTTCCCTTATTCTTTTCTTTCTTTTCTCTTTTTTATCTTCTCTTTTGTAATTTTTCTTTCCCTTCCTTTTCTTTTCCTTTCCTTTCCTTTCTTTCTTTTCTTCTCACACCATCCGGTTCACTCCTCTCACACCTTTTAAAACACTGTTAAAAAGTTTCAGACAGACAGATATCTTTCCCCGCACCAAACATCCTTCCAAAATTTCAAACTCTCCCCATTTACTATCTTGAACCTTACTCCCTTTCTCAATTCCTTTCCAAATTTAGCACCTGTAGGATTGATTGAAGGTTCCCGAATCCCACCCGAGTTTCCTTCTCCATATGAGGAAAAGCTGACACTTAAACTGCCAATTTCTGCCCTAGGATTAGTTGTACCTTTTGTTCCATCAACCGCTCTATTTATCCATTTTGTAGAACAAATTTGAGCGCCAAAAGGTGCCTAACCATTTGAATTTGGAAATCTATAAAGGCTGACCACATGATTGTAAACAAATTTTTTGGATTTCAAACACAAGTTGCTTGAGTTTGCCTTCAGGCGTTCTATCCTTTTCTTCTTTCGTTTGACTTATTTAGAACCACAGAGAACCCCAAAACCCTTAGTTTTCTCTGTGTTTAGAAGCTTAGGTCACTCCCATGACGTGTTGCAAAACCTAGTGGTAGTTTTTACCACTGCTGTGAATGGTGTCACGATGGCTCAAAGAGGCCAGCCTTTTATCAATTCTTTCTATAATTGGCTCCCAATTCCCTTTTGTTTTGGAATTACACCTTGCACCCAGAGGCATTCCCAAGTATTTCAAGGATAGCTTTCCCACTTTACACCCCCACACTTCCGCCCATTGAACTAGCTGCTGCACTTACCCCAAAGCCACTAGCTCACTTTTATGCATATTGATTTTCAGCCCCAATACAATTTCAAACCATATAAGCACAGCCATTACATATTGCAACTGTTCTGGTGATGTGTCGCAAAATAAAGTGTATCATCAGCATATTGCAATAAAGCTACCTGTACCCTCTCATTTCCAACCGCAAAACCTTCTATGAGTCCTCCTATAGTGGCCCTTTTTACCATTCTACTAAGAGCTTCCACACGTATGGATAGAAACAGGAAAGTGGATCCCCTTTCTTATTCTCATATTTCTGAAATTTCCACATGCTCTTTCATTCATCAGTATTGAGAAAGAGGGACTGAGGGAATAGTAACAAATACCTTCATCCAATTCCTCTATTTAGAGCCAAAATAAGATAAAAGCGTGACAAATACTTTTCCTGAGTATCGGAAATGTGCCAATGAGCCAGTAGTTAAGCTGGTCACTTGGCACCCCCTCCAGTTTGGAGGTGCAGGATCAATGGGCCTCATGTGCACCCTGCTTTGCCCCACCTTGATTCCCCTGTAATATGTAGTGTATAATACCTAAAAGTGGACTATGAAAAGTGTCATTTCAGTTTGTCTAGGGCCATAAATGAGTTAAGCTAGTTCTAGTGTTTTAAAAGCAAGTAGTGTAAAGCACAAGCGGTTCCTAAAGCCTTAAGACTCCAGGTGCAAGGCGAGCTTGACACTAGAAAAAAAGTGAGGTGCCACTTTTGGGAAAAAAATGGTTAAAGAAAATATAAGAACATGCAAATCCAATTTCTAAAAGAAATAACATATTTCCAAAAGCTATTAGCTATACTAGTTAGGTCATCATGTTGTTAATATTACATTTCTAGCCATATAGGCCTAAATCCCACATGAGTTGAAACGTTTAAACTTCAAACACATTCCTACAATCTACAATATAGTAAATTGCAAATTAAAACATCAAACTCAAGGTAAATTCATTAGAATCTAGCAACAAAACGGGTGAGGTGCACATGGGCTCAGGTATAGCACATTCCACAAAATGAGCCTTGCCTATGAGCTGAGGTGCAACTTTTAAACACTGGCTAGCTCACCTTATTCTTGAACCCAGCCAGTTTGAGCTGAGACTGAACCTGAACTTCATTTTGGGGTTTACAAGATGAGCTTGTTTGATCAGAGAATTGAGCTCATATGCCAAACAAGGCTGAGAATTGAGTATGTTCTATGTATATGTGTATGTATAAATACAATGTTATTAAGAATCGGCTTTTTAATTTTGATATCTGGTGCTGAGTCTGCCCAATAACTTCAAAGATATGAACTGAATTTAAGCGAGCCAAGCTGATAGAAAATGAGCTTCTGAGAAGCCAAGACTGAGCTGGGAAAAGTATGGCTTAACTTGGCTTTTTCAAACCTAGTTTTGTTGCCAAATACTTTCACAAGGTTTAGAATGTCAATTCATCTCTCAATATAATTTTATTACATAGACACCAAGGAAGGGTTAGTAATGGTGCCCTTCTTGCAATGTGAAAAAGATAAAGGTAGAATTATGTTGAAAATATCGGGAATACCTTTTAATCAGTTGATGGAACTTGTTTTTAATAAAATTGCAGTTGCCTATGGAGGGGTGCTTGGAGCAGTAAACACTCAAAATTTACACACGGCAAAGATCAAGATTTTTGGAGCAAAATTGGAGAATATCCCTCAACTAATGGAGTTGCTTGTTGATCAGCCATGGAGCAAAGTATGGTTAGTGTTGGAAGTTGAAGCAATGCTTTGGAGCAATGAGCAGGATGTTAAAGATGATGATGACATGGCAAGGGTGGAGGCCACGTGGAAGAAAAGGAATGGGGGTATTGAACGATGTGTGGGAAGGTAAAATAGGAGAAAATGAATAGGCATGCAAAGGGAAAGGAACGACACAGCTCAAAACTTTTTTAAACAAATCCAATGGTGGGTTACATGGAGGTGGTAAAAAGAAGGGTAAAAGAGGGAGGTTAATCATAAATACTTGTACCTCCCCTCTAGTTTCTCACAGGACTAAAACCTCTTCTCCCTTCTTTATTCTTTAAATTTTTAAAGAAAACCACCAAAAGAATAACACAGGATAGAACCAGGACGTGATGGCCCTATTGATGAATGAGGTACTTATAAATATAACTGTAAACAAAGTGATAAAAGAGAAAATTTAACCCTACAAGATCACAACAACAATCGGATCCTCTGTCCTCTGATAATTGTTCTGTTTTGGGCTCCTCTGCTTTGTCATCATCATTGTTGGTTTTGAATTTGATGGAAATTGAGTGGAGGGATTGATGAAGGTGAAGAACAAGTCTGGGTGTTAACAAACAAATTGGACTGTCAGGGTTCAAGTGCTGGTGCAGAAGTCTGCAGAGAGCACAGGTACCCAAAGATGCACACCTGTATTTTACTTCAAGGTTACGAGTTGCAATGCAATTGCCAAGGCTAACCCTCTGGTATGACGGTTTATGGAACTATGGATGGGTGTTGGCTGGTGCTTTGAGGTCACATTCTGTTCTGGGAGGTTGGGATTCTTCTGTTGTGGTGGTGGTGCTCCACCTCTTGATTTTTTCAATGTAAATGTGGTCTTTCTTGTTCTGTGAAGTTCTCTTCCTTCTTCCTGCAACTATGGGATTAAAAAAGAAGAAATAGATGGGACTTGGGAGAGAAAAGATAGAGCTCATTAGTGATCAGGATTTTTGACGAAATAAAATGCAGACGGTCCATCAGTCCCAATGGCAAGAAAATGGTTCTTGAACATAGAGGAGGAATACACTCTCAGGATTTGGGTGGTTTTCCTGAATCATGGCCAAAGGATTACAAAGGGCAAATTTGGGGTTTTAAAAAATTTTCAGCCACATTTTATATCACATACAAATGGATCTTGATAATTTGCAAACAGTGGGGAGGTCTTTGTCCAGTGACCTCACCCAACAAGGGAAGTATCAATCCAATTTGAAAAGAGAGGGGAAGTCATAGTATTTAGCATAAATATCAGGGGATGTTTAAGTCTTTTACCCTATAAAGAAAAACCAAGTTGTTTCAGGTGTGGGGACCACAAAATGTTACTGAACTGGTGAAGAGGTGGGCCAGTCAAGCAGCTGAGGGTGGCTCGCATGATAACTTAAGTACTCATGTGGGGTGACTGAAAAGGGGTCAATGGGAGACGATAACAAATGTCTATCATCATCTGACCCAATGTTGATCATGAAAAAAAAGGATAAATCAGTACCAGTGGTCAACTGGTACTGAAATTGATTCTATGCCAAGTTGCAAAGCATGAGCACCCTAATCTGTGGAATTCGAGAAACAGAGATGATCGCAATGATGAGGCAAGTAATCAAGGATGGATTAATTTGCAATACAAGATGGAGAAGAAGAAAGTAGTTAAGATGATGAACCAAGTGTTGGTAGCGCAAATGTAACGGAACATAAATTGGTGGACCAAATTCAAGACTACAATTTGGAAGGTTTATTTGGTAATGTAGGCCAAGAGATTCACACTGAGGTGATTGAAGTTGATTGACAAAGGCAAGAGGAAGAAGCATTGGTCAAAAGCTGGATAATGTGAAGTAGGGAAGCACCAAGCTCCCAAAAGAGGAGGAAATTTACTTAAATCAGGGATGAATGCTGGGTGTACAGATGGTGGTAGAGGAGTCTTGCCAGGAGATAAACACTGAGAGAACAGCGGGAGATAAAATGCCAGTCAGGTCAAATTTTCTAGACCACTATGGAACCCTTTTTCTGTATAAAAGGCTAACAACTTGGTAGGCAACACTAACAATCTGGAGGAAGAAAACAGAGCAGCTATGGAGTCTCCAACTACAACTGATTTCATTAAACAGAAAGAGTCTTGTGGCTTGTGCAGATAATCCAGCATCCAAAACTTTATCTTATCAAATTATCCCATTAGGGAAGAATTGGTATAAGTGAGAAGTAGTAGGGGAGGGAGAAATGGAGGATAAAAATAGTAGCAGCATGGATATAAGAGAGGAATTAGGGGAAATTAACCATGATAAGGGCAGCAAGTTAGTAATGTAATGGAAGAAAATCAAGGGGAAACTAGCGGAGAGGAGGGAAGTAAGAATGAGCACAATATTCAGGCAAGGGAAGAGCAAGAGGTTTGCAATGAAAATGTAGATAATGAAGGGCAGAGGCCTATCGAAGAAGTATCTGGTAGGATGGGGTTATAGGTTAGCACCCCAAAGGAAGTTAGAGTTTATTTTAGGAAAAAATGAGGAAGGAAAGTGGAAGAAGAGAAAGATAATAGAGAGACTTAAGTTCAATGTAGAGGATGATAAGGAATTTTGATCAAGAGAAAGAAAAACAGAAGAAAGGAGATGGAGGAGAAAAGAGAGAAGAATGTTTTTAGAGTCAAAATCTTGGTTGGCGATGCCAGTCCATCTATTTAAATATTAGGGCGACCGTACAATATAAAAAGAATGGAAAAGACAAAAGTGCCCTTGCGGCACATAGCTAATATTACATCACTCCCCCTCAAGTTGGGGCATAGATATCAATCATCCCTAACTTGTCATAAAGGTTATAGTGCCGCATGGAGTTTTATCCTTTGGTAAGGATGTTTGCAAGTTGTTCTTCAGAGCTGATGTAGGGAGTGCATACTTCTCCTTTCTCTAATTTCTCCATGATGAAGTGTTTATCAACCTCAATGTGTTTAGTTCTATCATGGAGAACAGGATTGGCTGCAATGTTGATAGCAGCCTTGTTATCACAATAGAGTGACATAGGATCATTTAGAGGAAAACCCAATTCACCTAGGAGATTTTTTATCCATAGTAGTTCTGCCACACCGACACACGGCCCTGTATTCTGCTTCTACACTAGATCTGGCCACCACACTTTGTTTCTTACTCCTCCAAGTAACAAGATTTCCCCCAACAAAGGCACAATAGCCACTAGTGGATTTCCTATCATTCACAGAACTGGCCCAATCTGCATCAATGTAAACCCCAACCTCTCGTATGCCCATGCTTCTTGAATAGGAGACCTGTCCTAGGGAATTTCTTTAGGTATCTAAGAACTCTGTCTAGTGCCTCTAAGTGTGCAGCCTTGGGAGCATGCATGAACTGGTTAAGGACTCTCACTGAATACGCAATGTCAGGTCTTACCATAGATAGATACAGAAGTCTGCCCACTAACCTTTGGTACTGCTTTGTGTCTACTATGGGCTCATCATTGCAGTCCCCAAGCCTGTGATTTACATCTATAGGAGTGTTGGTTGGTTTTGCTCCAAGCTTTCCCATATCTTTCAAGAGATCCAGGGTGTATTTCCTTTAGGAGATGAAAATACCTAGTGTTTTAAAGGTGCAAGGCACAAGACGAGGCACGCCTTTTTGAAGCAAGGTGCAAAAATAAAAAAAATGCCAAAAAATGCAAAAAAATAAAAAATATTAAGCATAATATTAATAAAAAATATAAACTTCGAATTTTAAAATAAATGTTTTAAAAAACCTATTATCTAAAATTAAAATACATAAACATAACATGTAAAGCATATTCAAATGTGAATTTAAAAATAAAATCAAACATATAAAACATTTTCAAGCATGTAAACCCACAATCTCTTTTTTCCTCAATTGCATATTGATCTCCTCCTTCATTGCATTTATCCACTCAAGTACAAGTAAAGCTTCTGCGAAATTCTTAGGAAGGGGAACAATGTCAATAGTAGAGAGGAAAGCACGAAAAGAGGGTGAAATATTCTCATAGGACAAGAAATGAGCCATTGGGTGGTGTGTGGTGCATTATCCCCTTCCTCTTTTGCAATAGGAAGGTCTAGATCACAATTGGAGGTGTCAATATCAATAGGTTCAGGAATGTCAACTAGAACAATAGTACCTGGATGTGGTGAGGGATTCAACCCCTGGGAATCCGATGGCATAGGTCGCACAGCTTCAGGATGCTCTGTATCTATTGAACTTTGTTGACCTCGGCCTTGGATTTTGTACCACTATCTACGAAAGACTCGAAATGGAGGAGGGCCAAGAGGAGAAGGCAATAAGACTTGTTTTTGTTTCTCATCACTTGAACTCTCCCCTTGAGGAGAAGCACAAAAGATGTTGAAGGAGTGGGTCCAGAATCTACCTGTTTGAGAACCCTACCATATTGCTCCAAATGGTAATGGAAGGCATTGATAATATCTTCCTTGAGATCTGAACTAGGGGGCAATCCTAGGAATTCAGGATAGTACATCCGCTCTATGGCTCATGAGATGCTAAGTTAGCTGAAGTGAACTTTTTCTGATTTGGCTTCTTGCTCTCTTGTTGTGCTAATTTCTTACTTAGTTCTTATGGCCACTTCGGTTTTCCATTCAATTCCCAACATGTCTCCCGGGTGTGTCTAGATTTCTGACAATGAGTGCACCACAATTTATCTTTATCATTAACCCTTTTTTGACCTTCCCCCTTTCTTCCTGAATTAGTGTTACCTCTTACAAGTTACAGCTAAAGCAATGGTCTCCCCTTCAGGAGGATTCATAGCAGATCTCCTACTTTCCTCAGATTGAACTAGTGCATACACCTCTTGGATAGACGGAAGATCCTTGTGCCCAAAATCTGGATTCGAATGGGTTCATACATGGGATTAAGTCCCAAAAAAAAAGCAAACACCCGCTGCTATGAAACTAACTTTTTATAGGCTTTGGCATCCTTCTCACTCTCCCAATCAATGCTTTGGTAGTAATCTAACTCTTTTCCAGATAGATGTGAGAGCAGAATAGTAGGTTGATAAACTTCTTTCCCCTTGCTCCGAAACACTTTTTTTTTAGTTTTTTTTTTCAAATTTTGATTTTTTGGGAAGCTAAAAACATATTTTTTATTATTAAAAACAATTGGGGATCCGAAACACCTGGAAACAGACATTTCAAACCGTATCTTTTTCGAAAGATACGATGCGAAACGCCCGATACGGGGCGTATCGTATCGATACTTTAAACCATGCTTACATGTTGCAGACTCGGCTTTGCAATTGATAAATTCTAGCATAGTGCCTCTGCTCTGAGTAAGTTGCCTTTGCTTGTTCCCATATTTCCTTAGCTATCTCAACCCACATAAAGTTCTGCTTAACTGATGGTAACATAGTAGTCAAAAGCCATGACATAATCATGCAGTTCTCTTGGTCCCACTTATCATATTCAGCAGTACCAGCCCTAGGTTCCTTCACTTTCCCATTGATGTATCCTGCCTTACCTGCCCCTTGCTGTGATGTACAGCCGCATCTCCTTGGACCACGTCAAATAATTTCTGCCATCTAAGGGAGTAATAGTTGTTGGAAAACTCATAGAGTCATGACTACTATTCATTCCTCCTTGATTGGAAGAGGTTCCAGAAGTTGCAGAGTCCTCAGATGCCATGGCAAAGAACTGTCACACATTCACAGGTCAAACCAACCTCACCAATGCTAATTTAAGCCACACATAACATCTACAGCACTATTGCTGTACCCTTCCATCTGAACCAGGTCACACATGACCTACACAGGTTCTCCATGCACACAGACTTGGATCACAGACCCACAAGAGGCAGTTGAACAGACCTACACCATTCATCTAAGGTAGATTTTAATATGTTATTGGTAACAGTACCAAGAACCAATAAAAAAAGAACTTAGTCTCTTTCTGATCAGTTCGACAGAATTCTGGAAGTTGCAGTCCAGGAAGGAATGAGAGAGAGAAAGAAAACCAACTATCGACCTGGCGACCTCTAAGAAGACTTCAATCAATCATCTGCCACTCACTAGATGTGATTTTTAAGTTTCTATTGAAAAATAAAGGAGAAAAATCAACTGAAGTGTTCTCAGGGCAAGATCAAACTTGTCTTCTTCACTCTCAGTCCAGATGTGCGATTGGAGTAGCTTCGAACAGAAGAGAAACCTTTTACATAGAACGTCCTGCTCTGATACCATGGTTTCAATCAAGAGAAAGAAAAACAGAAGAAAGGAGAAGGAGAAAAGAGAGAAGAATGTTTTTAGAGTCAAAATCTTGGCTGGCGGCGCAAGTCCATCTATTTATGTATTAGGGTGACCGTACAATATAAAAAATGGAAAAGACAAAAGTGCCCTTGCAGCACATAGCTAATATTACATCAGGAATCATTAGAAGAATTATAATTGCGCATTTAAGGCTCAAAAACCCATAGAAAAAAATGTATAAATCAAATAAGAGAAAATTAAGTGACTTTAATAGGTATCTTTCTCTATCTCTCTTTTAGCCTTTTAGCCATCTTCTTTTCATTAAATATGTCAATTACTTGTCATTTTGATTTTTGTCTTTTTTGTTACTATATGCTTTGATTAGATTGAGAATACTCTTTTGTAGTTATATGCATTTTTCTTCTCCTTTTGAACTGTAATGACTTAGTAAGTGAATCATATGAAAAGGGTAAGCCAATTATCCAATCAACAATTCTCCATTGGTTCTTTTAGGAAAATACTTTTAAAAAATTGTGATGATTTTAATGAAATATCAAAAAGTTTTTAATAATATCGATGAAATTTGAAATATCACTGACATATCGGTAGAAATCTGCTGAATTAAAAAATATGAAAGAAAAGTAGTTTCTTGAAGAGATAAGGAAGAGAGAAGGAGAAGAGAAGAAGAGAAGTTGAAAAGAAAGGAGAGCAATAATCTGGATGCCCCCTTCACTTATTATTTATACTAAAAATAATAGAGTAGTACAAAGACAACTATGCCCTTATAGGGCGGCAAAACATAAAACAGCATATATAAGACTCAAAAACATAATAAAATTTGGACTCACATAACTACTGTGGTCCCCACCTCCTATCTAACAACTAACATAAAACATCTACTCAGATAACATAATAAAATTTGGACTCACATAACTACTGTGGTCCCCACCTCCTATCTAACAACTAACATAAAACATCTATTCAGAAAAACATCATAAAACTGATTAATCTTCAACACTCCCCCTCAAGNTGATTGTCACAGTATAACATCATAGGTTCCTCTGCTTTCATCCCAATCTCACTCAAAAGAGATCTAACCCAAAGAAGTTCTGAGACACCATGAGCCATGGATCTATACTCAGCCTCTACACTTGACCTTGCCACAACCGCTTGCTTCTTACTCTTCCARRAGATCAAGTTTCCACCTACAAAGGTACACACTCCTGATGTAGACCTCCTGTCATCTAAGCATCCTACCCAGTCCGCATCTGTATAGGATTCTAGCTTCAGATTCTCATTATTTGAGAAAAGAAAGCCTCTGTTAGGGTGCCTTTTTAGATATGCAAGTATTCTCTCAATAGCTTCCCAGTGTTGAACCCGTGGTGCATGCATGTACTGACTCACAACACTGACAGCATAAGAAATATCTGGTCATGTCATACACAAATATAGTAGTCGGCCCACCATTCTTTGATATCTCCCCACATCCTTTACCAACTCACCATCCACACCATTAATTCTGTGATTTGGATCAATAGGAGTGCCTGTTGGTTTGGTCCCCAGCTTCCCAGTCTCCTGCAGTAGGTCAAGTACATACTTTCTCTATGAAATGAAGATCCCATGCTTGGATCTTGCAACTTCAATCCCCAAGAAGTATCTGAGCTCACCAAGATCTTTGATCTCAAATTCTTGCTGCAATGATTTTTGGAGATCATCAATCTCCTCCAGATCATTTCCTGTCACCACTATATCATCCACATACACAACCAGAATTGACACCAGAGCATCTCTCCTCTTCACAAAGAGGGTGTGATCAAACTGTCTGTGTGTATCCAAAACGGATGAGTGCCCCTCTGAACCTATCAAACCAAGCTCTAGGTGACTGTTTCAGTCCATACAGAGATTTTATGAGTCTGCACACCTTTCCTTTACCAACATTTTCATAAAAGCCTATTGAAATGTCCATATATTCCTCCTCTTGTAAATCACCATTGAGGAAGGCATTTTTGACATCAAGCTGGAACAAGGGCCATGAATAGGTGGCTGCTAGAGATAAAAGGATACGGACTGAACTCATCTTAGCTACTGGTGCAAAGGTTTCCAGATAATCAACACCATAGGTCTAAGTACACCCTTTTGCTACCAACCTTGCCTTGTACCTCTCTATCTTTCCATCGGCCCTATACTTCACTGTGAATACCCATCTACATCTGACCGTCTCCTTGTCTAGGGGGAGATCAACTATTTCCCAAGTTTGGTTTTTAACCAAAGCATCCATCTCATCTTGCATGGCTGTTTTCCACTCAGGTTTGGAGAAAGCCTCAATAACAATTTTGGGTATAGACACAAAATCCAGGGAAGAAAGAGAGTGATAAGGCACTGTAGGAAAGATGGTGTGAAATGCAATGGGCTATACACTTTCTCTTCCCCTTACGAAGTGCAATGGGAAAATCAAGGTCAGTGGGATCAGCTGCAACAATGGTGTTAGGGACAAGAACATTATCATCAGAAAACATAACAGGCTCAGGCTCAAGAGGAATACCTGGAACCATGTCTGCCGAATATGAAGTTTCAAAAGGACTGATAGAAAGTGGTGTGGGTTGAGGATGTGTGGAGTCAACCATCATCTACCAGCGCTGATATTTCTGTGAAGTTTCCCGTAGTGGCTCAGGTAATGAAACTGGAGGTGTAGGTGCTGGCTGAACTAATGGAGGCACCAAAGAATCAGGAAGAGGAACAGAGGAACATAAGGTGGATTCAAAGAAGGTAACATCCATAGTGACAAATCTGCTCCTCGACACTGGGTCATAACAGCAATACCCCTTTTGGTTTTGAGCATACCCAAAAAAAAACACATTTCTTGGCCTTAGGATCCAATTTCTTGCGATGAGGGCCAAGAATGTGAACAAAGGAAACACAACCAAAAACCCTTAAAGGTATATGAAATATCTCCCCATCTGGAAAAAGAAGACTAAATGGCACCTTAAACCCCAAAGTCCATGAAGGAACACGGTTAATCAAATGCACAACTATAAGAACTGCACAGGAACTGAAGCACACACCATAAGATTCCTTGCCAGATCCACAATGTGTCTGTTTTTCCTCTCAGCAACTCCATTCTATTGCGGTGTATATGCACAACTGCTTTAATGAACTACACCATGTTCTAAGAGATACGTGGTCAGGTCCTTCTCAAAGTATTCTCTGGCATTATTTAATCTAAAAGCCTTAGTTCTCACTCTAAATTGTGTTAGAACCATCTGGTGGAATTGTCGTACCAAGTTAGGAACCTCGTCACGTGATCTCATCAAATATATCCAAGAATATCGTGTATAATCATCCACAAATAAGAAAAAGTAACGGAATCCTCCCATGGAAAGGATATGATATGGCCCCATACATCAATGTGAACAATATTAAAAACAAAAGTACTTCTTTTATTACTTGGTTTAAAAGAATGTCTACAATGCTTTCCTAACTGACAACTCTCACACTCCAAAGTAGATAACTGAACAAACTCAAACAACTTTGGGAAAAGACATTTCAAATAACTAAAAGAAAGAGGTCCCAAGCGATTGTGCCAAAGCATAATCTGTTTCACTAACTCTGACCCACTACTACTGCTGTTGCTAACATGATGGCCCTAATATCTCAGAATCTCATCTAGAAGGTAGACACCATTCACCTCACGACCACTCCCAATCATCTTCTTTGACTCCAGATCCTGCAAAACACAATTACCAGGAAGAAAGGTCACAGAAGATTTCAAATTTTTTGTCAAAGAACTAACAAACAGTAGGTTGGTATGAAGTCTAGGGACATGTAAAACAGAAGACAGACTTATGTCATTGGTCACTCTAACTGTCCCCTTCCTAACAATGGGCATATGTGAACCATTTGCGAGCACAACTGATAGGAACTGAAAAGGGTAGGGGCATTAGTCATGTGCTCAGATGCTCCTGAGTCTATAATCCAGGGAGGTCCCTCCTTACCTGAAGTGGATGCAAGATTTGCAGTTGCATATGAACTACCTGTATGTGCAAAGGAAGTGGTGTAGTTGGCTCCTGCATTCTACTGCCCATCTAGAA
>NW_010729074.1:2769966-2806915 GCF_000365185.1 Nelumbo nucifera
TCACATGGTAGCAGCAGAGTGGATTCTGTGTTATTTGAAGGGCTCCCCTGGAAAGGGAATTCTATTTGCTAAGCATGGCCATATGAAACTTGAAGCCTACACAGATGCTAACTGGGCCGGAAACATTGATGGCAGAAGATCTACCTCTGGGTATTGTAGCTTGGTGGCAGGTAATATTGTCTCTTAGAGAAGCAAGAAACAATCACTTGTTGCTCGATCTTCAGCCGAAGCAGAATACAGAGCCATGGCTCATAGAGTTTTTGAACTATTGTGGCTTAGACCCTTGATGAAGGAACTGGGTATTGAGCATGATAAGCCAATGATGTTATACTGTGATAATCAGGCCGTCATCAACATTGCTCACAACCCAGTGCAACATGACAGAACTAAGCATATAGAAGTTGACAGACACCATTCGAGAAAGAGTTGCTTCTGGAGAAGTGTGTCTACCTTTCATCACCTCTGAAGGACAATTAGCTAATTTCCTCACCAAGGGCATTCCCAAGGCTAAACTTCAGCATGATACTGGCAAGCTTGGCATGATTGACATCTATGCTCAGCTTGAGGGGGAGTGTAAAGAAGATGGGCTGAATGACCCATAGGCTGTTTATCCTTTTTTATCTTTTATGTTCTTTGTTGTAATGGGCCTTAATCTGAGCTTTATTCTTTCTTATGCTATGTTTTTTTAATTCTCTGCCCAACTAGGGGCTTCTCTGTAAATTACTAAAGTTTAGCTTAATAAAATAGAATTAAGGGAGTAAGAGAAGAGATTATGTTCGAAAATCTCTCTCTCTGAACCCAAGTTGCTGCCACCTTCTTCTTCTTCTTCTCACCTCTTGAACTCTGATTTCTACTACTTTCTTTTGAATTTTTGCAACTTTCTAAACAGTCCTTTCTTCTCAAAAGGTTGTTTTTCTTCTCAACTCTCCATCTTACTTCAAATAGTTCAATAGTAAGAAAAAATAGATTGGAGACCTTCCAAAAATAATTTAATATCACACACACAGAAACCAACCCTTCCGGAAGAAGAAAACCCTAGCTGGAGAGAAATCTCTCTCCTCCCTATGCCTCCCAACAGAGAGAAGAGTAAATCGATCACTCTAGGAGGCTCAGAAAATTCCAAAAACCAAACCGCCCTCTTCAGAAAATCAAAAGAAAACTAACAATACTTGGGCACCCAAGATCAGATCAAAAACAAAGAGTCCAACTTTTCTGGGACTCTTCCCCGTACTCCAGTTCTTCCCGATTTTGATGCTAAACAGTATATCACCTTCCTGATGACTAGATCCCACCAAAAAATCCAAGAACTGGGCAATCTATAGTAGATCGATCAGCCCTTTACTACTTCATGCAGTCGCTAATCTAGGATTGCATGAAAATGCTTCAAGAAACCCTAGTCGATGCTCTGATACCAAGTAGAAATCTGCTGAATTAAAAAAATGAAAGAAAAGTAGTTTATTGAAGAGAGAAGAGAGAAGGAGAAGAAGAGAAGTTGAAAAGAAAAGAGAGCAATAATCTAGCCGCCCCCTTCACTTATTATTTATACTAAAAATAATATAGTACAAAGACAATTATGCCCTTATAGGGCGGCAAAACATAAAACAACATATATGACTCAAAAACATAATAAAATTTGGACTCACATAACTACTATGGTCCCCACCTCCTAACAACTAACATAAAACATCTACTCAGAAAAACATCATAAAACTGATTAATCTTCAACAATATCAACAAAATATCAGAGGTATTAGGAAAAAAAAAAGATTCCTAGAAAATTTCATATCGCCACTTAGAAAAATGGGATATATCGGGGATATTTCGCCAAATATTGCTTATATTGCGACCCATAGATGGATGAAGGAAGAATGACAACCTTAAAATTTGAAAAGTTTAAATTAATTATCACTCTATATTCTGGCCCTATAGGAGTAGGGGATTCAGTTAATGAAGAAATTCAGGCAATGTTACAAGAAGCTGAATTTGCCAAAGAACTGAATTGTGAACAGCTTTTAATTGAAGGTGACTCTAAGCTGGTGATCCAGTGGTTAAAAGAACCAGAAACAGCAGCCTGCTTCAGATTGCTAACTACAAATATGTCAGTCCATTTCCAATGGGAAAGAAGATCTGCAAACGGGATAGCAGACTCACTAGCTAAACAAGGGGTGCATAGGAATCAGATGTTTGGGGCTAAACTGTAATTCTTTGTTTTGATCTGAAGCTGCCTCTCGTGCCTCTTTTTTGGGAACTTTCTGTGTATCTTTTATATTTCTAATTCTTAATAAAATCACTCATTATTCATCAAAAAAAACTTCAAATGTAAAAGGATTGGGTAGTGCCACTAAAAGGAAAGTGATTAAAGAGGTTTTGTTAAGGAAAGAAAAAAATGACATTGTGATGATCCAGGAAACCAAATTATATGAGGGGGGTAGAAGTTGAATCAGGGGTATTTGGGGATGGAAAGGTATTAATTAGGTCATGGGTGCCTCCTCTAGAGGAATAATAACAATGTGACAAGAGCAGATAGTTAAGTGTTTGGAGGAACCGGTGATGAGATTTACAATGCCATTAAAATTAAAGAATGTGGTGGATGGATTTGTTTGGGTAATGAAAAATTTCCATGGCGATGTTTTTAGGTTCTCTTATGGGAGTAATAGTACCAAGCAACATGTAACAACTAGCAAGAAGAATTCAATCAATTCATTGAGTCATTTGAGCTTAAAGATATATTTTGTTAACAATACATCCATACCACAGTGCAGAACACCTAATGGAGTGTGGTGTGGTTCAAACCATGTGCTTTCAACTACAACAAAGTGGAGCACAGTGGATTCAAACACACCACACCTTACAGAGACCACACTACCAAATACCCCCTAAGTTGGTCTATATTAAGGGTAACTGTAAGTCTGTAACTTCTAACTAAAAGAGAATCCAAGAAGTATAAACTAGAAATCTTTAAGAAAAAAGTCTAATCAAGAATCTTTTTATGTCTCTTCTCATGGGACCTTTCAATCTAAAAGTCTAAGCTGTTAGGTGAGGTCCCTGAATAGGTTTTTATTCTCTAACATGCCTCCTCACGCAAAAGCCCATCGGGCTTGAAACGTGGACAAGCACAGGCCCACCCATACCTTGTGCTGAAATTTAATTAATTATAATGGGGACGACGAGAATCGAACACTAGATCACTTGATCGAACAGACTCTAATACCATCTCAAGGAACCGTTCAACCTAAAAGCTTAATCTGTTAGGTGAGGTCCCTGAATTGGTTATTCTCTAACATCTCTCTCATGGGATTGATTTCCATCACTTGAAAATATAATTTCACCGTTCAAAGAGGATAATCTGCTTTTTACTGGTTCATAAATGAGAATCTATAGTAGTTTCTGTTTTTATTTACATTCTAAAATGATTCCAAAACCTATTGATGTATCACTGAAGAAGCTGATATGAAACTAACTGTTAGGAGCATGCAGGTTCAGGTCGAAATTCCTGAATATTTAAGGAGTTGAACAGGAAGAGGATAAAGATATAAATGATCAGTTACCTGCCACCTGATGGAATGGAAAAGGTGCAACTTAGGCAGACTCAGGATGAGGATTTGTTGAAATTTGAATGGGCCTGACCTGAGGACCAAGAATAGTGCTGTTTAAACTCGTCAAATTGGGTACACCCGACTTGAAAGAAGAATTTACTACATGACTGACACATCTTAGACAATAGAATAAATCAATGTAGATAGAATATCTTAATGAAGACACTGAATAAATCAATCATATTTAACAAGCTTACACAAATAAGCTATATTAGCAGATCTCTTTATTTTTTTCCCACTATTGTTTTTATTAGATCACACCCAATTCATTCTTTTTACTGATGATAAACACTCACATTATTGTTTTATCCAAAGAAATTGCACTCTTCAAGAAATGCTTGATTAATGGCTAAAAGTTACTATCCATCACAATAATGTCTAGCTCTTATTTCCCTTTATCCATGTCCCTAAATGGATAGACAACCAAAGCACTTAAATAAGCTTTAAGGCACTAATCTATGGATAATGGTTCACTGCAATGCATATATATAAAAGGAACACTTAGTCAATGAAAACATACCCAATATTTGGATTATCAAACAGTAATGCTAGCTTTCGCTTGTCAGGCCTGATTGTCTTAGAGTGCCCACCATACAAATATCTTCTGTGGCCCATTAGAAAGTGGGGGAAGTTTCCACCTTGAGTTGTCACAAATACTTCACTGTGAAGACAAACAGTGTAGTCTAAAGCAGCCATCCTGGAAGAGTAGTTCTAGAAGCAGAAGCAACTCAAGTTAAAGTAATGACCTTGAAAAGGACCATTGATACGTGTGTGCTGTAAATAGAAGCCATTAGCATCCATACCTTAAATGGAGCTAACTCCTCCACAGATGCTAGTGTTTCTTTGGTTTGTAGAAGGGGAAACATTTCAAGAAGTGGAGCCATAGTTTTCTCAGCCTTGTAGATCTTTCCAGATGCTAAATAAATCGATGTGCTGTTATCAAAACCCATTCCCCTAAGCATCAGCCCCACCTGATGGCATTCAAATTAATAAGAAACCAGTTGTTAGTGAATCAACAAGATGCCCATTGATGCATGTAATAAGGTACAACACTATTAATATTGCAATTTAGAATAACGCAAAGATATCCCATGACTTCTAGTTCCCTCCCAAACTTTTGCCTTCTTATTGTTTACTTAAATTGCTTTACCATACCATTTAGTCCAGCATTAGACCTGATTTCAGAAGGTCCTATACCAATGTGCCATCACACTATAATCTGATTAAGTGCTACACTAGAAAGAAAAAGGAAAAAGAACAAAAGAAACATGAAGCACCCAAAAAATGTAAAGTGAAACCATTAAGGGAAACTTGACATTGTCCCATTTGTGAAGTTTCTATTATAAGTTTATAACACCACTTTTCACAATTGATGTGTATATTACAAGACCATTTTTGACAATTATTACATATATGTTTATCACCTTTAAAGGCCAAGTATAGATTGTTAATTACATCTTCAATCACTATTCAATATCAAAAGAACTAAATCTATTCACCACCTGTATAATCAAAATATATGAATGAAACATAAAAGGCCACATGAGCAACATATAGAAAACTGTGAATGCAAATAAAAGATGCATTGCATAACAGCATGCGTGTAACAGAAGTTCTTTACAAAAAACTACAAACAGATCCATAAGGAAAAATGGGTACATTGAAAGAGTATTACCTCCAATGGGGTAAGGGGGCATTTTCCATTTATCCTGATAGCTCCAGGCTTTATAACACGACCAGGTTTTGTGAACTTTCCTCTCCAACCTCTTTCTCTTGCGGCATTCATGTCGTGCTTCTCTTCCTCCCCACCATCAAATACACAGCAAGAGAAAGCAACCATGTCCTGTAAACAAGAATAATCACTACCCATGCTTCCTACCAAGATTCTATTGAGAATTTTACAATGACAAATTACAATGCTTCTTTCATATGAAAAATTAACCTCTTCAAAGCGCAGATGCACTGCAACATATTTTCCATTATTGTTTGCACTGTTTAGCTTCATCCTTGCAACTAAAGTTTCTGCAAATGTTGCTATAGCTTTTGAGAATCTTAATGCTTCATAATTTGCTAAGCATCTAAGGCGTTGGACAACTGGAGGAGCATCAAATGACAAACGATTTGCAAAAGGAGAAATTCTTATGATCCTGCATTATCCATTCACCAAAAAACAAAATTTTCAGAAAATAATAAATCAATTAATTAAATACAATTTCCAATAGGATTCTACTTCACAATTCTCCAGAGTATTTTCATAGTTTCATGCTAAAGTCTCAAAACTATTCTTAAGGGTTAGTAAAAAATAAATTGAGACTACACGCATGCTCAAATTGTCAAACTATCAAAAAATAACAATAAGATACACTGTCTAAGAACACTTGATGGAAACCAGGATCTCAGATGTGCAAGAGATTATCTCTTTTCCATGAGGGAGGGAACTACCAAATTAGAGCAAAAGGAGTAGGAGATATACCTTCTCTGCTAGATGCAGATTAACTAGTGTTGAAATGTGTTATGTATTGCCACAAGGGTAATTTTGTCTTTCTCTTATCTTTTTACTGTATGCTGTCGCCCTTAGTATAAATACTAACTTAGGTGCTGCCGGCCTTGGAACTTTTGGAATAGAACCTTTTCTTCCCTTTTTTCCTTCCTCTTCTCCTTTTCTTCTTCTTTTTCTTTTTCTTCTTGCTGGACTACATGGTATCAGAGCACTGATCCAGGCTCAGGCTTCTCGGATTGAGTTTTTTCATTTGAAATCTCCTTTTTGACTGGAAGAAGAATCAAAGCCTCATCGGACTGAACTAGGCCCATGCTTTTGTGTTTTCTCTTTTTCTTTCTTGGTCATTGTACCAAGAGGAGGTTCTATGGTGTTTTTGGTGGCAGCCAAATGCAGTGAATAGTATTCTTTGGGGTTTGCCCTCTCTCTTATGGACTGTGCGTCAGGAGTTTATTGATGTACTCCAGGTATGTACTGTTACATTTAGTTTTCAGTATGCTGCTATAACTGTGGATGTTACAGTTTGGATTTGTAGAGACTGGTTCTCTTTGTTACTATAAGCTGATAGCTATTCGGCTGGGGTTTTCTGACCTCAGTCCCACTGAACTAGTTTATTAAAGCCTCTCTTTATTCGAAGATGGCTGAAGTTCTGCTGTTCTCTTTGTTTGAAGTATTATCCTCTGTTTGGTTGGCTTGTTGGACTTTTTTTTTTTTTTGTTCTAATAACAGTGCTGTAGAGGTACAGAACCTCAGTTTTCTCAGTTCTGTCTTTGGGAAATAAGCAGTAATACAGTGAGCCCAATGTCTATTGAAGATTCAGCATCTTCTGGTATTACCTCTCCCCAAGGAAATCTGAATGGAGGAATGGACTGCATAAATTTCTCGATGTCTATCACTCCCTTTGATGATCTCAATTACTTGGAATGGTCCAAAGGCATCAAACTGTATGTGACGGCTAGGGGAAAGGCTGGTTATATAAATGAGAAAGTTAAAGAACCAAAATCTGGTACAGCTGAACATGATAGATGGGATCAAGAGAACAGTATGGTTATGTCATGGCTCTTGGGTTCTATGCTGCCACATGTAAAGAAAAACTTCATATGGGCTGATACATCTTGTGAGATTTGGGAACAGGCCAAGGAAACTTACTTAGAACAGAGACATTATGCTAAGATATACCAACTTCAAGCGGAAACTAGAACAGAGACATTAAGACTTAAAAACCCATTCCTAAGACACCAATAAACTAGAAAATAAATTAAAAAAGAGTTTAAAAGATACTATTATCCAAATTACCAAAAAAGTCTTATATTATTATAGGAATCAGAAAACTTATTTATTTCTCCATGGACTCTTTCCTGGCTTCTTTATCTGCATCACTGGTACAGCTTTCAAAGCATTGAGCACAAGGCCACGACCAGACAATGGGAATTTATGAACTGTTTGGACTATATGGAAACTGATATTATTTCCCTTTTGTGACAAAACAGTAATACTCTCTCATAGATCTCCTTACTATGGTCTACACATATAGATTTACTATACATTGAAAAAGAAAAGTATAAATATTAAATTCTGTAAACAAAACCATTTACTAATTGGTACACATAATTAAAGATATCTTGTGAAGTTCATATCAACAAATGGTCACAGACAACCAGAAATAACATGCAATATCACACTCACTCGAACAGATAACTTCCGTTCCAAAGTAAGGAATTGTCCTTGGAAAAAGGGATTCAGAAATAGGATGGGGAATGTATGCCATTTTAAAGCAACACTTGCATTTGATATGCAGTGAGCGTGTAAGAGAAAATAAATACAAAAAAAGAATATTTTAACTTACTGTTCTTCAAGAAGCTTTGGAAGAACTGCATCCTTGTAGTACCGAATGGAAGACCAAGCCTTTATTCTGAAGTTATAAACATTACTCATGTTGCGGTCAAATCGTTCCATAATGAAGCCAGGCAGTTTAGTGACCACACGTACATCATTTTCCAAGGTACTGATAAAATGATCCTCATCATAGATGTCATGGAATTTGCTGCAAAAATAACACAAGAGTTCAGAAGTTTCATCCATGAAACTAATGGAAAAATGTCAATCGCATAGGAGACAGACCAAGACTAATAGCAATGTAATCCATAATTCCAGAAAGAATATCTTGTAATAGAAGTGCATTTAGAATATAAAGAATTGTTCTCAGAAACAATTAACAGCCTATAAGAATTCAAGCTTCACTCCATTGATCCATTCTAAGGGAATAACTGGATTAATTAAAACAGAATGTCATTGAAAATTTTCACTGGCATGGATACATTGAGACCTTACCTTTCCAAGCCCAGGAAGGTGTCCACAGGGTGGGGAATTCAATCACAAGCATCAGAGTGGATGGGGATTTGTTAGAGATGGAAAGTGAGGTGGCAGATGACATAATAAATTACTATAAGTCTCTGTTCTCTGATGGACAAGGGTACAGGCCCCAATTCAATGGGGTCAATTTTCAGCAGCTTTCTGATGAGGATAGGAACTGGTTGGAGAGGAGGCCTTTTGATGAAGCAGAGGTGTTGGAAGCTCTCAAGGATCTCAAGGGGGACAAGGCACCGGGGCCTGAATGTTTGGCAGATCATCAAATCAGATGTCATGGTGGCTCTTCAGGATTTTTATGCACATTGTAGTTTGCCCCATGCAGAAAAGTATACTTTCATTTCACTAATTCTGAAGGTGCAGGGTGCTGCTAACCTGAAGGACTATCGTCCAATAAGCTTAATTGGGAGTTTTTACAGATTGATGTCAAAATTATTAGCTAATCGCCTCCAGAGAGTAGTGTGAAAGTTTGTGTTACCATTTCAGGGAGCCTTAGTGGATGGTCAGCAGATTTTAGATGGGCCTCTGATTGCAAATGAATGTGTGGGCTCCAGAATTAGACAGGGGAAGCCGGGAGTCATTTTTAAGCTCGATTTGGAAAAAGATTACGGTCATATTAGATAGCAGTTTGTGGATTACATCTTGAGGAGAATGGGCTTTGGTGTTCTCTGGCTAAAGTAGATTTCTAGCTGCATCTCAGATCCAATGTATTCTGTGCTAATTAATGGTGCCTCTGTTGATTTCTTCCCTGGTGAGCATAGTATCCATTAAGCAGACCTGCTCTCGCTTTTTCTCTTTACCCTCGTGGTGGACCCTTTGGGCAGGTTGATTAAAAAAGCAGAAGAGGGTGGACACATTAAGGTTTCTCAGTTGCAGATGATGGTCCAAGAGTTTCTCTGTTACAGTTTGCTGACGATACCATCACTTTCACTAGGGCAAGGCAGGAGGACATGTTGTTTTTGCATTGTCTTTTCGATTTCTTCTTAAGGGCTACACAATGGGGGTAGCCCATCCCCCAACCCAGGTGCAAGCGGGATTCAACCCCAAGTCTCCACTACAACCAGCAGGAGACCTTACCAACCCACTGGATTGAAGATTAGCAGTTTCGTTGGGTTGTAAATGTGGGCTCACTACCGACGAAATACCTCAGTCTTCTGTTGGGGGCAGGCTATAATTACTAATCCATTTGTGATCCAGTCATTGAGCGATTCCAGTATAGACTCTGGTCTAAAGGAGGTAAGTTGGTTCTCATACAGAGTGTACTCTCATGTCTTCCCACCTATTTGTTCTCTTTGTTTACTACCCCCTCTGGGATGGTAAAGTGCCTGGAGTAAGGAAGCTGGCAGTGCTGGATTAAGGCAATTGAAGTTTATAAATAGGGTCCTGCTTTGTAAGTGGTTATGGCGGTTTGGTGAAGAACCTAATCATTTGTGGAGACAGGTGATTGTTGTAAATATGGTATAACTCCCATGGATTGATAAACATATCAAATTAAAACCAGGGAATGGAGAACACATATTTTTCTAGTCTGATGTATGGGTGACAGACCTCTGAATTCGGTGTTCCCAGCTTTGTAGGTTGCTGTTGACAGGTGGGCAAACAGTTGATCCAGGTGCCTCGCTTCAGGACAAACCTGAATGACTGGGAGGTGTCTTTGGCAGGAGAGTTGTTGGAAAATTAACTGAAGTGCAGCTAAATCCTCTGCAGTAAGATGTTAGAATCTAGGTGGAGAAGTCAGGCTGTTTCTCTACCAAATCCTACTATAGTCTGTTGCTTGGTTTGCCCCAGTCTGTCTCCTGATCTTGGATTTGGTGAGCCAAAGTTCCTTCCAAGATAATCTTCTTTTTATGGGCCGCTGTTTGTGATAGAATTCAGTCGGCGGATCAAATATTGAAGAGAGGTATGGTGGTTGACCCTCTCTGCAGCCTGTGTGAGGAGTTTTCAGAATCATTCAATCACCTTTTGCTACATTGTTCTTTCTCCTTTGCTGTCTGATGCCATTTCTTGGGCCTTTTCTGCAGATGTTGGGTTGCACCCTCAAATTTGGAAGGCCTTTTATCTTCTTGGAGGGTCTTGGGTTTTTTGAAGAAGGGAAAGATCCTTTGGGACCAGCTATCTTTTGCAGTTTGTTGGAATATCTGGAGCGAAATAAATGCACAAGTTTTTCAAAGTAAGAGCTCCCCTGTGGATGAAGTGATCAGCCATATTGAGTGGACCCTCACTTGGTGGGCCAAAGTTTTGCCTCAGTTTGCTCACATAGAGGTTGAAGTCTTTAAGGATGATTGGTGCTCTATTATTTTTTGATTGACAGCTAGTCACCTTTTGTTTGGAAACGGCCTCTCTGTATGTGCAGGGGTAAGGCCGCGTACATCTGTCCCTCCCCAGACCCCGCATTGGCAGGAGCCTCATGCACTAGGCTGCCCTTTAGCAAGTCACCTTTTTGTATTTTCTAAACTGAGATTCTGATACATCCATTCTGTATAGCTTATTGTACAGTTTTTGGGGGCTTTCTGTCCCCCCTTCATATCCATATTAATACAATACTTTCTTACTGCTTATCAAAAGAAATGAGTTCCTTTATGGTTGCTGATCGGGGGGGATGAAGGCATTCTGCAAATAACGTTCTACTGAGAAAATAATACGGAAAAGTACACTGCACCACACTGCAGAATTCTGAATTCCACTGCAACCCTACACAATTCAAAATGACAAACACCCCCACCCTAAAACACGAATACCTGCCTGTGTATTGGCATCAATTCCGAGTTGGCACCTACCCCAACTGTACTGTGGGGCTAAGAATTCTTAGGGTGTGCTGAACAGTCACTCCCAAAATAATAAAATATCTCATTTACAATCAAAGAAAAAGATATGCAGCACAGAAATCTTCTGTCTGGCACTGTTGGTGTTCTGAGAAATGAATGCAGTAACATTCTCTCTCCTTTTCCAGGCCCAGTGGGAATAGGAGACTCTACAAGGGCTGAACTTCTAGCTGCTGTACAAGGGATACAGATTGCAAACCAACTTGGAGTGGATAACTTAAAAATTGGAGGAGACTCCAAGGTGGTTGTAGGATGGTTGGCTGACTCAGATACTGTCACATGGGGCTTTAAGGATGTCTTATAAAAGGTTAAATGGCTCACAAGGAATATGACAGGTTTCACTGAGTGGGCAGATCAGCAAATGCCTTGGCTGATTCTCTTGATAAACAAGGGATTTCTTGGGTTACTTTGTATTGGGCTTCTCTGTAATTTTATCTTTGTTTTGTTTAATCACCTAAAGGATGGATGGAATGCTCCATCTCCCTTTCTTAAAGGGGAGGTAGCATCTCGTGCCTCTCTCTAACTTGTATTTTCTTATGCTATGATTTAATGAATCTTACTATTCAACGATCAAAAGAAAAAACATAGAAAATTTAGATCAACAACCAGAAAACTAGAATAACCTTCAATGTTTACCCCCATTTTACAGACTAGATTGAGAAAAGAATAAGTTACTGACAAACCTAGGATCCTTCCAAATGCTATGGTAATGGAAATTTGGGATCACAAGTGTTGCATTTAGGTAACCGGCAACAGCAACTGCATTGCAGATCTGTAAGATACATGGCAGTAATGGCAAAAGTATTTTGAGCCTCCATGGCATAGAAAAAAAAAACATGAAAACAATAAAAGATTAATAAAATAATAAATGAAATACAATTAAGGAATGAGAACAACCGATGTCCTCTGCTGATTCAAGCCACCATTTGCCTCAACATAAATGTAGCCATTTGACTCAGGTAAACCTACAATTACAGAAATATACTCTAGTTAAAATTTTGATAAACGATTATTGTAAGTAGTGTATTCTAAAAGATAACACAAATACCCATACAGAAACTTGTAGAAACATGTATATATGTGAGTTTCATTATGTATTCATCAAAACAACAAGTTTAGATAGCACCATGAAGTTTATATACCAGACCACCAAACTAATACATGCAAAAGTTTATCATTGAAAATAAAAACCTCAAGTGGAGCCAGTGAGGCAAACTATTATTTTATGGCAGCATATTAATATAGTAAAAATTACTGATTGCAGATTTAGATGAATTCCTTGTGAAGAGAAAGAAGAAGAAGATGAAGAGTTTCAGCAGTAGAGAAAAAAAGAGGATAAGAAAAGAATAGGAAGTCAACCAGAATTGAATTAGTTCTGGCCGCCAACCCCTCATTATAATTTATACTTAACTTAAAGAATGAGATATTACAAGAACACCCTTAGTAGGGCGGCTACTAAAGTAGCTGAACAGTCACAACTTAAAAACATAAACTAATGGGCCAAGCCCAACAACTTCCTAACTTAATAACTTAAAAAAAGTATAAAAACAAATGGGCCCAATAACTAGACTCCGGCCCAACTCAACACTCCCCCTCAAGTTGGGAGTAAATGTCACACATTCCCAACTTGCGTAGATCATGCTCCAGCTTGTTCCTTGCAACACCTTTTGTGAGAACATCAGCGAGTTGCAGATCAGAAGCAATGTATGGAAGACAAACTTCCCCAGAAGTCACTCTTTCTCTGATAAAATGTCTATCCACTTCAATGTGCTTAGTTCGTTCATGCTGGACTGGGTTATGGGCAATGTTAATTGCTGCTTGGTTATCACAATACAACATCATAGGTTCTTTTGCCTGTATACCAATTTCTCCTAATAGGGAACAGATCCAGATTAGTTCTGAAACTTCATGTGCCATGGCCCTATATTCAGCTTCAGCACTTGATCTTGCCACCACTGTTTGTTTCTTACTCTTCCACGAGACAAGGTTACCCCCCAAAAGGGTGCATACTCCTAAAGTGGATCTCCTGTCATCAAGGCATCCTACCCAATCTGCATCTGTATAAGCTTCTAATTTCAACTGTCCATGATCAGTAAACAATATGCCTCTGCCTGAGTGTCCCTTCAGATAAGCAAGAATCCTGTCAACAGCCTCCCAATGCTGGACTCGTGGAGCATGCATGTATTGACTTACCACACTTACTGCATAGGAAATGTCTGGTCTTGTCATACACAAGTATAGCARCYRACCCACAAGTCTCTGATATCTCCCAATGTCCTTTATTGGCTCACCTTCTGATGCATTAATTTTGTGGTTCTGATCAATAGGTGTACTGATTGCCTTCGTTCCAAGCTTCCCTGTCTCTTGAAGAAGATCCAAGACATACTTCCTCTAAGAGATAAAAATTCCATGTTTTGATCTTGCAACTTCAATGCCCAAGAAGTATCTCAGTTCTCCAAGATCCTTAATTTCAAATTCTTTATGTAGATTCTTTTTCAAACAATCAATCTCACTTAGGTCATTCCCTGTGACAACAATATCATCCACATAAACAATTAGGAYTGACACCAAAGATCCCCTTCGCTTCACAAACAAGGTATGATCGGATTGAGTTTGAGTGTAGCCAAAAGCAATCAAGGCCTTTCTGAATCTGTCAAACCATGCTCTGGGAGATTGTTACAAGTCATAAAGTGACTTCTTAAGCCTGCATACCTTTCCCTTTTCAGCATCACTGTAGAAGCTAGCAGGAAGATCCATATACACTTCCTCTTGCAGATCCCCATTTAGGAAAGCATTCTTCACATCAAGTTGAAACAGGGGCCAAGAGTATGTGGCAGCAAGAGAAAGAAGTATCCAAACAGAGGTCATCTTTGTAACTGGTGCAAAGGTCCCTAAGTAATCAATGCCATAGGTCTATGTGTACCCTTTTGCAACAAGTCTGACCTTGTACCTTTCTATACTTCCATCTGCCTTATATTTAAATGTGTAAACCCATCTGCATCCAACAGTCTCCTTGCCCTCAACAAATATCAACAACAAAATAACTTGGTGCCTAAACTGGGATTTGGCCAACTTTCTCAATTAATCAATTTTATCAAAACATTGGAGTTGGAATCTAAGGTTCATTTCTAGGATGCTGATTAGATTGCAATGTTTCAGCACTCTTTGCCCAAGACTTTATAGGGCATCCGCTCAAAGGGACAAAACAATTAAATGGGTTTTCTCTTTAGGAGGCAATATAATTTCAGGTATTCCAAAGACCTCTTCTTAATAGGGAGATTGATGGATGCATTTTACCACTTTGTCCCGATCAAAGGGATGAGGTAAGTGCTCATGATTGCTAACTTGATCAACAGAGCCACAGGCCTGTTAAGAACCAAAAGGCAAAAATAAAATGGCCTGAAACTCCAAATTGCCAAGCATTAGCATAAACACCCCCTTTTTGTCCTTTTGTGCATAAAAGGCCCTTGACTCCATATTTCAGAGCATTATTATTCCTCAAATACATAAAAATAAGCATGCAAAACATGACTCTTGACTGCCATAAATTCTTTTTCTTTATTTAATAAGTAATGGAGAAATGTAGAGAAGATGGAGGGTAGTTATGTAATTTTATCTTTCTTTCTTGTATTTTAGTAGGCGTGTACATTAGTGTACAGATTCTTTAAGTCTTTTGTAAGGACAAATTTGTCCATTCATATTTCTTTAATATAAATACTCTCTTTTTGGGTTGGTTCGATCAGATTGATCAACCCTAACAGATGTGGACTATTGTTCTTCCTCTTGTCAGTTCACTTTCTCACAAACTAACATGGTATCAGAGCAGGCTGTTCTCTGATCCATTACTTGTTCTTCTAATCTGCTTGAGAGCTATCTTCATCATTGATTGGTTCTGGACTGTTCTGATCATTCCAAGAACCAGTTTTTTGTGTTTTATGCATCCAGCAAGAGAGATTTCATTGGATCTCTCTCGGAAGACATCCGTTTGCAGTCAAAATTAAAAGGAAGTGTCGCCTGGTCCTCTTCTTCACCCCGTGAAAGTTTCATCGAGATCAGAGAAGTACTAAGAGAGATCTATACATCTCTTCTGGGCGGCAGCAGCCAGTCTTTCCTTTTTTGGATTGTGTTTTCAGTTTTTAACTATTGCTGTATCTTGGACACTTTCTTTCGACTGTGAGAGATTTCTTCTCTTGGTTTTGACTATCTTGAATTGGTTTTCTGCTTATATTCCTCGCTTCAACTACTTTTTTGCTTTGTGTTCTTACTCAACAAGGGTCTAGAAAAGAATGAGATTATTTCTGTTTAGTTTGATGGAAGCAACTATGCTCTCTGGAAGTTTCACTTTCAGTATTTTGTTGAAGGGAAGGGTATGTGGGGTTATATTGATGGTTCCACATCCATTCCCGATGCCAATGATATCAAAGGGCTGAAATAGTGGAAAACTGGGAATGCATAGGTTGTTTCGTGGATTCTCGATTCTGTTACTATGGATGTCAGTATTCCGATGAGGGGGCTCAAATCTGCCCATGACATGTTCGAATACCTTGAAAAGGTTTATCAGCAACCGAATATGCCTAGGCAATATCAGATTGAAGTTGATATTTTCTCTTATGAACCTTTGGACTGAATATGAATTGGCTCACTTTGAGGATCTCTCTACAGACTGTTGTGTGAAAACTATGAAGAAACATCTCAGTAAGAGAAAGACTATGCATTTATTATGCATCTCATATTTGATTATGAAAACCTACGCTCTAGTATACTCAGCAGAGAGCCTGTACCAGATCTTGATATTATACTTGGTGAGTTATTAAGAGAGGAAACTTGTCTCCTCACTCAGTCTGCACTTGATCAGAAGAAGGAACATGGAATAGATATTGTCTTCTTGGCCACCAAACAGAAGGGGAAGAAGGATTTCTCGAAGATGCAATGTTATGAATGCAAGGAATATGGGCATGTGGCATCCCATTACAAGAAGAAAATTTTCTGCACCTACTGCAAACAGCAGGGACACATTATTGTGGAATGCCCAGTCAGGCCCCCCAAGAAAGGACAACATAAGGCTTATCAAGCATCAGCTGAACCAACTCCAACTGATACTGCATCATCCTCATCAGCTCACAAACCAAATGCACAGGGAAATTTGACTGAAGATAAGATTCATAAGTTCATGTCCTCGGCTATTTCCTCTGCTTTTTCTGCTATTGGATTGGCTGGTAAGTCTACTTATTTGTGTTCTTCTTCTTCACACATGTGGATCATTGACTTCGGGGCCTCAAACCATATGACTGGGACCTTCTTTGGTCAGTCTTCTAAACCTTACACCTCTGTCAACCACATTATTACTGCTAATGGTGATTCTCTTCGCATATGTGGGTGTGATGATTTATTTCTGTCCACTTCTAAGTCTACACCCTTACATCTTCCTAAAACCTTTTTTGTGCCTAAGTTAACTACTAGCCTTATTTCTGTTGGACAACTTGTTGATGATGGTAATACTTGAAGCTACTGCTGTTAGCAAAACTTCTAGGTACAAAACAAAACAAAAATCAAAGAAGAAGAAGAAGAAGAGAGAAGAAGAGGAGGAAAGAAAGGAGAAAAGAGAGCAGAGGAAGAGCAAGAGAGTGATGGGCGAAAATCACTTACTGCCGCCCAAGGCAGTATTATTTATATGTTTAACATAACATTAGGTAAAATGACAAAAATGCCCTGCTACCTACAATAGTACGAGTAAGCAAGCATAAATGCAAGAAATGAGAAAAAAAAAAATTGAACTTATGGGACCACATAAACAAGGAACATCATGTCTGGTCCACTGTATCACTACACTCCCCCTCAAGTTGGGAATGATGAATATCTATTCCCAACTTGCACAAGTCTGATTCCAATTTGACTCTGGTGACTGCTTTGGTGAAGAGATCAGCAAGCTGCATATCTAAGGTAACATAGGGCAAACAAACATCTTGAGAAGCAACTTTCTCGCGGATGAAATGATGGTCAACCTCAATATATTTAGTTTTGTCATGTTGGATGGGATTATGAGCAATATTGATAGCAGCTTGGTTATCACAATACAACCTCAACAGTTTCTCATACTCAACCCCTAGTTCCTCAAGAAGATATCTCAACCATAACACTTCAGCTACACCATGGGCCATGGACCTGTATTCTGCCTCAGCACTTGAACGGGAACAACATTTTGCTTCTTACTACGGCATGACACAAGGTTACCTCCAACAAAAGCACAATATCCTGAAGTCGATCTTCTATCGTCAACACATCCGGCCCAATCAACATCAATATACACCTCGATTTTCATATGACCATTATTCTTAAAGAGTATTCCCTGGCCTAGACATTTCTTCAAGTAAGCAAGGATTCTTTCCACAGCCAATAGATGAGTGGTTCTAGGAGAATGCATGTATTGGCTGACCACACTAACAGCATAAGAGATGTCAGGGCGAGTGAGACATAGATAAAGGAGCTTTCCAACTAGTCGTTAGTACATTGCTTTGTCTTCAAGAGGCTCACCCCCTTCAGCACTTATCTTATGATTTAGCTCAATGGGTGTGTATGCGGGTTTAACCCCTAGTTTCCTAGTGCCCTCAAGAAGATCAAGGACATATTTCCTCTATGAAATAAAGATACCAAGTCTAGAGCGGGCCACTTCAATTCCCAAGAAATAGTGTAGATCACCAAGGTTTTTCACTTCAAATTCTGCCTGAAGGAATTGTTTGAGAGAATAAATCTCACCAGGATCACAACCAGTCAAAACAATGTCATCAACATACACTACAAGAAGGATGAGAGAAGCACCATTTCTCTTAATGAAAAGAGTATGATTGGAGTGGGCCTGTACATAGCCAAACCTTTCAAGGGGCAATCTAAATCTATCATCAAACCAAGCTCTTGGAGATTGCTTTAAACCATATAAAGCCTTTTGCAAATTGCAAACTTTCTTTCCTATAGCAGCATCATAAAAACTAGGAGATAGTTCCATATACACCACTTCCTGCAAGTCTCCATTAAGGAAAGCATTCTTAACATCGAGTTGGAACAGAAGCCAAGAGAAATTTGCTGCAAGGGATAGTAGAACTCTAATGGTATTCATCTTGGCAACAGGTGCAGAGGTTTCTAGGTAGTCAATGCCATAAGTCTAAGTATACCCCTTTTCCACCAACCGAGCTTTATACCTTTAAACCGAGCCATCTGCATTATGCTTCATAGTGAACACCCATCTGCACCCAACTGGTTTTTTCCTTCTAGCTTGTCAATTAGCTCCCAAGTCTTATTTTTAATGAGAGCACCCATCTCTTCTTCATTGCATTCTTCCACTCAAGTACTGCAAGAGCTTCCTGTAGAGACCTAGGAATAGGTATAACAGAGATAGATGCCAAGGACCTATAGGATGGTGAAAGATGATCATAGGTGATAAACTAAGATATGCAATGAGCAATAGATAAAGTGCACCAACACTTTCCCCTGCAGATTGCAATGAGAAGATCAAGATCATCTAGAGGGGGTAGAGGATTAGAAGATGAGGTTAATGTATCAACAAGCAAGGAGGGAGAAGTACATGAATCTGGAACTGCAGAGGAGAGAGGAACTGGCCTGGACTGATTATGAGCACCGAAATCAACCTACCTCCACCTCCTGTGGTAAACTCTCAACTCCCTACACTTCTGACAAGCACCCTCATTACACAACTCTCCTTTAAGAATAGGGATAGGTAGAGGAACTCCAAGACAAGGGCGATCCTTCTCATTATTCTCCCCCTGAGAAGAAACACATGGGTAATAGGGGACATCCTCAAAAAAGGTAGCATCCATGGATACAAACCAAGAACCAGAACTAGGTTCATAGCAGCAATATCCTTTTTTATTTTGTGCATAGCCAAGGAAAATACATTTAGTAGCTTTAGGATCAAACTTAGAACGATGGGGTCCTAGAATTTGAACAAAACAAGTGCACCCAAAAACTTTTAAGAGGGATGATGGTGTACAAATATTTCTTAGGAAACAATAATGAAAAGGGAGTTTTCAAATCCAGAACACGGGAAGGGATTCGGTTGATGAGGTACACAGCTGTATTAATAGCATCCCCCCAAAAACGAATGGGAACATGAGAATTCAGCATAATACTTCTTGCAACTTCCAGGATATACCTATTTTTTCTCTCGGCTACCCCATTTTGCTGAGGTGTATGAGGACAAGTACTCTGATGAACAACCCCATACTCAAGAAGATATGAATTCAGATGTTTAGTGAAATATTCTTTGGCATTATCAGATCTGAAAATTTTGATTTTGACTTCAAATTGAGTGAGAACCATTTGATGGAAGGCACAGGTTAAGGTAGGAACCTCATCTCGAGAACGCATAAGATAAACCCATGAGAAACGGGAGTAATCATCAACAAACAATAAGAAATACTTGTACCCCCCCCTAGCAGGAATATGATATGGCCCCCATACATCAATATGCACAATTTCAAAAGGAGTGTTGCTTCTTTTATTACTCAAAAAATATGAAGATCTACAATGTTTTGCAAGTTCACAACCCTCACACTTCAAAAAAGACATTTGGACTGACTTAAACAAAGTAGGAAACAAGTTTTTCAAAGACCCAAAAGTCAAATGACCTAAACTACTATGCCAAAGCATAATCTGATTCACAGACTAAGAAACAAAAGACTTCGCAACTCCTTTATCACTTCTAGGGGGTGCTCGAGCAAGTAGATTCCATTCACCTCATGGCCAGTCCCAATCACCTTCCTTATCACCAGATCCTGGAAAATACAATGGTCAGGAAAGAAGGTTATTGCACAATTTTGGCTTTTTGTAAGGCTACTAACTAAAAATAGATTAGTGCTAAGCTTAGATATATGCAAAGTTGAGGATAAAGTAATGGCATCAGAGGTTCTAATGTTTTCCTTGCTAGAAATGGGAACAAAAGAGCCATCAGCTATGGATACTTTATCCCTGCTTGAAGACAAGTTGTAAGAAGTAAATAATGAAGACAAACTTGTCATATGATCTGATGCACCAGAGTCTACAATCCAAGTAGGGTTAGTGTAACCAGGAGTGGTGGCATGAAAAGCAGTGGCTTTGTACCTGAGTGGGCAAATGCTAATGTGGAGGAAAGAGGTGCAGTAGTAGTAGAGACAAACTAAGATGATCCTGCAAGCCCAACTTCATTGTCCAACTGAGTCAATGCTGCCCTGAATCCAGCAATGGCCTCCAAACAAATGGTTCAAGACCCCTGAAGGGAAGAACCATCTGATGTAATAACCGCATTTGCATTCCCTTTCTTATTCCTGAGTCTTTCCGGTACAAGATTCGGGTGAAGCTTCGAACAGGTGTCTTTTGTGTGCCTAGGTTTCTTGCAATACTCACAAAACACACCCTTCTTTCCTTCATTCTTCATCTCTTTCTCCCTCTCACCACTATACTTGTGTCTTGCAGCTGCTAATGCCACTTCCGTCTGAGAATTTTGAAGCATAACCTTCCTCCTACTCTCTTCACTATGTACTAGAGAGTAAGCTTGAGACAAGGTAACATTTTCCCTAGTGAGAAGTTGTTGTCTAACAATGTCAAAATTAGAATTCAGACCCGCAAGAAATTCAAAAACTCTATTTCTTTCAACCAACTTGTTAAAGGCTACTGCATCTTTATTACTCCCCCACTCGATTGTTTCAAGGTGATCTATCTCATGCCATAGGGATTTCAGAGTGGAGTAATAAACTAATACAGGTTTCTCCCCCTGCTTCAGATTGTTAACTTCAATTTTCAACTCGAAAGCCCTAGCCACATCAAGTGGCTGGGAATAAGTCTCTTTCATATTGTCCCAAATATCCTTGGCAGTCTTTGCCCAAAGATAATTTCTGCTAATATGGGGCTGCATTGAATTGCACAACCATGTCATCACAAGATAATTTTCTTAAACCCATTTGGAATGGGAAGAGTCATCCTTGGCTGGTTCCTTAGTGTCTCCAGTCACATAGCCTAACTTTCCCCTTCCTCCAATTGCCATCATGGCAGATTGAGCCCACTCCAAATAGTTAGAACCATCAAACCTAATTGTGGTAACCTAAAAAGGGTTGTTATCAGTCATACTAACAGCCCTTTCAGCACCCTCTCCAGTAGGATTCTGTTCACCCCCAAAGAACTCCATGCTGAAACCAACACAAAGAAGAACAAAACCACACTCGGCTCCCCTTCTGAAACAAAAGCAGATAGAATAGAGGAGAAGCAACTATTCGGTCCAAGAAAAAGTTCAGAAAAAAATGGGCGCACTGCTCAAAAATATCAGAAACCCTAATCAGTCCAGTGAACTCCAAAAAGGTAACCGCACCTCTCAAAGGTTTCAGAAAAAAGCAACCTTCAGAACCCTAATCAGTCCAGTAAACTCCAAAAGGTAGCCACACCTCTCAGAGATTTCAGAAAAGAACAACCTTCAGTAATAGTCCTTTGGAGGGTTAAGGAGAAAAAACTACCCAGAAATTTCTGGGCGGCACCTTCAATCTGAGATTTAAACCCTAAATCTCACCTCAAAACTTTTCTCTGATTCTTCCTGACTGCTGGGCAAACTCCAAGAACAGAAACGTCCTGGGAAAGGCTTCAAACTCCACCAATCTCCACGAATCAGGCCACGAACAGAACTAGAACTCTAGCCCTATTAAACTCTCATGTAGCCGGCTGGGAAGAGCCTACATGAGATTCACGAGCAGACCTAAACCTACTCTGATACCAACTTGAAGTTACTGCTGTTAGCAGAACTTCTGGGTACAAAACAAAACAGAAATCAAAGAAGAAGAGAGAAGAGAAGAGGAGGAAAGAAAGGAGAAAAGAGAGCAGAGGAAGAGCAAGAGAGTGACGGGCGAAAACCACTTACTGCCGCCCAAGGCAGTATTATTTATATGTTCAACATAACATTAGGTAAAAGGACAAAAATGCCCTGCTACCTACAATAGTACAAGTAAGCAAGCATAAATGCAAGAAACAAAAAAATAAAAAACTGAACTTACGGAACCACATAAACAAGGAACATCATGTCTGGTCCACTGTATCACTACAGTAATAAAATTTTGTTTACTCGTGATGGTTGTTTTATCTAGGACCAGCACACTGGGGAACTGAAGGGGAAGGGGCGTAGGCTTGGAAGATTGTTTGCTCTAGAATTTGAGAATAAGAAAGCTCCACCAGATTCTTGTTTGCTATCTACTACTTCTAGTTTTTCTCCTACCTCTTTTAATAATGTGTGGCACTTATGGCATAGACGTTTGGGTCACGCTCATGCTAAAAACTTGGATTATTTATTTTCATCTAGTTGTTTGCCTATGATTGTTACTTCTTTTAAGAATGTTGATAAATCTTGTTTAACTTGCTGCTATAGTAAAAGCCATGTTTTGCCTTTTCCATCTTCTACTAAACATGCTTTTACACCTTTTATCTTATTCACAGTGATGTGTGGTCGTCTCCAGTTATTTCACGTTTGGATTATAAATATTTTGTATTGTTTATTGATGACTGTACTCGATATACATGGGTTTACTTCCTTCAAAAGAAATCAAAGGTCTTTCCCATTTTTAAGAACTTCCATGCTATGATTATAACCCAATTTAAAAGCACTATAAACATTTGGGGGTCAGATTCAGGGGGAGAGTACTTTGATGGAGAGAATGGTGAGTTTCAAACCTACCTCAAACAACATGGCATTCGGTTATAGAGATCTTGCCCAGGTACACCTCAACAGAATGGGGTATCTGAGTACAAGGATTGTCACATTGCTAGTATGGTGAGATCCTTGTTACAAGACTCCCATGTTCCCATTACCTTCCGGGTGGAGGCAACCCACACTGATGTTCATCTCATCAACATTCTTCCTACTGCTATCCTTAAAAATTCTTCCCCCCATCAATTCTTGTTTCATTGTCCCCCTAATCTATCCATGCTTCGTGTCTTTGGTTGTATCTGTTTTGTCCATCTTCCTCCTCATGGGGACACTAAGCTAACAGCTCAATCAACTATGTGTGTATGGAACACAAGGGATTTCTCTGTTATGATCCCAAAGTCCGAATACTGCACATTTCTCGTAATGCCATTTTTCTTGAGGACCTTTCATTCTTTGCACATATTAGTAAATTACCTGCACCATCCTTTTTTGTTCTACAACATTTTGGCTCTGTAGGTGATCTTCCTCCCACATCTCTACCACTTCAGATTTATTTTAGGAAGCATCCAGGTCGCCCACTACCTATGCCTCCACCACCAGCACTAGTGACTGGTGATTCCTCTCCACCCATCACTGTTGTAAGTTCCTCTTCCCATCTTGTTGATTTGCCTTTATCCGTTCCTTGCGTCAATCATCTTGTGTTTCTCGTCCACCTGACTACTATGGCTTCTTTTCTAGCCATAGCTCCTTCTCAGTTGTTCTGTCATTTACAGATATTCCCAAGTCTTATAACCAGGCTGTAGCAGTTAAGCATTGGAAAGATGTTATGGACTCTAACGTTCATGCATATTGGAGAATGATACCTAGGAGTTGGTCAACCCTCCTCCAGATGCCTCCATCATTGGTAGTCGATGGGTTTACAAAGTGAAACTTAAATCAGATGGTACTCTAGACCAAGGATTAAAGTATCGGTATCGAGTAATGTATCGAACAGCTTGGATACGGATAGGATTAGGATACGGATACGGATACGGATACGGATATGATTTGGAAACGCATGGATACGGATGAAAAATATGAAACACTAGGATACACTAGGGAAACACATGCAAATTTCATAAATACATTAATAAGATTAAATTTATGGTCAAATAGCAATAAATAATGTATAAATATATAAGAAATATATATTTAATGGTGTACATAAAAATATATTATAATTAATAGCATAATGCACAGATATCATACAATGCATTAATTAAGAGCCCAAGATGGACTTGTTATATTTATCCTAATTATTATATCAATTATTTTCTATTTTATTATTTTTACATTTTAACATTAACAAAAAAGTTAACCAAATATTAAATTCTCAAATATAAATTAAATTATCATTCAATAATTTATAAAAATATATGATTTTAACTTAAAATATATAAAATTGGTCAAAATTTCTAAGATATATATCCTATGAAAATTCATAATTTTTAATTATTAAAATAATTATTTCATTATTAAAATTTTTATTTGTATAAATTTTTTGAAATTAAAAATCAATTTTCATATAAATTTAAATTAGTGGATTTGATAAATCCAATTTAATATTATATTCTTGAATATTTTGCAAACAGATTTTCATTTTTTTGTAAATAATAAATATGTTGTCATTTAATGTAGATTAAAATATTAATTATAATTATAAAAATATATAAAATTTGTAAGATATATATCATGTGCAAATTTATAAATTTTAAGTAGTAAGGTAATTATTCTACTATTAATATTTTATTTGTATAAATTTCTTGAGATTAAAATCATCTTTTGATGTAAATATATTTTTTTTGGTACTCATTTTGATGTAAATATAGAATTGGTAGATTATTTATTCCATTTGTTTATAAAATACTAATTTTAAATATTATTTATTTTAATTTTTAATTGGGGTTGTTAAACATAAATATTGATTATTTAATTGGATAGACATTAATAAAAGTTGTCTTATTTCGTTAAATATCATAACGCATGGCATGGCCAAGTGGTTTGATGGAGAGTTTAAGGCTTTTGGCGCCACGCACTATGTTCTAGGTTCAAATCACGCTATTAGCAGCTTTTGCATTTTTAATCGAAGACATTGTGTATTTGTCAGTATCGGTGCATATCGGTCGATACAATGTGATACGGGCCGATACACACCCGTATCGGTCTGATATGTGCGATTTACAGGATACGTTTCCATTCGTAATGTATCCTGTATCGCCCTAATCTGATACCGATACGATACACCCCGTATCAGACGTATCGTATCGATATTTAAATCCTTGCTCTAGACACATATAAAGCCCGGTTGGTTGCTCAAGGCTACAAGCAAGAATATGGAATTGACTATGATGATACCTATGCTCTAGTGGCCAAAATGACAACAGTCCGTTTACTCTTGGCCATTACTACTATTAGACAATGGACAATTCATCAAATGGATGTCAAGAATGCCTTTCTCCATGGGCATTTACAAGAAACAGTTTACATGAAACCACCTCCCAGCTATTGTGATGATCCTCATATAGTGTGTAAACTGAAGAAATCTTTATATCCTCATATAGTGTGTAAACCACCTCCCAGCTTGGTTTGACCACTTCCGTACAATGGTGTTGGAGGCTGGCTTTCAACAAAGTGCTTCGAATTACTCTCTTTTCACTCTCAAGCGAGCATAGGGGTTGACTCTTCTCTTGGTATATGTTGATGATATACTTATCACTGGAGATGAATGTGGATGGCATTAACAATTTGAAGCTCCTCCTCAGCAACTCCTTCAAAATGAAGGATCTTGGGCCTGTCACCTATTTTCTTGGGCTTGAAATTCAGCGATGTCCTCAAGGTTATTTTGTTAACCAACATAAATATGCCTCTAATTTGGTGACACTTGCTCGTTTGACTGATTCTAAACAAGTGGATACACCTCAGGAGCTTAACTGTAAGCAAAGCAAAGATGATGGTGAGCTTCTCCCTGATGTTACTCTATATCGACAGCTTATATGTACTCTTATCTACCTAACTATGACTAGACCGGACATTTCCTATGCGGTCCAGCTTGTCAGTTAGTTTGTATCTACTCCACGTCAGCCCCACTTCTCTGTTGTTCTCGAAATCATCCGTTATGTCAAGGGCACCCTATCTCATGCCTTGTTTTTCTCATCTTCATCCTCCACCCAACTTCGAGCTTATGTAGATGCAGATTGGGCAGGTTGTCCCGACACTCGTCATTCCACTACTGGTTGGTGAATATTTCTTGGTGACTCTCTGATTTCTTGGAAATGCAAGAAACAACAAACTGTTTCCAAGTCATCTACAGAAGCAGAGTATAGAGCAATGCCCTCAGTATGCAGTGAAATAGTCTGGCTCAAAGCTCTACTTCATGACTTGGACATTGATCACTCATCTGCCATCCCCCTGTTTGCTAACAACATGATTGTGATCAAGATTGCATCCAACCCAGTATTTCATGAGTGCACTAAACATATTGAGGTGGATTGCCACTTCATTCGTGATCTTCTCCTTGTCGGTCATATCTCTCTCCCACATGTCTCCTCAGGCTTACAGCTTGCAGACCTCTTAACCAAAGCTATGACCAAAGCCCGACATAATTTTCTTATAGACAAACTGATGCTTATCCCCCAACATCAATTTGAGGGGGAGTGTAGAGAAGATGCAAGGTATTTATGTAATTTTATCTTTCTTTCTTGTATTTTAGTAGGCGTGTACATTAGTGTACAGCTTCTTTAATTCTTTTGTAAGGACAAATTTGTCCATTCATATTTTTTTAATATAAATACTCTCTTTTTGGGTTGGTTCGATCAGATTGACAACCCTAATAGATCTGGACTATTGTTCTTCCTCTTGTCTCTTCATTTTCTCACAAACTAACAAGAAATTGCATTTAAGAACAACTTGAGACAGCAAATGACATGTAGGAAAGAGAGTTTCCTATGTACAAACATCGTCCATGTAGAAATCATCCCTCAAACTGCAAGGAAGTTTGAGAAAAATATACATGACAATCACATGAATAGACATAACCAGAGGTTGCTAGAAAGTGAAATCGTATCTCATCAAAAGGATATCTTTCCTATTAAAATTTCTTCCAAAATAGAAAAGTTTTGTACAAAATGATAATTTATGCATATAAGACTTATTGTAATGTTATATAAAGCAGCACTTAGGCCATAATCATCTGCCAAAAACTTAGAACCAAATTAAGTAAAAACCTATTAACAATTTTATCCACATGAGCAGTAAATGAAATTTTCCTACAAGTATTCAGACAGATAGATATAGAAGCAAAAGAGTCATCAGCATGAACTCATAAATTTTAGTTCTGTATATGCCCATACCTCCCGATGTCCTATTTATACATGGCCTCCACTCACCGCCTTTATAAGGGTGTCTCCACACAGTTGCCAACTACAGTAAATTCAATAGCTATATGTTAATGGAAAATCTTAACTAAATAGTAAACAGAAGATCAACAGAAGCTGTATGAAAAAACAATAGACAAACTTGTTTATCAATAGCAAGAAAACTTTATAGAAAATAATCAAAAGCAAGATGCACAAAAACAATTTGAGAATAAAACACAAAATGCAAAATCACTGGACCAAACCCAAGCCTTCCTTGAAGGATAACCTCAAAGCTGGAAAACCCAAAAATGATACATAAATATACCAAGTCCCTACAAACACAATAAAGTGGTGCTCAACCATCAAAATTATGCTGAAAAACCTTAACGCAAATAATTATAAGGACATAAATAGAGGCATGTACCAAGGTCAAATTGTCAATGACAAAATCAGGATGGAATAGTGGTTGTGACTCTTGACTGGCATTTTGCCAGAGGTATTTTTGATCAAAAGAAAAGAAAGGAATTCATTAGTTAATCAATTAAAAGAGTCACAAAAAGAGGTTATGGATACAATAAAAAAAGCAACAACACTACATTCTCACCCAACCACCCTCCTCACATTTGAGCCCAAAGCATTTGCTGTCTATTAACCCCTTGTTTAGCCAAACAGTTTACAAACCTACATACCCATCTGATTTGTATTTGCATGTCTTTTGAGGACCATTTGAACCGTCTTAATTCATTTCTGAAGTTCCACATCACATTCTTTTCCTTCATTAACCATCCAACTACCACCTTCAAATCCCCTTCAATCATCAACCACTTAACTCCCATTTCTTTCACTTTTCGCACCCCAAATACTACTGCCCAAAGTTCTGCCCTTATTGAATCAGCTTCTTGTATTGGATCTGAAAACATTGCACATATGGTTCCATTCTCCTCTGTCACATTCCCAATTCCAAAAGGCCCAGGATTACCCATGCTGCTGCCATCAAATTTCAACTTCAACCACCCTTTTTTTGGATGTTTATCAACCAGAATGCATCTAAGTCCAAAAAAAACCAATAAAAGCATAGAATAGCCTGAAGAGAAACTGTTAAACAGAATTAGTAGAGTTGACATTTACCTAATCAATTAAAGGTTCACAAGTTGGTGTTCACCAAGACCTATAGAAGTCTTATCAAATTCTACAAAGAGTTAACAAAAGAAAGAAGAGAAGACAAAAGATGGAAATAAGATGAAAACCCTAGGCAATCACACCCCCAACTTGGCAATCACACCAAATTCTGTAGAGAAGTTTTCTTGGTTCATCAGCCAAAACTGTTCAACAAATGAGTCTTACAAACTTGATAAGAAAGAAGCTTCTAAAGGAAGAAACTCGCCCCCCAAGTTAGTTTACTCAACAAGACACTTACAAAAAGAAGCTAGATTAAACTAAACCTGCCCCCAACTAATTACAAACATAAAGCCAAACAAAGGGAAATTACTAGGCTAAGAACTGTCCCCAAATATAAGCCCTAAATACAAAACTACAAAAATACACTTGATGTCCAGAAACATAAAGGTCAAATAATTTCTATCCAGCAGCAAACTCAACCACACAAAGAGCATCTTAAGGAGGATTGAAGATTCTAGGATATTCCCAAGTTGATCCACTACTAACCCAGATCCCATGTGGGCATCAAGTCATCATATGATGCCAAATAAGCAGAGGAGCAGCTTTGGTTCTCTTTCAATATGCCTTAAGTTGATTCCCATCACAGTCAATTTACTCATGAGAACAAAAGAGGAAAAAAAACACATGAATTTAAATCTAATTAGAGCTAGGGGATTTAATTGTTTATAAAAACACATGAAATTAGTCTTTGATGAAGATTACCCAAAAGAAGTTTGGAACCTCAAATTTCAATTGGGACCTAGGAATTAGTAATGACTCGTATGGGTGCTCAATTCGGAGAGGATTGGGAAGATTCCATGGCAAGTTTCTTCAATGAGTCAAGATGAAAGGAGGAGAAGGAGAAAGGGTAAATTTCTGAAGAGACATCTGATTTGACAGTAGAGTTTTGATGGAAAAGTTCCCTAACTATTTGTCATATCTTATAATAGAGATGTATGAGTTGCAGATGTACGAGTGTGATGGAAACACAGTGAGATAGTCCCTTGTTTTCAGAAGAAATTTAAATGACTGGGGGCTCAAGAACTTGATTAATTTAATGAGAGTGCTAGATAACATAAGCCCTCTGCTAGGGGAGGTGGATTCCAGGCTATGGAAGTGGAAGAGAACTGGAAACCTCTTGTTGAAGTAATTTTTGCCAGAAACTAAGCAGTGATGAAGTGACAAATTTTCCCCATAAAAAGATTTGGGTTCCACAGGCTCCACCTAAGGTGGCTTTCTCCTATGGACAGCTGTATGTTGAGAAGGGGAATGCATCTCAATTAAGCGGACTGTGTGCTCTGTGGGAAGAAGACAGAATCAGCATATCATCTACTTTACAATGCACTACAGAAAGGAATGCATATGATTATTTCTGCAGAATTTTAAACATCAGATGCTGTCACCAAAGACATTGAAGGAACACATTTAGGGGTGGAAAGTGGGTGGGATCAACAACAGGGAAGGAAAATCTGGAGTTTAATACTTTTAGCAGTGATGTGGGGTATATGGAAAGAGAGAAACAGTAGAATATTCAAAGACAAACAAAGCTCTTTGGAGAATGCAATTAGAAGAATATTGGGTTATTCATGGATGTCAATACAAGAGAAGTTCAGAGATATACTACAGTTTATATTTTGATTTTGATGTTCTGTTCTCTTAAAGAAATATTCAAGCCAGCTTTATTATCTTTGCTGGAAGATTGTTTGTTGTCTCGCTGTACACATTTTCTATATGGTGCTTTGCACAATGAATACAAATACTATACTGTTTGCTTCATAAAAATGTACACTTAATGAGATGGAGAGTCCTCGGATTAGAAAATAATGAAATCTAGAAAATATACAAAAAATACATAAGCAAATGGTTCACTATCCCCCTCCAATACCTGTCCGTATCTGCCCACTTCATAACATTGAACTCTTTCAAAGCTAAAGTAAAGGCCATAGGGCCCACATATCTGCAAAAGCACCCCTTTTCCTTAAAAATATTCTTCCACTCCATTCTCTCTCCAAATGCCCCAAAGCACTCCAAAATGTGTGATGTGCCCTTTGTCTTCAAAAGGAATGGATGGTCATCCTTGCAATATTTAATGTGGCATAGTGAGTAACCTCCAATTACAATGAAAAGGCTGCAAACACCTTTGGTCATATCAAACTCTAAAAATAGATGCCTCCCATATTGTTCATTAAAGGAGTCGATGAAGATTTTCTTCAATTGGACAAAGTGGCATTTTCTATCATAGATCAAGATTCAAGAAAAGTGACATTTTAAGCATTAATAGTGAAGTTGAATACAATGATAAAGATGTTAAATTAAAAGTTTTTGTCATTGTACTGTCTTTCAATTTCCTCTGACTACAAAGTCTACAATAGTGTTTTGAAAGGCGTGGGAGGCATATGCCTGGAGGCATGCTTCCAGGTGAGGCACCCCCAAACGCCCTGAGGCATATGCCAGAGGCGCTGACACCTCTAAGGCGTACGCCTCACTGCCTCAGGTGCAAGAGGTGTATGCCTCATATTCTTTTTTCATGAAGCATGCTAGAGGCGTACACCTCATGCACATATTTCATATTGCATTTTTGCCCAGAATGTTCACATAGTTTTCTCTGACTTCCCTCACAATCTAATATGTTGCCTATCTTGCTGAAATGATGCACACAAGTATAAATGGTGGGTTTTAAGTCATATTACCCTGGATGCACTTTTCCTTGACTATCATCAAAGCAGAAACTTTAGACACAAGAGGGGAAAAAAATGTTGCTCTCATACAGAACTTGCGATCCCACTTGAGAATGGAACTCACATGCAACCTTAGTAACTTAGGAAGAGACAACTTGGATTATTACACTAGGAGAATAACCAATTTTATTCCATTCTCTTATTCTTATATAGTTGCCCTGAAACATTTAGTTTAAGAGTATGCTTCAGTAATTTTTCTTCTTGTCGTTCAAGAACAATCTGAACAGTTTATTTCATGTTTAGAAGCCGCTACTAGCCATCAGCAACTTCAAACAGATAGGAATACATAAATCTACCAACAATCACATGATGTAAGTAGCAATAGGACCATGAATTTGGAGGATGACTTCAACCCCTTTCATATAGGAGGTCAACCGGTTTAATGAAGTTCATCTCCACGTAAACCAAATCATGTTTCAGACGTATGAAATGAACTTGAAATGCATGCAAGCACCTTCAATTCAATGGATGTCAAAAATCTTCTAAAATGATCTTTGAACTATTAAGAAAAGTATCGTATTCATTCTTTGCTAGTTCAATGTTCTTGAATTTGTTAATGTTACTGAAGTTCTCTTAAAAATTCCTTTCTGCCACCTTTTTATATCTCACAATCATTAAGTTGGGAAGTCGACAACCCCAAGACAAAGAATGCCATCAACTGAGCTACCTAAATGTCCACTCAATAGGATACCAACCTATTACATTATCACTTCCAACTAGATGCCCACCAAGCACAAAATAGAAAACAAGCAAATTAGTTATATGATTCCGTGATCAAAATCAATATGGTTCATTGCAAACGAAAAAAAAAAAGCATTATTTTCCATCTTTTGAAATATAAATAAGTGCTTTCAGCTAAGCTATCTCATTGTTCAGATCTCCACCAAGTATAGCGACTAGCGTCGCACATGTATTTCTTAAGCAAACTCATAAATTCATATCACATACAGATCAAAGCATTACAGAAGAAATAAACACAAAATATATGGCTTAATTAAGTTAAAAAGGATCCCAATCATTTCCATTTCAATTTCATTTACAAATTTTAACTCCACCCATCAATTTGAATCACCAAAAAGTAAGAAACAAAGAAAAATCTTGAAGAAACTAACCCCATCGGCGGAGGAATTATCGGAGTCCATTTCAGGCCGGAGCTTTTCATACACTTGGGGGCTTCTGTAAACGGAACCCGGCGCGAGACGGTGCTTGATATGCGGAACGACGTCGAAAGAGGCCGTGCCCATGTATAGCAGCATCCCCGCAATGTAAATGAGAGGCGCGAAGAGAAAAACGCCTTGGCGACGATGCAAGAAAGAAAGTAAGGTCCAGGCGAGTCGCTGGGCGAGTGTCCGAGGTTGATGGCCTGCTGTAAACCTCCCGCTCTTCCCCCTCCTACACCTCGGCGACCGGAGAGGCGACTGCGGTGGTGAAGGTGATGGTGTGTTGTGGCCGCTGCTGCTCGATAGCCGATTGTGCGGGTGCATCTCTCTGTCCCGCGTTCCTTGCAGCCCTTACGAAGAGATCTCTCGTTCTCGTGGTCGTCTCTGCATCATCACAGGTCTCTCTCTCCTGTTTTTTTTTCTGAAAATAATCAAAAATTTGGAAGAAGGGAAGAGAGAGCATGGAGGAGAGAAGAAGAAAGCAGAGGAAGGAGAGTGGACAACTGGACATGAGTCTTTGTGGGGAGGAGAGAGAAAGATGGGGCAGAAAACACGTGCACTCAGATACGGGTCGGATCATGCCCACCTGATACTTGAAAGATATTATTATTGCGTTCCCTTGTATGTACGGGGATATCGGGTCGTGTTCGATCCATTTGACCGTCTCTCTCTCTCTCTCTGTCTCCCTGTCTGGCTTCGTCTTCGTTTGATGGAACTATGGAAGGAGCGGCGACTTGGAGAAGGTTATCCTTATTTATTTTGGAGGGTCGAAGCGAGGCATATTGCCATATTCTCAGGAAGATAGCATGATGGACAGACGACGAATTGGCCTTGAATTTGTCCTGATATCACGATTTTGCCATTATTTATTTTGAACCCGACGATTCCAGGATTTCCGGAATTGACAATTCCAGGATTTTTTTTTTGAACTTATTGATCAAATATAGTTTCCAAGTTGACACTTGACAGGGAAAGATCCAAGAGACTTGCGGAAATGAAAATGACGGGGAAACAGGGTGGAGGCGAAACTGACGGAAGTCAATTCCTGGATTTCTGGATTCCTCGTTTTTTTTTTATTTAATTTCGCAGTGGAACGGAATTTGGAAGCTGGTGGTTTGTAAATTTCGAACCACACGCTCTGTTTTTTTGTTGAAATCATACGTTTCGTATCCGGTCTATCGTATCGTATCAGTTAGGCCCGAATTTTCAAAGAGGTGTTTCGGATTTTGATCAGTTTCAAGTTTCGAGGAAAGAAATATTTGATGCAACTAAAATAATTTGATGCACATTGGATGCATCAATAATTTGAACCATGATTTCTAGCCCTTTTAATTTATTTTGATGCAACTAGCAAGGAAAGCAACATTTCATCATAAAAACAATGAATACCTGGTTCGAATATTTAATGCTGAAATTGTTAAGCTATAATAGGCTTAAATTTAGAGATCATAGTTGGGATAAGGCTTAAATTTAGAAACTCTGTAGTTAAAAGGAAAGAATCTATATTGCCAAAAAGGCATGATATGGGAAGTGTTTTTGCCCTTAACGGTGGGTGGTGGTGCGGATGAATGAATTAGAAAATGAATAAGATGAACAGTGTTTTTACCCTTAACTAATATTATTTTTAAAAACTTATACTATTTTTGAAATTTTATTAAAAATATTACTTTTATTGATATTAGGGTTCAAAAGTTGCCTTTATCAATTATAATCCCTTCAATAAATAAGCATCTAATTCGTTACTACTTTTATGATACCTGTTGATTGTTTATCACTTTCAGCCTGAAAAAAAAAATGCTCTATTTGTTCCATCATAAAAGAGACAAATCGTGTAGCTTTAACCTTTTTATGCAACCAAAATTGTTTGGATGTTGAGGAATTTTGGGAAATTATACCTATAGACTAAAAAGATATATACCTCGTAATAGTATCTCAAAATCATAAATACTAAAGGTTATGTATGATTGAAGTTAAAAGAATGAAACCAGCTAGGACTGTAGTCAACTGACTAGTCGAGTTTAGTCAAAGTGTTGAGCTACTCCAGCTCAATTTGATTCAAAAACTTGGAGTTTGAAGCTAAATTTGAGTTAATACCCATGAGTTATTTGAGCTTAGCTCGACTTGAACCGATTATAAATAAATTAAAATTGATATTATAAATAAAAGTATATTAGAAAACTCAATTATAAATTCATTTATTTATATTATAAAGATTAATTATCAAAAGTTAATATTTATTTATATTATAAATAAATATACATTACAAATTAATGTTTTATTATAAGATTGATTAGGTCCACAAACCGCTCAAATCAGCCATTGGGAAGCCCAAACTCAAGTCAAATAATTGCTCAACTTAAGTCAAGCTCCACTCGAATTTAATTATTTTTCAGCCAAGTTCAAGTAGCTCAGCTCGCTTACACCCCTAGAACCAAATTAAGGCTCAGTTTGGAAAGAATATAAATACAAATATATAATAGTACAAGGTTTTGCACTCTGTGTAGAATGCAAAAACTTTGTATGTTGTATTATTTTGTATGTATTTGTACTGTATATATTTGCACTTGTACTCTTTCCAAACTAAGCCCAACTGTTTTTTAAAAACAAAAAAAAAAATCATTTTTTCATCCAAAACACCCTTCTTTTATAGGCTCCATGCTTTTCAATATAAAAGTGGTGAAAAGTGCTTCTATGTGAAATATCTCAGTATCTAAACTAATGTTTTCAAACCGTGGTCCACCCAAGCAACCAGACCAGTTGACCTTTTTTTTGTATTTTTGGCCATTTTCATCATTAGTTTAATTCATTTTTATTCATTAATTTTTGGCCATTTTTTCTACAAAATTTCTTTATTTTAAATATTTTTTGTACTTTCTCTATTTCTATATGTTTATCATTTAATTATGAAGTCATGAGATTGACACATTTGAAAAGTGTGTAATCTAAGCTAGTTATTTTTTTTCCTTCAACACGGCTTGCCATTATTTTTATTTATTTATTCATTAATAGTATAATAATATAATATTTTAATTATCTATATCCGAATCAGAGTCAAGTATGTCCAAGCCTAATGGACAAGATCCGGTTTGATTAGTAAGTAATAAAATTTGGAATTAGAAACAGCTATCGGGTTTGACCCGAACCATTTACAGCACTACAGCAGGGGAGCCACGTGGCACCTTCTTTATTTAAGAAAAACAAAATGCCATGTAACTAAAACCTCTCCTAACAGACATTCATAATGTCCCTTTGCTTTGTATGGGTGGACATCAAATTTTAAAACAGCACGTGAAACCGACAGTGAAACCAAGCTAACGGTCAAGATTTGTCGCCTAACAAAAAGATTGTGGGTTAGGGTAAATTGGGTTTGACGCGGAACACATAATTAAACCTTGATCATGGCTGTCATTGTTCATCTTTCCTTTTTCATCCACACATCCAGGGGGACAAAACGTATCCCAACCTACGCCATTGGCCCGTTGCCTTGACTGAAAGAAATTTGGGTCATTCCATCATTCCATGAAGGACGCAGAGCATCTCAGTGATAGATACGTGCCTTCATTAGACCTACTAAGGTAGTGCGCTCATGAATCATTGCAACGTGCCTTCATTCTACCGCTTCATCTGCAACGGCTTTCATCTGCGGTGGTTTTTAGGCATCAACTGCTTCATCTGCAACGATTACATTTTACTTTGGTATATTTTAAAACAGAACAATAATAAAATCATTTCATTTCTGTGTTATTTTTTCTTCTCTTATTTATAATCATTTTTGAGTTACTTTTTTTCTCTTATTTAAAATCATTTTTGGGTTTTTTTTTTCTCTTATAAAATCATTTCTGGGTTAATTTGTTTCTGGGTTTTTTTTTTCTCTTACGTAAAATCATTTCTGGGTTTATTGAATTGCTTAATTTGTTTGTGGTTTTATTATTGTTTAGTGCTTATTGCTTAATTTGCCATCTATCAGCCAATGTGTTACGGTGTGCCAAATAGGAACTTTGGCTCTGGTTGACAGCCATATGCAAAGCATGTTACCAACTTCCTTTGGGAAAGTTAAAGCCAATCAAGTATTGTGAACAGCGATCTGAATTCTGGGTGCTATAATAGTATAATGACAGAGGACGAGCTCCAATGCCATCATATTCATTATTACTCGATCATTTCGATATTGATGCAAATTTTATACCCCTGATCATGAAAGTAACTGATAAATGCAATAAGATCATAAATTCTAAGAGGTGGATGTCCAAGCAGCAACATACTGAACATCTGTCTCTGATATGGTCTGATCTGGTCGTGTGTGCAGATATCAATGAGCTACACGATAAAGCGAAGCAAAAGCAAGTTGATGGAAGGAGTGAGCAAGTGCAGAGAAGATATGGGTTCATATGACAAGAAAATGGAAAATTTGCACTATGATGGACTGAAATTCTAGAACTTGTCTGAATTATCTAACTAATGAGTAATAAATAGGATAGTGCGCTCATGAATCATGACTTAATGAGAGAGCAGATAATTGAATCATCGTTCTTTTTTCCCCTCATTT
>NW_010729074.1:2807075-2883899 GCF_000365185.1 Nelumbo nucifera
GATCCTCTGATGATTGGTAACAGAACCGTGCGATGAAATTAGTTCAGATTTTAGATTTGTTTGAAACTGAAGAACATTACGATTTTCCTTACTGGTACCGAAACAATGTCTCAATGTATAGAACTACTCATTTATATCTAATACCCTGCGATTCCACTCCTTCAGCGGGGATCTCGTTGATCCACATTAATACATTATCCACCCAGAAATATTGAATAATGTCCATCAGTCAACTGCTAAACCAATCATTCTCTTTCAATCAATCCATCAGAACCTTTGAAGGAGTGCAATTTATAAAAAGTTTTTGGACCTATGAGATCCAATCAATCTCTACAGGCGAAGGAATCAGGCCAGCTATGCTTTACCCAAGTTCTCAAAATCAAATTATTCAGTTACAAGGAACAACTTGTAAAAAAAATAACAGTAATATATAATAATAAGTGGTAAAACAGATTCAGATTTGGCTCTACTTCTCAATAATCTATACAACATCTTCGAGGAAAACCAAGCATAAAAGCAACACCCAACTCTGCATTTGTGGTTTGAGCCCAAATGAAGCACGGAGTACCACGTTGTCGATCCCAGGACCACAAAACACAAAATCTCTTGTCTAACTCGTGGTTAGGCTAACGAAGCTGATGTTTGTTAGAGCTGAATCTCCCTTGAAAGTCATGAGGAAGCTTTGGGCCAAGCCGGTTCCGTTGGTCTGCATCGTGAAGTTCATTGGCGTAGATCCTGCTTGCGCCCTCACAATGAAATCTCCCACACAAGAGTCGTTTACATCTGCAAGTACAAATTCCAAGTTATAGGTCGTACCCTTATTGAGCTCTGTTGCTGTTTGTATCCCAGCTGAAGCACCCGAAACAAGCTCAACTGCAGCTTTGCCTTGTGAAACTTGGTAGTTTTTGGAGTCTATGTATTTCATAAGCCGTTGATGCCTTAAAACCATCGCAGATTATTGGGAAACCAAATCTCCACGTTTCCTAAATGTATTTGGATAGTAGTTTCCCTGATTTTTTGGGGAACTTGCAATTAGTACAACTTGTAATTAGCAATTTCCTACTGAAACTGAATCTCCTAAATTCAGGCGTAGGAAATTGTATATATATAGGGTGTACCTTGTATAATGAGGATCATCAACAAACTCCACAAAGTTTTTTCATGGTATCAGAGCAATAAGAAACGGGAGCGAGAGGTCTGTGTTCTACAATTTGTAGATCAGCAGCGGTAACGAAGTTGCTGAGAGCAACACTGCATTCGTCGGCAGAGTTTGTCTGTACTCCAGTTTCCTAGAAGCGGCATTGTAGCTCATCCCCTCCATTCGAACCCAACCTAGAAGAGCGGCGGCGAAGCTACTGTTCCTCTTCTCTCCCTATTCGAGCGGAACCAGCGGCGGCGAAGCTACTATTCCTCTTCTCTCCCTATTCGAGCGGAACCAGCGGCGGCGAAGACTGGACTCTTTTCCATCTAAACCAGAGCAGCGGCAGCGAAATTTCTGAGCGGAAAAGAGCGGCGGCAAAGCTACTATTCCTCTTCTCTCCCTGTTCGAGCGGAACTAGCGGCGGCGAAGACTGGACTCTTTTCTGTCTGAACCAGAGCAGCGGCAGCAAAACTTCTGAGCGGTGGCAAAGCTACTGATTCATCGTCCAATCCCTCTTCCAATGAGCGGCAACATTCTTCCTCTTCCAATCCCTTGAAGCTGACTGATTCATCGTCCCCATCTCTGAGACAGTGACCAGAGTTTGGCTTCGCATTCTACGAAATCCAGAGAGAGTTTCGTCATCTTCAACACGGACTGTTCTCTCTCCTCTGTTTTCGGGAGGACTTCTTCGACCCTGCCTTCCAGACCGTTAGTTTCCACAATGCGACAGAGTATGATCGAGATTGACAGATCCTATGCCGAAGCATGAAGCGAAGTGTTTGATTTGGTTTTCATGAACTGAAAACTAGTTCAGGCTGGTTGATGGTTCCTGTTGTGTATTATGTCGGTCAATCGATATCTGATCCTGTTGCGTAGGCCCTTGGGTTTTCTTGGATTCTTCTGCAAGGTACCGTGGCCTCACTTCTTTCGCAAACCTCATCCGGAGTTCAACGAACCCAAGAAGTTGGGAGGATTTGTGCGACTGTCATAATCTCTAATTACCGCTTGTAGAGCACACCAAACACACTACCTGAAGGTGACCGTTGCTCATCGACCAGCGAACCAGAAGGCGTACAGACTTTTCACCATGTTCGGTGGACGAGGACGAGGAAACAAGGCAAGAGCAAACACTGCCCAAGCAGCGGGAAGTGAGACTGGAGGACGGAAGGTTAGAATCACAAATGATCATGACCGTAGCGGGTTTTCGGGACTGAGTGGAGACCAATGGACAACACTTCTCAATATTCTGAATTCACATAAATCTGAAAGACTTTCCAGTAAGAAAAATTCTACTGATTGGATAATTGATTCCGGGGCGTCGCACCATATGACTGGAGAAATTAATTTATTGATTGATGTTCGGAATATTACACCGTGTCCGGTGGAACTTCCCAATGGGAAGCAAACTACTGCAGTAAAGGAAGAGACTGTGCATTTGGGTGGAAATATTTATTTACATCATGTGCTTTTTGTACCAAAAATGAACTGCACCCTCATTTCTGTAGCTAAATTATTGCAAGAGATAAATTGTACTGTCACTTTTACTAACAAGCTGTGCGTGATACAGGACCAAACCTCAAAGACTCTGATTGGAGCGGGTGAACAGTGTGATGGGGTCTATCATTTTAGAGGAGCAGCACCGGTTCGGGCAAATAGAACAAGTAGAATGAGTGAATGGGAGTTGTGGCATCATAAATTCGGACATCCGTCTGAACAGATATTATCTTCACTTTCTAAAGTAGGTAAATTAAATAGTAGACCTGAAAGAGATAAGCCATGTGATGTTTGTTACAGAGCAAGACAAACTAGGGAAATTTTTTCTGAAAGTAAACATAAAGTCGATGATTGTTTCTCTCTAATTCATTGTGATACATGGGGTGCTTATAAAGTACCGACCTCTTGTGGTGCCGTTTACTTTCTAACCATTGTTGATGATTATTCTCGTGCTGTGTGGGTTTACCTACTACTTGAAAAAAGTGAAGTAGCACATATTGTTGAGAATTCTTGTGCCATGGAAGAACGCCAATTTGGCAATCAAGTCAGAGCTGTTCAAAGTGATAATGGAACAGAGTTTAAAGGCCTGAAGTCATACTTCGAGACTCATGGCATTCTGCATTAGACCTCCTGTGTTGGAACACCCCAACAGAATGGTCAAGTGGAAAGAAAACATAGGCATATTTTGAATGTTGCCAGAGCATTGAGGTTTCAAGCAGGTTTACCTATTCGGTTTTGGGGGGAGTGTGCCTTAACCGTCGGATACTTGATAAACAGGACACCTTCTTCTGTACTTGGCGGGAAGACTCCGTATGAGGTACTATTCGGGATGCCACCTCAATACGAGCACATGAGAGTATTTGGCTGTCTCTGCTATGCTCATTGGAGTCCTCAAGACAAGGATAAGTTTGGAGAAAGGAGTAGGAAGTGTGTTTTTGTGGGTTATCCCTACGGAAAGAAAGGTTGGCAGCACGTATATGATGTTGAAAGAGGTGAATATTTTGTCTCCCGTGATGTAGTTTTCCATGAAAATATATTTCCATATGTCACTGGTTCAGAAGCCACTCTAGGAAACAAACTTGGCCCAGCCATTGCACCAGTCGATGCCACAGTTGATGATAATGTTGTACACAGGCACAGAGGGAATAAAGATAGGGGGAGTGATGCAATCGACATCTGTGATAGGGGGAGCCTTGAGAATAATGATGATGGAAGAGAGGAGGAGCACGGAGAAGAAGAGAGTGAGCAAGAAGTGGGAATTAATGGCAGTGAGGACAGAATTAATGTGGATCCAACACCACAAACGGCACCAGAAGAGCAACTTGGTAGGGGACATCGGCATCGCACGCCGTCTGTTTTGTTGAAACCCTACGTGACCTACACTACTCAATGTTTGAAAGATCCCATTCACACTCAAGCCAACTCTGAATCAGAGTCCTTAGGTATGACTCCCTATCCCATAATGAATTATGTGACATGTACTAACTTCTCTACTAGACATCAAGCTTTCTTAGCTGCAGTCACTGCAGGAGCCAAGCCCACCAGCTTTTCTGAGGCAATGAAAAGTGAGAAATGGAGGGAAGCTATGAGGAAGGAAATCCAGGCTCTAGAGGATAATGGTACTTGGACATTGGAAACTCTACCTCCCGAGAAAAAGGCAATAGGGAGTAAATGGGTTTATAAGATCAAATATAATTCAAATGGGATGGCTGAACAACATAAGGCTCGGCTAGTTATTCTCGGGAATAGACAGGTTGAGGGGTTAGATTATAATGAGGCTTTCACTTCTGTGGCCAAAATGACGACAGTCCGCACTTTCTTAGTCGTGGCAATCGCTAGGAAGTGGGAGTTGCATCAGATGGATGTACATAATGCCTTCTTACATGGGGATTTGAATGAGGAAGTATACATGTAGTTGCTGCCAGGATTTGCATCTAAGGATCGAACAAAGGTATGCAAACTGAAGAAATCTCACTATGGACTACGTCAAGCTCCCAGATGTTGGTTCTCGAAGTTAACAACGATCTTGATATAGTTCGGGTTTGTCCAGTCGTATCTTGACTACTCTCTGTTCACCTATTGCAAACACAATATTCGTTTGCACGTGCTGATATATGTTGATGAACTGATTGTTGGGGGAAATGATACTGCTGCCATTGTAAAATTCAAAAATTATCTCCATCGATGCTTCCATATGAAAGATCTGGGTCCACTCAAATATTTCTTAGGGATTGAAGTAGCTCGTGGCCCTGAGGGAATCTTTTTGTCTCAACGGAAGTATGCCCTAGACATCACCTCGGAATGTGGACTCTTGGGAGCCAAACCAACATCCGTACCCATTGAACAGAATCATCATCTTGCACTGGCAAAGGGCGCTCTTATGGAAAATCCAAATCAGTATCGACGATTAGTGGGACGGTTGATCTACTTAACCATTACACGTCCTGAGCTGTGTAATTGTGTTCATATCCTAGCTCAGTTCATGCAAAGCCCACGACAAGAACATTGGGAGGCAGCTCTACGCGTAGTGCGTTATATGAAAGGATWTCCAGGACAAGGTATATTGTTCTGTTCTGATAGCGATTTGCGTCTATATGCTTATTGTGACTCTGATTGGGCAAGCTGCCCACTAATGCGACGGTCGTTGACTGGCTACTTTGTTCTACTGGGGCAATCGTCGGTTTCTTGGAAAACGAAAAAACAACATACTGTGTCGTGCTCCTCTGCAGAAGCCGAATATCATTCGGTGGATGCGACAAGCTGTGAGCTGAAGTGGATGAAGAAACTTCTTCTGTCTTTTGGGGTGGCGCATGATGAACCAGTGAGATTGTATTGTGAGAATCAGGCAACTTTGCACATAGCCGCGAATCTAGTGTTCCACGAGCGGACAAAGCATATTGAGGTCGACTGTCATTTTGTTCGCGATGAGATACGGCGTGGGAACATTGTCACTTGCCATGTTCGAACCACAGAGCAGTTGGCTGATATCTTGACGAAGGCTCTGGGAAAAGAGAAATTCGCATATTTTCTTGGAAATTTGGGCATTCAGAATCTGCATGCGCCAATTTGAGAGGGAGTATTGGGAAACCAAATCTCCACGTTTCCTAGATGTATTTGGATAGTTGTTTCCCAGATTTCTTGGGGAACTTGCAATTAGTACAACTTGTAATTAGCAATTTCCAACTGAAACTGAATCTCCACAATTCAGGCGTAGGAAATTGTATATATATAGGGTGTACCTTGTATAATGAGGATCATCAACAAATTCCACAGTTTTTTCACAGATGAAAGTCGTTGCAGATGAAGCCATTGATGCCTTTTGCCTTTTGGGGTTTTAGTTGCAGATGAACCACCGTAGGGAGAAAAGCACCACACCTCTGTCGCCGGTTGCCGGAAGAAGCTTGCCTTCGCCGGTGATGCCTTTGCCTTTTGGGGTTTCAGTTGCAGATAAATCACCGTAGGGAGAGACAACTAGACCACTATCACCGGTCGCCGGAAGAAGCTTGCCTTCACTGGTTGAAGAGGATAGCACAACGAAAGGTTTGGATGGAGAATGGAGAGACACGGAAAAGAAGAGAACAAAAGGTTTTTCAAAAAAATATTTGAATGATGGATGACTAACGACAAACAGTATTTGAACCTATCATCCTTTGGTTGAAGCCGAACTCGCATTAAAAACATCTCCCATAATTATTAATTATTATTCATGAAAAATGTTCTCAATGCACGGTGGATATGTATGTGAAGCGCGCACTGCTGCAACCTGCAATGCTAATTGGCATCTCCTGCACAAAACACGTTTCAACTTTCAACAATCCACCAAGGTGATCTCACACCACATATCTCATTATGAGACCGAGACCTATCACAAAAGTCGTGGGGCGTGTATGAAATGTGCCGTGTCATATGATATTGGTATTTGGTGAGTTAACTTTGATTGTTGGGGGCCAAGGCCAACAGAGCGTATTTTGTTGATAAATACCTAAACTCACAGTTCAGATCTGTTCATAATAAAAAATTGTCCCAACACCTTCGAAATATGATATGTGTCTGCATATCGCAGTCATGATTGGTCCCAATGTTATGGTGGGTCTTGAGATGCGATCATATCATAGGTATATTGGGACAATTTTGGTTGTGAGCAAATCCCAGGTCCGTGAATGGCAACATACAAGTTTAGGAGTGTTCTTATGTGCAATTGTAATGTTTTATGGATAGGAGATTTCAATCAGTTGGCATCCCTCCGAAATAAGAAATCGGGATCAATCTCGCAAAACTGTAGGTCTAGTGTGTGCTCTTAGTGCCCCCAGAAAAATGATATGTTCTCGTTAGGATAGCCCAATTCAAAGATCAGTTTAGGGGATTCCAAATCTCCTGCTAACCTATTTCTACTTTTCTTCATATTAACCCAATTAAAAAAAAAATGTGTGACATTATCCCTTACTTGTTGGAAACAAGGTTTAGCTGTTTTCTGTAGAATCAATGATAAGATTTTACGCTAGTAAAAAAATTCATGGGACCCGCATCTTTAACAGTAAGACCCATGAATTTATTACTGACATGTAATCTCGTCATTAGTTTCAGTTAATCCAAATTCACTTGTTGGATAACTAGCGACTGCATTAAGACCTTCCTTAAATTTAAACCCAAGAAAAAAAAAGGAAAAGAGAAGCAAATAAAATGAAAGTTTAGGAAAAGTACAACAACACTGCAAGAGATCCGTACTTTATAATCACTCTTCGAATCAAATCAAAAGCCTGGCTCATTGTTAGTTACAGACTGCAGCTTTATCATTGCTAGGACACTCATTGTTACTTGTTAGTTATAGACTCAACCATATGCACCTGCATCCATCTCATTCCCGAGCTTGTAGCCATGGAGTTCTTATACTAGGAGGGCGCACCAAGTCCCCATCCCTTCACAGAAAAGAATGGTTGAGGTCGGCCCAGAAAAGAAGTCCATGGGCCCTTACTATTCTAACATTGAGCCCAGGCCTAAGGCCTTGGCCTCAGATGACTGAAGCCCTGAAGGAAGAGGATGAAGACAAATCTGAGCATAGGCTGAGTTCCCTTGGCCCAGCACAACATATATACCCTTAGCTATTGCCCAACTATGGAACCCCCATTACTTGCCATACTGTCCTAGATAGGTAAACATTATTAGAATGTTTAAGGTGGGGGTCAACAAATATGAATGGTTTCAGTTTCAGTAGTGCTGCTATTAGATGGGTTTTTCAATGAGACCAAAATCTTGTGAACGTTATTTTCATGAGAAAAATTATGACAATTTTAGTTATAAGGTCTTTGGTGGAATTATAGAGTTTTTAATTTTTTTTTCTTTTTTTATGTCCATCTTGTAGTTGTCTTCTGTTATAATTTTCTAAGACTATTAATTAATATTGTTTTAGGAGTTGGAGTATATTTCTAGGTTTCCCAGGGATATATGGGTATGTCTTAGTTCCATTGTATTTTGCAATTAAAAGTTAGAAGAGCTAATTTGATGAATAAAAGCCTGGTTTGTTGAACTATTGTTGTAGCACTCTCTATCTCTCTCTCTCTCAATAAATTAACTATATGTTGTAATAGCAGAATTTCTTTAGTTTCTTTCTAATTCTAAAGTGTTTCATTATAAAAGCTCAGTTCGGAAGAAGTACAAATATAAATAATGTAGAGTGTAAAACCTTATATTTTGTATGTATTTGCATTGTACAAATATATTTGTACTCTTTTCGAATTGAGCCCAACCTATCCTTCTTTGCCCAAGAAGCCCACCAGTAGATCTGAAAGTTGTAAGAAATTCCTTCATACCTATTGATGGAGGGTGATTTGGCCCGACCTCGCAGCACGGGTACACGTAGGCGTGACCTTGCTCAAACAGTGACTTAGCATGATAGCGCAACGAGCGTGAGCACAACTAGGAGGGAGAGTCCCACCGAGTTCAGCTCGGCAACTCGGCAGGTAAACTACTCGCTGGAAGCCGCCTTACCCGCACCTCCACCCCGGGGTTAAGGCACTTTGGGGGGTTCCAAGTTCGGGGCGCCCTGACCCCTTTTAAGACCCGAGCTCCCCCCAATGGACCTCGGGCCACTCCTAGGCAAGAACGCACCGATCCTTCTCCGGACACCCCGAGGCACAGACACCTCGGGTCAGCTAGCTCGGCATAACCGGCTACAGGCGGCCCGTCACTCAAAGGACAACCCGACTCAGGGTAATTCGTGGGAGGGTAGTTCGATATACCACAGGAGGTCTTCCTGCTCGATCGCCGTACCCGACAAATCTGTGGACAGCAGGCATGTCCCTCGCGCCGCACCTGCCACCTTTAGAAAGGTGTCCCGCACCTAATAGACACATACCCTGCAACGACGGCCCCGCGCGTGCCACCTCAGCCTTGCTTGCAACGGCTGTGGCAGACTGACAATGGCAGTTATACCTGCCCTGTCAGAAGTCAGAGGGCCTGAAGCAACGGAATTCAATTATAAGGGGCTTATTCTCAAGGAACAAACAAGGTATCTTCGAATCATCTGCGCAACCTGCACTCTTAGCCTTCGTTTTCCTTTTCCTTCTTGCACACAATACTGACTTAAGTATCGGAGCGTTCCCTCCAAGAAACCCCCGGGAGTTCTTCCTCTTTCCTCTCGTCTCAGGTACCTCTCAGGAGCCACGCGAGCGCCAATTAGGAGTGACCGGATTGCGCTACATCACCTATATAAAAAAATTCTCTATATAGACGTGTTTAAAGTTGTTTAATTAGGTTGCATTTGGCGTTCCTTATTTTAAGGACTCATCTCCTTGTTATAGCCCCTATAAACACTGCATTTTTAACTGTAAAAAGAAAATAAATCCTTAAAATAAGGAATGCCAAATGCAGCCTTAGAGTCGAATGAGCTACAGAATCAATAAGCAAGAATTCCAAACACCAACCGATATGTCCACTCTTCACTGGTTCCGCACATACCCTGTGTATAGCTCATCCTATTCTGTTTAGTTGTAATAGGCTCAGTTTGGAAAGAGTATAAATACAGACAAAACACAAGGTTTTGCACTCTATATGTCTACATTTGTACTCCATCCAAAGGGAGCCTTAAATGCGAGTCACATCCTATGAATCCTTCGATTCACGATAACAATGGTCCAACTAATTGAATCGACCATTAAATGACAAAAAAAGCAACAAAACACAAACTTTTGGACTTCCTCTCTTATTCGAACTCTCCTCCCACCGTCTCTCAGCATTCTGTCACCAGACCACAGGCAATTACATCAACCATGTTTAGCATTCTCTTCCTCCTCATCTCCTTATTCTTCTTCCCTTTTTCTTCTTTGCTTGTAGTATAGATTTTCACTAATTGGGTCGACTTCCTGATTTCCAGTTCCAGATATGATCACCGAGATGAAGGATAACGAGAGTATCCATGCGAACACTGAGGTCAAGCTCATATACCAAACAAGCTAGCAGCTTCTAAAGAAAAACAAAGTAGACTGGCAGAAAAGTAGACTGACAGAAATCTGCCAACAATAGCTTGGTCACAGCAGCCAAATCTGTTAAGAGTCTTGGGACACCCTTCAGACTTCGGAGGATTGTTGTCGACAGAAATGAGAAAAGAAAAGGGAAGAAGAAGAAGAATTTATTGCTGGTCGTTGGTCACTGTTGATTCCTAATACAGTGGGGGATTACGAACGAGAGAGGGAAGTCTAGATATTTGACCGGTTCAACTAGTTGGATCACCATTAATAGAATAAAGCTGTTAAATCCCTGTTAATCCAATAAGGCGACATGTTTGTTTCTCATTTGCAAGTACACGCTTGGACTCACAGGATGCAAGCTCCTTTGAATGCAATCCTTGTTTGACTTCTTGCTGCCATTTTATCGAGTTTGTCATACCCTCGGGAGCTACATTGCCAACATTCCCCAACTGAGTATCAAGAGAAGGGGTTGGGAAGTGTTAAAGTCTAGACATACAAACAGTTGTAGTTCGTTTAGACAGCTATGAAGTTGTTAAGTTAGTTAAAGTCCAGTTGTTAGATAGTTTTAAACAATTAAAACTGCACCGCTAGGGCTGGTAGTGCCTAGTGGCGCTTCCCTTGTTCCTAGACTATCTTTTGAACAATACTAGCAACTTTTCACCTTCCTAGGTGCGAGTAAACATGCAACCTCAGCCTCCAATTTTACTGGCAAGTCTTTGGATCCCTGTTTAATCTTGAACGCTGAATGTTGGCTGTTAGATAGCGGTGCCTTGGACTGCATGAGTCTCGTTAAAGATTTTTCTGATCAAAGCCACTCCAGAATGGTTGGAAGGGCAATTCATCTACCTAATGGCAGAAAACTAATCACCGAATCTCATGGCTCTGTGAACATAACACCTGAGATTCAGTTGAAAGATGTTTTGTTCATTCCTGGTTTCAAGTGCAAATTACTATCAATCAGCAAGATCACTTCTCAATTGAACTATGTGGCACTTTTTTTTCAACCTTCTATGTATTACAGGACCTGATCTCCAAGAAAGTAATTGGGCTTGGCAAGATGCGTGACGGTCTTTATCACTTTGTACCGATCACACAATTGGCAGCCTTACACTCTTCATGTTCAAATCTTGATGCCTCTTTCAGCCTTTGGCACTCAAGATTGGGGGCATGCGTCTTATGAACGACTGGCATTGATTCCTGCAATACAACTGTCAGCACATATTGATGAACAGTGTTGTGACACTTGCTTAAAGGTTAAACAACCTCATTTACAATTTCCTATTAGTACTACTAAGTCTAATAGTTGTTTTAAGATAATACATGTAGACATTTGGGGTGGCTATCAAACTCCTTCCTTGTCAGGTTCTAGATACTTTCTCGCAATTGTAGATGATCATTCTCGTGCTACTTGGGTCTATTTGATGAACTGTAAATCTGATGCATACATGTATTTAGTCATGTTCTATAACTATGTTTGTATACAATTCAAATCCCATGTGAAGTGTATACGAACGGACAATGGACAAGAATTTCGTTCAGGGCCTATGCAATATTTCTTTAATGAGCATGGCATTCTCCATCAGCGTTCCTGCATAGGCACTCCCCAGCAGAATGGAGTGGCAGAACAAAAGCATCGTCACTTTCTAGAAGTTGCTTGAGCACTAAGATTTCAAGCCAATCTCCCTATACGATTCTGGGGAGATTGCATTTTCACTACTACCTACATCATCAATTACCTCCCTAGTCCAGTCTTGAAGGGTAAGACACCATATGAATTACTGTATCACCAAACACCCACCTATGATCACTTCAGAACATTTGGTTGCCTCTGTTATGCAAGTACACTTCGGCAAGGTAGAGACAAATTTGTTCCACGTGCTCAAAAATGTGTGTTTCTTGGTTACCCTCATGCACAAAAGGGATATCGTGTATATAGTTTGGAAAGAACAGATTGTTTGTCTCACGAGACATTCGCTTTTTTGAAGATTAGTTTCCATATCAGAATTCTGCCACTAGTGACATACAAAACCCAGTCATACCATTGCCAACATTGGATGATGCTGCATCCGAACTGCTACAGTCCAGTGATCATTTACCTACAGACAATCATGATACAACTCAGCCCACCATTGATCATCCATCTAAAATACCAACTATTGGCGGCATCTCCACCAATATTCCCTCTCGACCTAGGAGGGAGCGTCGACCTCCAGCACACTTATCAGTCTATGATTGTCCAACATTTCATGCTTCAAAGGTTCATTTAGCCACTCCTGACCCACCTAAAGTCACCAACAATATTCCCAACCTAGAACCCTCCACATATCAACAAGCATGTAAACCTGATCACTGGAGAACAGCAATAGCAGTCGAGTTAGCAGCCCTTGAAGCCACTCAAACCTAGATACTGGCTAACCTACCCAACAAAAAATCAACTATGGGTTGTAGATGGGTCTTCACGGTAAAGACAAATCCTGACGGTAGCATCAAACGCTACAAGGCGCGTCTAGTTGCAAAGGGATACACCCAAATTGAAGGTGTAGACTACACAGAAACATATGCACCGGTAGCAAAATTGGTGATTGTGAAATGCTTATTGGCCCTTGTTGCGGCCTGCCATTGGCATCTACATCAAATGGATGTAAATAATGCCTTTTTGTATGGACAATTGCATGAAGTGTACACGGATCCACCACCCAAACTACTCCCACCAGGAGATAACTGGGTCTACAAACTCAACAAATCTATTTATGGCCTTAAGTAGGCCTCCTGCAACTGGTTCGACACATTGGCCAGTGCCTTGAAGAAACGGGGTTTCAATTAATCTAAGGCTGACAACACTCTGTTCACCCTCCACAAATCCAGTCATTCCCCCATAGTATTAGCCTATGTTGATGATATTGTGCTAGCTGGTGATGATCTCAATGACATTGAGAGTCTCAAGAAGTACCTCAGCAACTGTTTTCCTATTAAGGATCTTGGAGCCCTCCATTACTTCCTTGGAGTTGAGGTCATCAGGACACGTGAAGGCATTTTTCTTAATCAACGAAAATATCTCAAAGGAATCCTTGAAGACAAAGGCATAAAGGATTGTCAACTTAGTTCATTTCCTATGGAACAGCATCACCATTTGCAACCTAATACTGGCCCTCCAATTAAAGATCTAACACAATATCGACGCCTTGTGGGCAGATTGCTGTATCTAACCATCACAAGACTTGAAATCAGCAATTCAGTCAACACACTCAGCCAGTTCATGTCTGATCCTCAACAACCACACCTTGATGCGGGAATGCACGTCTTGCGGTATCTCCAATCTTCTCCAGACCATGGGATATTCTTGTCATCTTCTAGAAATTTCACAATTAGAGCTTATTGTGATTTGGATTGGGCAAGATGCCTCACCACAAGGCACTCGATCATAGGCTACTTCACCACCTTGGGCTCCTCTCCTTTGTCGTGGAAGTCCAAACGACAATCCATTGCCTCTTGCTCCTCAATGGAAGCCGAATATTGATCCATGGAGGCCACAACAAGTGAGTTGGTCTGGCTCAAATAGTTATTCTTAGATCTTGGACTTGACCATTCACAACCTATGCAACTTTTCTGCGATAACAAGGCAGCGCTGCACATTGTGGCAAATCCAGTTTTTCATGAACGGACCAAGCACATCGAAATAGATTGTCACTTCATACGGGACCTCATTCAATCACAGTCCATTACTACAGCTCATATTTCTTCCAAGGGACAACCTACAGACATATTCACCAAAGCGCTTGGTCGTGATCAATTCCACTCCTGTTTACCCAAGTTGGGCATCCGTCCACCTCCTACTCCAACTTGAAGGGGGCGTGTTAAAGTCTAAACAAACAGATAATTGTAATTTGTTTAGACAACTGTCAAGTTGTTAAGTTTGTTAAAGTCCAGTTGTTAGATCGTTTTAAACAATTAAAACTATTAAAACTGCATTGCTTTGTAACCTCATCGCAGATAGAGGGACGTCACCTCATCGCAACTTGCACTTTATCTATAAATATTTCTCATCACAAATCAATAGAGTTAACTTTTTCCCTTCATTCTGAATCTTCCTTTTTCACAGGAAGAAGCATTCTACTATGCCCAAATCAACTTATAATAAGTCTATGTCCTTTTTTATCCTCTTGTTTTCCTTAGGCTTTTTATGATTAGACAATATGGATGAGAAATTTTCAAGCTGAAACATTTGAGATATTTTCTCTATGTCGATCAAGGTTCAAAATATCGATACGTCTCATACATTGGTAGTATCAGTAGTTTTTTTTTTTTTTAGTTTTTTTTTTAATTTGATTCAGAGGGGCCGGTTTAAGGTCCATCTACTCCTTGAACCGGTCAAAACCCTGATACATCCTCTGTAGAGGCGTATCGGGAAGCTCTCGATACAAACGTATTGACCGATACCTATCAATACTTTGAACCTTGATGTTGACAAAAAACTTCCTTACCATTTACCGTAAGTCTGTGGTTGGTTAGAAGGGAAAGAAGACAAATACAAACAGATTAGAAGGGAAAGATGACAAAATTTTCACCATATATAGTGCATCCATTTTAAGAGAAAATGTTTTGGGGTGAAAAGTTTTTGAAAAAGTATAAATAGGCCCAATACAAATTTCTGATTTCCACTATAGAGCTATAAGCATTCAAAATGTCAACAACCCACACTCTATGCATCAACGCCTATGTGTAAATTGGCATCAATAACGTCATTCTCCTAAAATTTTTTGATTGTTGAAATTGGGCTCCACTCTTACTCTTCAGGGAATAATTAATCCATGGAAAGGACAAAGCTTTTCAAAGCCAAAAAACTTCTATCCGGGCTGGAGAGAGGGTCCTTTGGCTTTGAAGGCACTACAAAGGACACAACACACACATATCGTCAACCAATTGCAAGTTAAAACCACAGTATGGGACAGAGCTGATTTTGAATTGAAGCTAAAAGGGACCACTGCCAAGTGCCAAGGCCGTGATGGAACCAATTGAGGCTGCCATTTTGAGAACACCAGCCAGCGACCAGATTGGTGCTGGGGGCGGAAGCTGGCCTGTGGGGGACTGGAGGCGTACGAATTCTGGTTGGTGGATATTGGCAATTTGTCTGGGCACTTTTCATTCTAACTCCTCTCTCTTCATTTCATCCATCTTTTCATTGGTTTAGGTCAATGAATTAACACTGCCACACAGCAAACAATGATGAGTTTGCATTGTCTGTTCCCTAGGAATCCAATGAGTACCGACTCCAAACTTTAATCAAATACAATTAACTCTACTCCTTTTCTCATTCATGCCTCTTCCCCTCTCTATCCACCGCTCTTCACAGAACCGATACACAGCCCGAATCTCCACCGCCATCAGAGACGCCTTTGCAATGAATGGGCAGTTCTAGCCTGTTCGATTGGACAAGAGAGGAGATGAGGGCAGACGGTGGGGGAGAGAAATGAAAATGAAAATTGAAAAGAATGGAATAAACGAGGGGGAGGGAGTTAGGCACCCAAATGAAAATGAAAAGGTGTCTTGAATTAATTTGCAATTGGCATTAACAGCTATTTGCGTTTTACGCTGACTAGTGTATCAGTTAGATTTGAATGTTAAGAGAGTCCAGAAAATTTTCTGTATTCCGGGAACCTGTATACAACTCCCTTTGATGTACTAAAATGCCAAGAAGAACAGAATAATCAAACCACCGCAACTCATCCTGACCGGTGTATCAGTTAGATTTGAATGTTAACGGAGTCCAGAAAATTTTCTGTATACCAGAAACCTGTATACAGCTCCCCCTGATGCTTAACTTGTTTAGCATCAGTGTATCATTGGGTCATGGTCACCCTGCGATTGAACACAGTTTTTGGACCATTGACTTGGCATTTCTTTAAACATAGACGGATCTCATCCCAAGTTCCCAACCTGAAGAATCAATAAGAGGTAAATGTTTAAACTGTTGGCAGTGATAAGTGATGTCCCAAGAACAGAGTTGAGATTAATTCTTGTAAAAAAATAGTTGGTTTCTCTTGTTTAGTTTATTCATGAAGATTTTGATGGCATAACACTCTGCTTGTTGCTTAGGGTTATTTCTGAACAAGACTCCACCATGTGTTGTTGATCAGGAATTTAATGATGATCCTACTGTAACCACCAATGCACCTTGATTGTGGGTGGTTTTTTTCAGGACATGGTTACTTGGATAGAACTCCAACGATCCTTGTCCATCATCATGACCAGCCTGCCAGTTGCACCAAACAACAAGTACCGAATTGGAAGATCTTCAATGTCTACAACTCTTTTGAAAGAGGAAGGTAAATGGGGTGGTGGGTAAGTCAAGGAAGAAGCCGTTGGAGCTCCAACATGCATGACGAAAAATATTGGAGATAGAAGAGGATGAATCTCTTCGAAGCCAAATACAAATTCATGATTAATTGTAGAATGCTTAGTCAAAATGTTGAGCACACTCGGTAGTTAGTTGCAGCGGTGGTGAGGGGAGAAGAAGAAATGAGAGAGAGAGACACAGAAACAACTTTCGGAAGAATGAAAGCGGAGAGATTTGGGGTAGATTAAAGGGGAAAGATGTGGCTGATTTTCATTGGAGGGGACAGAAAATTCCCTTTCATTTTTGAAATGTTGCCACGCCACCTTTTATTTTTAAAACTCAAATTTCACAGCGTCTGAATTAACGGCAGTCTGGATTCTAAAAAACACTAAATTTTAATAGGATAAATTTCTTAAACTTAGCTAAGCTAATTGACTAAGGATACTCGTACCGTTTAAAAATTGACTTATGTTACTTTACTGTTTCTAACAATTCACTAACTCTATCATCCGTTAACTTTCGGTTATATCTTATATGTGATATCATATAACTAATATATTTATCAAATTTTCCGATAATACCCTTCCCACCCCATTCCTAAAAGCGAGGGAGAGAAGGTACCTGAAATTTTCTCCAGTGCGGGAGCTCGCTTGCTTGTCTGTTCTAGTGGGGGCTAATGTCTTCTGTAGCTAGAGTTACAGAGACACAGGGATCCAAATAGGAGAAGAAACCCTCCCTTTTCTCCTCTGCCCAGTAAGGGAAAACACGAAGAAATCGTTGTGCTCTCTCTCTCTCTCTCAGCTTCCCGGAATTAGACCCAGAAGGTGTATGATAGATTCAAGTACTCCAGATCCTATAATCCAAACGAAACTACTAGAATCTCGCCATGGAGGAAATTTTCGGATAAATCTATTCCGACTGCAGATAGGAGATTGTAACCGAAAACCCAATTCATTGCTTCCTCATGTAGTATTTGCAGAAACCCAAATTTCAAGCTCGTAGGTTCTGCTGTTGGAGCAACTTACTTGGCGATTGTTGAAATATGAGTTGATGCAAAAACCCAAATTTCGAGTTCATAGGTTCTGCTGCTACCACATCTGATGTTGAAGTTTCCATCTGGTATAAAGCCAGAATTGGAATGAAAACAACCAATTTGGCAGGACACCTCTAACTGAATCTTCCTATGCCGCACTTACGTTTCAGAACAGGGGGGTGAGGTCGATGGGGAGAAGAGCGAGAATCATCATATGCCGCACCTACTTTCAGACTAAAACAGGGGGTGAGATAGAAGAAGAAGAAGAAGAGCGGGAAGAGAGAGAGAGAGAGAGAGAGAGAGAGAGAGAGAACCTGAATCTAGCATCAGCTCATTAACAGCGGAAACACACATAGGAAGCAAAAAATCGACGAACGAGTTGCTAGGTCCTTTCAACAAACCTAACGGGTTGATTGTACATGAGGCGCCCAACGCTCAGAATCGACGAACAAGTAATATTAACAGAAGAACAACTTGTGAGCCGAAGATAGGTTTGTCTCAAATTTCTTGAGAGAAAAAAGATGAGATGTGTTCAGCAACCGTTCAGTAGTTGCAGCAACCGCCGTCGTTGGCGATGACGATGACCGTGTCGATGATGGCGCTCTCTCCCTCTTTCGACTGATGGGGTGAGTGTTTGAGTAGGGTTTTGAAGCGGCAAAGACAAGCGTCAAGCAGTTCGAGACGAACAAAGGCGTGGAAGAGACTGTAAAGTAAGCTTTGACGTTGAAAATTTAAAGAAAAAAGATGGATAAAATAGTCTTTTTAATCTATTCGTTAAAGGACACTAATGGTGATGGAGATTTAGTTAATGGTAATGGAGATTTAATCAATTGTGAGAAAGTAATGATACTTTAGACAAATACTGAAACAATAGGCTATAAACTTTAGAGATAGATTAAAAAATTTACCCATTTTATTAACCTGCTCAAATGTCTTCCCTTTCATATATCTCATAAACTCTTCTTTTCTTCTTCCCTCCTCATCGCCATTACAACCACTGATGCCCCTCGGCCATATCTCTTCCTCCTGCTCTGCTTTAGACTTAAGATTATCAGTAGAGCAACCCTACTTCCCTAAAGCCTGAACTAGAATTTTGGTCCTTATCAATGATAATGAGATTTAATAAACAATAAACTCCAAATAACCACCACAAACACTGTTTTTTTCATATAAGATATGAATCAATTTTTAGTATTTATTGTGAACTCTCCTAAAAGGTCGTTTTAATATTTATTTATGAAACATTCACTCTTACAGGGGAATTCTGAAGATGAAACTTTCACTAAAACAGATGTCCCATGTCTACACATGAAAACATGCAAAAGGGTTTAGTGGTTACCTTCTTTTCATCTAGATCGGTAGGTGTATAGATGTAATCCATCAATTCATAACTAAGAAAATGAAATCCAGAATAAGCTACAAGGACGCCACCAACCCCACTAGGCGAGAGACCCTACAAAAAGTAAGAATGAATAGGAGTTTCAATGAAGATCTCCTGCAGACAATGGTGCTTGTTCCCTAAGTAGAAAGGGCAGAGGGGTGAACTAGAGTTAGAGTTTGCAACAGGACACATGGATTTGAACTCCAAGGGTCCTCGAGCTCTGGCAGGAGAGAGTAACCTATCAAAAAAAAAAAAAAAAAAGATAGAACATGAAAATTGGTTGCAGAAGTTTCACGCCAGAAAGTGGTATAGCTCCTAACCGGCCAACTGGTTGGTTGCTGCTGGATCTTAAAGAAAGAAAACCCTAATACTCGATGGAGAAGAAAGAAGTTTATGATTTAGCTAATTCACTAAGTATATCTCTACTGTTTAAAATTTGTCTACCCTACCCTTGCCGTTTCAAAAAATTATCATGATCGTTTAAAGATTAATGGAAAGATTGAAATTTCCGTTTTGCCCTTCGTTAAATCACTTTGCAAGTAGTTGTCTCCTCTCTCTCTCCTTCTTCCCCTCCGCTCTCTCCCCCTTCCCACACAATAGAGGTTTCAGACAAACCAAGAAGCGAAAAAGACCAATCTTTATTTTTCGACTTAACTGGTAAGATTAGCATGGGAATCTGAGAGTCTCTTCAATGGTTAGCGTCACCAATCATAGAGTGAAGAAGCTCATAAAACAGAAAATAGGGAGAAAAACAAACCAAATCTCAGATTGAGCATCTCTCGGATCTACAAAGAAACTCTAAAAACTAAACTTAGCAACATCTCTTTACAGGAAGTTGATTTCATGTCTCTAGCCTATCCCACTCTTACTCTGACAAACAAACCATGCCAGAAACTCTCTCTCTCTCTCTCTCTCTCTCTACCTCGGCTGTTGAATTGGGTGAGGGTTGACCTTCACATTCACAATCTTAGGGGCTTTCAACGAACAAGATCCCTGCATCACTTCAATGCTCCCAACGAAACAAGATCCCTGCAATAGTTCCTCTTATCCTCCTCCTGCTTGTTGCCATGGCCATCGAAGGGAGGAACGATTTCGGGGAGGAAAGTCTCATCGTCGTCGTAACGGGGAAACTCGAAGTCGCCGTTTTGGAAAGGCTCTTGGAAGCACTCCCGGAGCCAGTAATCGCGAAACCAAAAGGATTGAAAACCTGGAACTTATCGGCACGGCCCAGGCTGAGAATCAATTTTGAAGAGATCTTAATGGATGAGGAAGAAAGCATAAAAGTGACATGGGGCTTCTTAGATTCCATCGATAATAAAGAAAGCCCTCTGTTCTTCTTGTTCACTGTAGCGATCATGACAGACATTCATTTAGGCCAGTGAGATGGGGTTCGATGTGGGGCAACCAAAAAATCCATATAGCACTAGATTTCTGGGCCTTGACCTCGGGTTTGACAGTCACGCTCCGGAGATTGTACGCAAAGGCCTGACCTTAACTACGGTGTGGGTTTGATAGTCACGCTCTGACCCCCTCCCTCTCTATAATGACATTAGCTTGGGTGACGGGTCTGGTTATATTGCTTAGAAGTGGGTTCTAAGAAATCATTTGCCCTTTGGGGTTGAGCTTCGAACAAAGACAAAAAAGAGAAAGACAGAGGGAAAAGAGAAAGGTCGGAGGAAAAGGGGATGAGGATAATATTGGATTTTAAAAAACTTATATGGTGTTACATAAGTACGGGTTTTGATAGAATATTAACGAATGCTAGGAAAGTATTAATCAATTAGTTAAATCATAAAAATAAACTTAGTCAATTAATTAAATCATAAGAATAATTTAAAAATTCATTCAGAAAAGAATGAGATAGAGAGAGAGAAGAGGAGGAGGAGGGGGAGGAGTGATCGGTGAAAGGAGAGGAGGAAGAGAATTAGGCGGCAACCGGTTGTAGTGGCGGTGAAGAGAGTAGAAGAAAAAAATAGTTTATGAGAGGTACAAAACGGAAGAGAATTAGGCGGGTTAATAAAATTTAATATTTTTTCGGAGTCTAGACTGCCGTTTAAGTCCGGACTCCGTTAAATTAGAGTTTCAAAATTAAAGCGGCGTGGCAGCATTCCTTTAGTGGGGACAGACGATGTGAGATCATATTCGAATGTATCGATGCTATCATACTTTCCAAAGTCAGTCACACCAGAGTACCAAATGACAGACGTCGTTTGCTTCTACTCTAACAATGCAAAACAGTTAGACATAGGTTTGCAATTTGCCCAGGTCATCTTAAGCTCAGCTTAGCCCAGTCCCATGCAGCCCTAGCTAGTCCCTTAGACCCCAACTTTTACTTGGCCTGGGCAACACCTAGATTGGATTGGATTTGGTCCAATCTGATCCAGTCCAATGAATAATTTGGACCATTTTAGAGTGGTCCAATTCAATGTTTGGAATGTTTAATTTGTTCAAATTTATTTTAATTTATATTGGTTTCAACCCAAATTCGGTCATTGACACCTATATTCTTATCTTATATCAATGGACTAGATATTGACTTAATCCAACTAAATTTAATATAAATTTATTATGGATGCATCGGGTCCAATCCAATCTAATAAATATTTTGAACTAGATTGGTCCAATTCATTGTCTTTTTCATTCATTCAATCTGTCCAAATTGATTTTGGATTGGACGGGGTCCAGTCCAAAACTGGTCCATTGACACCCTTAGCAACACCTATCCCAATTTCAGGCTAAGGCTAGGGCTGTAAATGGTTCGTCCATTTGAATCTGATTCGTTTAAGTTGGATTCAGATAAATGTTTAGCTATAATTGGATTGAGCTGGATCTGAAAATATGGTCCATTAATCAATCGGATTCATTCGAATATTGCTCATCAATTTGTTAGAATCAAATCTGATTATACGTATACATATACAAAATATTATTTTTTAGTTTTAAATTTCTTTTAGCTTACATTGAATTTTGGAATTTAAATAATTTTGTCCATTTATGGTATTTTTATTTATTTATTTTGTATTTAGCTTTATTGATTAATATTAATTTTTTAAGTAAAGATTTACTAGTATTAATTTTAATCAAATCAAATATATAAATGAATAGAGTTCAAATCCACGATTTATATACATTCATATGGGGTCAAATTTAAATTTCTTAAATTCTTGTCAGATTGTATTCTGATATCTAAATTTAATCCAATCCATTTGCAGCCCTATTGGTAGATTGAGATGGTTTGGTTGAAAAGTGATCAGTTACAAGTTGGATGATAAGAACCTGGCATAGTAGGGAAAGCAAACTATGTTCAGAGAAGCTTTAAAGAAAAGAATCTAAGTCGAAATAAATAGGAAGAACAACTCTTCACTAAATACTTATGAGAAAATCAAACAAAAACTCCCCTAGTTTTATCCTAACTATTCTTTATATAGACTTCTTTACACCCTTACGCCTCCTATGAGGAAGTTTTTTAATCAATTTTGAACACTCCTAACAGTCTTACTAAAACTCTTCAAAAAGAAAGTCTAAATTGAATGCAAATTCAAAAATCATGTTGTAACACTAACTTAGTAAATACGAATTAAGAAATTTTGCAATCCCATACTACATCGTTGTTGCACTTCCATCGTGCTAATCCTGTACTGCACCGTCCTCTTCGGGTTGGAGAGAATCCGACCCGTGATTCAAGTTTCCATTTGAGAGGTTGCCAACATTTGTTATTGCACTTCCGTCATGCTTCTTTGTTTCTCACCCTCTAATAGATAATTGGCGATGTAAGCCTCAAATATGAATTGAGATTTCTTCACTGTATATCTTATATTTTGAAAAATATTTCTTGTACTTCGCAAAATCTGAATGTATTGGCCCTTTTGAGTATTGCAACAATGCTTGCCAATAAGGATCTTCATGTACATGCATGAAGACAATGTGATCATAACCCTCAAGATGATAACTATTGTCTCTACTATTGAGAATTTCATAATGAATGATGGAATATTCATCCTTAGTAATTGGTTCTTCATCGTAGATTGGAGGTTTGTTCCAATCAATATGTTGATTTTCAATAGATGTTGTTGAGGAGAATGGTCACACAAGATCGTCGTTACAATCCTCAACAATATTAACACAATCAACAATGTCATAAGATTTAATTTTACCTTTAGGCTTTGAAACCGATAACTCTTCCATGGAACTCTAGTTTATGAATTCTTCTGAAGTCATACCTCCATGGAAATTTGGAAACTCAAACTTGAGATATGTTTCCCATCTTTTCTATACACCACTTGCAACTACAGCCATTTTGGTTGCTTGCTAAGTAGAGAAACCACCATGAAACTTTAGGATCGCAATATTGAAATCCATTTCTCATTATTTCTAATCACCACCCGCAACTACAACTGACTTGGATGCTTGACTTGATGATGAAAAAGAACGAATGGAGACACTTGTGGCGGAGTCGTTTTCTCGTAGCGATTTCAACTCTTGAGCAAGTGCATCGACATGTTTTCTCAACTCTACCACATCTTCTTGTGTTTTGTTATTGAGTTCCTACTCCATGATGTAAGCCACTTGTTTCTTCTTAAGAACCATAATCCAAAGAATGATCAAACATGAGCTCTGATACTAAATGGCGTAGTACGGAAAGCAAACCATGTTCAAAGAAGCTTCAAAGAAAATAACCAAAGCGAAATAATTATGAAGAACAACTCTTCACTAAATACTTAAGAGAAAATCAAACAAACACTCCCCTATCTTTACCCTAGATACTCTTTATATAAACTTATTTACACCCTTATGCCTCCTATAAGGAAGTTTCCTAATCAATTTTGAAAATTCCTTTTAAGAATCTTACTAAAACTCTTCAAAAGAAAGTTCTAATTGAATACAAATTCAGAAATCACACTGTAATGCTAATTTGGTAAATATAAACTAAGATAGAAATTCTGCAATAACGCTAACTTGAAAAAACGAACTAAGATGGATTGACGAAACCAACTTAGTAATTGCTTACTTCGTTGGGCTGAACCCCGTATTGCAGTAGAGTAGACTAAAAAAACTTGAGTATAAATAATAAGAAATGAATTTATTGCCCATAATTTAACATGGAATGGTGAAATAGGATTTATATAGTCAACCCCATATGGTTAACACAAGGCTTAACCTGAATGATTTATAGCATTCCATTAAACTATAATTTATACAATTAAAATTTGAAGTTCAATTTAATTACAATTTAAAATTCACTTAAATTTCATTTGCAAGTGATTACATTCAAATTATGTTTGTGATTAGATATTATATATTTTTGTGATGTAGAAAGTTAATATAAAGCATAGGAAATTGGTCATTCTCATTGGGGGGCAACTTGGATTATAGCCGAACCGGTATAGACCAAACCCAAAAGGAATGCTTGAGTTGGACTTGGACCGACTGGCTTAATGGAAAATGTCTTAGATCTCCTTCTGGTTCAATTTTGCTTGACAATGATATTCATTGCACGGGTCCCAACAAATCTCAGAGCTATATGAGGTTTGTGCTCCAAGAATAAATGGGTCTAGTCTCAGATTACTTGCTATGTGCCCCATGTTTATAAGATTGTGATTCATCACTTGATGGGGCCTATTTAGACCATTGCCCACCCCAAAATTCAGTACAATTTGGAAATTATTAACCATCCGTCCTTTGTGCTTTTCTAATTGTCACACATTGGTCTGCAATTTGGGTTAGGTTAGCCTGAACCATACCAACAAGTCAGGTTGCCTGGGGTTGGGTTGATGTTTAGGTTGGGGTTAAGAAATATGAAGCCCAGACTTAACTTTATGTATAAATATTATATAATTAAAAACTAGAGAATGTCCGCCTTATATTTTGATCAATTTTGTTTGACACCCATTATTTATATTATAAATTTCGGTCAATTTTTTATTTAATATTTTTTTATATATGGGTTTTTTATTTAATTTAAGAGATTAAATCAAATTTTATTCATAAACAATAGCCCATTTTATAGACCCTACATTATTTGAAATAGTTTTTTTTTTCTAATGAAGGTAACTACTATTTGAAGCTCATACTTCTTTTAGAGTGGGTAGACACATGTATAAGAAATAATGCTTCTATTTAGTGTTATAATTTTTTTATGAAATTATTTTAATGTTTAGTTGTTATGAAATTGTTTTAATTTTTATTTAGTGTTATAATTTTTTATTCATCTTTGTTTTTCTAATGGAATTTAAGGGTCTTAAATTAATAATAACTAAATTTAAAACAAATAGTTTTGTCATTTTTCAATTATATTAATTAGTTTGTACTAGCACTAGTGTTATTTATTTATGTTTTTTATTATAATTTCCCGTATGTGGGCCTTCATATTCATTGAATTTATTTATTTCTATAATATTTAAGGTGCTTAGAACTTTGAAATCTTAGGCTTTTCCATATTGGAAACCAAAGCGATTAGCTGTTTATATGCAGCTCCCTCCTCCCTTTGCAATGTTGGTACAACTACGTGTCTTCCCTTCTCCCTGGAAACACTTTACATTTAGTTTACCTTTCTTTGTTGGCCTTACTTGTCAACGGTCCCAAATCCGGCCCTTTTGACTTAGATGAAATCGGCCCACATAATTCAATTAGTTTGATTAGATTAGTTTACTTAATTAGCTTAATTAACCTAACCAAAAGCTTGAACATATTTATTAACAATAATTCCCGTTAATTAATGAACAGTAAATAAAAATAATAAATAACAGTTATAAATTATAAATACTCTCCATGTATTATGGGGTTAGTGACAAATACCCTCTTAAACTTTTATTTGCGACAAAGACCCCCTAAACTTTTACTTTAGAACAAATACCCCATGACCGTTAAGTTAGACCACGGAATGTGTTAAACTACTAAAAATGCCCACTTAAACTTTCCTTATTTTCTTTTTCTCGCCCTTTTCTCTTAAACCCTAAGTGACCAAAAATACCTCTAATTTCTCCAAACAAAACCAGCTAAGATAACAAGAACCATTTCATCGGTGTAGATTTTTTTTTTTTTTTTAATTCTTGATCCATTTCACTCACATGAATGTTTCTCTTCCTCTTGAAATATATTAAATTATCCACTCCTTTTCCCAATAAATCAAGAAAAACCAAATAAAACATTAATTTATATCTATCAGAAAGAAATCTCTATCATTTCAATATTTGAATATTGAATCCAGCCAGAAATCTACAAGGATCCATTGGAGCAACATGAAGGATCCAATGTTATGTTTTAAAAAATTAATTGAATCATAAATCATTCAAATAAATAAGAAAATGGTAGTTTGAGTATTAAAAATTTTAAATAGCTGAATGAGATTTTTTTGAATTTAACTAATGGAACTCTAATGGAGGGGGTATTTGTCACAAAGTGAAAGTTTGTCGCAAATGAAAGCTCAAGGGGTATTTGTCACTAACCCCATAGTATAAGAGTGTCTTTATAATTTACCCTTTTTTTAAAATGTAAGCAATATTAATTAATTAAGTTTTATAATAAGTCACATGCATCCCATGGAGCCCTATATCATCCATTTGTAGTCCTACCCTAAATAACAAAGGGGGTGTTTGGCATGTCTTTCCATATGGTCTTTTGGGATTTTCAAAGTTTGGAAAACAAAAAATGTGGGCCTTCTCCGTTTTGCAATGAAAGACAAGAATCCAGAAAGGCTTATACTTTACAAAGGTCACAAAAACGCAAAATACCCAAAATCTATAAGCTTTCTGTCACCTAAAATCTTTCATTTAGGTTGTGCTTGGTTTGAAGGAAAAAGTAGGAAAAAGAAAAGAAAGGTAAAGAAACCTTTACAAATCTTGTATAGGATCCCTTGCCTTTTCCTTCAAACCAAATATAGCCTTAACAACTCTATAGACCATGGTAGACTAGGATACATACTTACCAAACGGTCAGAATCTTTAAAGACGAGACCTCAAAAGCTCATTACAGCTTTTGGCCATCTAGGCTGTTAGAAGATTTTCCTAAAAAGATTTACCAAATAGCACCAAAATCTTCTTCATGTTTCCATCAATATCCCATACACATAACAAGAAGCAAAATGTGGTGTGGTCATATCAAACTAAATCATCCTTAGTGTGCCCATATCAAATTAAATCACTCAAGGTGTGTCCATATCAATCAATTTAAAGAGCCCAAATCACTTTTGTGTCAAAAGTCAAACCATTTTTACGATGTTTCCCATGGAGTCGTAACATCATAATGGGAAGTAAAACCAATAACCAAAAGAGATTCAAAGATATATAATAGGAAATAAGGAATTGAATATAGAAGAAGGATTAAGAATGATTTTATGAGAGAAGAGTATTAGTAGGTTTTAATAGAGAAATTTAAGACATGAGAGTTTTATGAAGAGATATAAAAGGATTTTTAATATTTCATATGTGTGAAGGAGAGAAGGGGAGATTCTGTGGGAACCTGACTTAACCCGGCCCCGGCCCAACTTGCACCCCTACCTACACAGTCAAAACACTATACAGCAACAACATGAGTTCATTTTTCAATGAGATCATCTCTTCTGCCACTCATTCAATGTTCGGTTGATCCTGCTGCGCCCACACCACCCCAACAAAATTGAAAGAGTGGGTGTGGACTATTCCTGGCCTTGTTTTTAATTTGGGGTCTAATTAGGTGCATAAACAGTTGAATCATCCTTATTCACCCAATGACGTGGGACATTGAAAACAGGACTCAACTTCAAACCGGAAAATTAGGGGCCTGATTCTAGTTTAATTAGCTTCGAGATCTGTAAAAATGGCCATTTAGATTGAACCTGCTGATTGGAATCATGTTCCAATTTAACCCAGCTTGGTCTGATCCTGTTTTCAGTAAAACATTGGCTTGGGGCACTAAAACCCTTGTATGCTACAGGCCAACCCCCCATGATGTGGTGGTCAGATAAGTATAGCTGTGGCCTAAAAAAGAATGCCTGCTGATGAGAGTTCCAAGCAGCAGAGACAAGAAATTCTTGTCCAAGCTAACAAAGCTGAAAGGAATTTTCAGGGAATGCTTTAGATCGGTACTCTCGTATTTTTTAAGTGTAAAACCCAGATCGATAAAGGTACAGGAGGGGGGCAGCAAACAAAGGACTGGGCATTCTCTCACTTTGTTGCTAAATGAAGGGTAAAAGCAAAACTGGAACAAACACTCAGGAAGGAAAAGAACAAATTGATGACATGATCATCTCCTTGTTACAGTCAAAATGAAGATTCCAGTTTGCTTGCTTTAGCCTGAGTTTTAGATATTCGGTTTGAAATCTGTCTTCATAAGGGGTGGCAAAACTTGACTTATCAAAGGATCTGCATGCCCTACCTTGGTTTGGATTGATTGAACTCAACTACTTTACACTGAAGGCTTTGACTAGCTTGCTCGCCTTCCCGAGGTTGGATTTTTGGATTTTTGGGGCACCTCAATCCAATTTAATTAGTATATAGGTTTCCTTCTTTTTCTTTTGTTTTTATCTTTTAAGGAGTCTAGGCTTGGTAGTGTTTGGAATATGACCAGAACCTGCCGGACTGACCCCAAAGTTAGGGTTAAAGGGTTCATAAAAACTGAAAAATCGAACCAATTGGTGTATATATATGTATTATATATAAATATATTTATTTATAATATATATTATAAATATGAAAAATCAATTAACCAAGTGATTCGATTTGGTTTTGAGTCGAAATATTGAAAAAAAAAACGAAAGACCGGTTCAATTTTAAAAATATAGCCACGATTCGGTTAATTAAACTATATACGAGTACCCTACTCAAAGCCAACCTGCTGTTCGACACAGTATTCACTAACTGTATATAGTAGTCTGCTTGCTTGAAATCAAGTAAATAAAGAAGGGAGTTTTTTCTAGTTGATAAATACTCGGTGATCATCTCCAAACAATTAACTTGAGAATCTTCCATACGAAAAATTAATTTGGAGCTCAAAAAAGAGTCTTGAAATTTCCTCTCCCCAAGATTTATATAAGACAAAAAAAAAGACATTAATGTCACGTCTGAAAAATAAACCCTTCTTCTTTAATTTATAAGTAGATTATTTATAAAAGGTTAAAACTTTGAACAACAAATGTTAGTTAAGTTGGTGAATATGGCTTATATAGACCATGAGATTTAATATGTAAACAATTCAGCTAGTCGCCCCTATGTGATGAATGGTGTGGATCCCTACTTAACCAGATTAATATTTGTTTTGCTCCCTCAACAGTTGAAGTTGCCCAGGAATTAATGTCCCAACTGATTGCTTTTTGGGAGTTGAGAGGAATTTCCAATTGCTAAGCCTCCTTTGGAATTTAGATCATCATGTTGTTAGACAGTTTCAGTAGTGTTTCTGAAACTGAATTAATGTATATATAATTTTTGTACAGCACTTATTTAATAAATTAGTCCGAAGTCATTATTATCAAAATTATTTGATCAGAATGGTTTCAATTATTATTATTATTATGATTGTTATTATTTTTTATTTTATTTTATTAGTACTATTCCAATAATCAACCTGTTTAGCTGTTCTAGACCCCTGAAAATTAGAAGTTTAAACCCATGGATTCCATGCAGTTCCATGTTACAATGTCAGAGCAGTAGAGCTCCCAGCCAACCATCTCATGCATGGAGTGCTCGATCGCTGAACTTTCAAATGGGTTGACGAGCTAGGGAAACTAATTAAAATAAAATGATTTCATTCCATCTGACTTGTCTAAACATCCTCAAGAAAATGAAATGGATTCCTCTTATGGTAAACGGCAAAAAAGAGCTTATAAAGTCAAGCTAACTACATAACTACATTTTATTTTCTCAAACACAGGAATCATTTCTAAGCCCTAATGAGTTTTTAAAGTAAAAAAAAAAAAGTGGGGAGAAGAGAAATTGGTAGGGGTATATATCATTTATAAGCACAGAAAAAGAAAAGCATAAGCTTTGATTGTGGCAAGATAGGGACAGAAAAAAGATATCCCATGATGACCTCATCATATATGGGGCTTTAAGGAGGTTGTCTACCCATCTCTAGGTATTGTCAATTTGTATGCAGCGCAGGCTCAGACTCATCAGTAGTCAGTACTACTCCTTCCCTCACCCTTTCAATTCACTGTTTCACTATTAACCTCTCAGATCACATTCACATTCCATTCTCCTCATATGGGCCGGCCTTCTGCTGGTAGACCCAAGAGGACAGTTTGGACCAGTGCTCGTGCTTAATGTATATAGGGATGTGGGGCCCCATGCCGTAATGGGTCCAAATTACGGAATTAGGACTACCTCAGCTATTGCATAACGTGATCTCACTGCTTTGCTCAACTACTGTCATCATCCCCTCCAAGGACTCATGTTTCCTTTTTCCTGATTCATGAATTACGATTCCTTTCCTGTCGGTGTGCCTTTGATGGGTATGGGTTATTGCCTTTGAGTTGAATTGACCAGACATTTGGCCTCAGCCCAGTCATATATGGTCTCATACCCATGAATACATGCTAGCTTGGTCATTGCAACGAAAATTTATTCCTGTTAGAAAAATGAAAATGGGTGAATGCTAGCTAGAAGATCGGATTCATGTATAAATTAAATCAGATTAGAATTTTCCAATAAGTCGAGTAATAATGCGAAACCATTGGCCCATACTGGTTTAGATCTACTCTGATGATAATGATGATGGTGATAGAGAAGAATACTACAAAGGACCCGGCCATAACGCTATAACTGGTGGTCTGGGGCCCCATAACGTGTCATCTGTCTTAGAACTTAGAAGGGTGGTCCCTTCTTATTATATGCTTAAGATATTCTAATCACCTTAATTACCATCTGTCTGAGCAAGTTTATTAATCCATTGGATGATTATGTATGTTTATTGGGTCTGCTCATGCAAGGACAACCCTCACCTTATGGTGATGGACTAGATGAGCTGAATCAATTCAATGCCATAAAATCCAAATCCAGCCATACCAATCAGACGCATTAAGGATCTATGGCTTGGAAAGTCTACCATACCACAAGAGCAGCATTTAGGGGAGTTCGTATATATATATGAAATCATTCACCTGATTATGAAGCCAAAAAATGTATAGCTTTTATATGGCTATGGGTTTTATTCAATGAAGGATTAATTTATACGATGAGACACCCCTATCAGTTCCTGTTGAGTCCTTTTGTTGCTTAATTTCTATTTTAATTCCCTGCCGCAAATTGCATTTATCAAAAGAATCTGGAGTAAGCCACATTATTCCTCAATATCATTGACCGAGCAGTATGTGGTTTCAGTTGTGACTCGTCAGATAAAAATTCTGTCCGTTTGATAAGAATCTGGATCTCCCATCCGCAAGACATTACGGCTGTATATTAGGAATATTTCCCCACGAATGGTAATATGTAAATACAAAAGATATTTCTAAACTTAGGCTCCATTTGGTTCGTGGGAATAAGGATCTTGATTTATTTCAGTTCCAACTATTTGGTTGGATGGACCATTCCAAACAGACTATGAGAATGGACCATTCCAATTCCGGTTCCAGTTCTGCAGACTAAAAATCAAACAGACCCTTATATTAAATAATAAATTTTTTAAGGTTACAGTGGTCTGCCCAATTTCATTTTCACCCATCAAGGATTTTAAAATCTTATTCACTAAAAGACAAAGTGATAAGCTTTTCAGTAAGAGTATTTCTATATTATATTATGCTATAGAAGATTCACATCTGACCATTAATCTCAACCAATGGGGAGCATGGAGAAAATAACAAACATCAGCAGGCCTGATGCTCTCCAAGTTTATTTGATTTTAGTAATTGTCTTATTTATGCTTTTATATATATATATATACCTCATTTTTGCTATTATCTATTATTTCGCATTAACTTTTTAATGATCAATTAATAAGTTAGACCATAGAATACGTTTTAATCTTTTAGTAATTATACTCCTTGGTAACACTTGTATTTGTGAATCGAATCAACTCAATAGAACTAACAGATTGCATGCATTTGACAAGGAGTACTATATCATTTCAAAGAGTATGCTCTTTTGGAGTAAACATAAACCAAATTAGCCTTATAAATTTAGGAAAATAGCATTATTGAGCTTCTTAAGAACCCAAACTTGATTAACAGTAGAGTAGTGTTATAAGTTTATAACAGGGGGTGCCCAAAATTAGGTATTACGTACCAGGCTATTTTGGGACCAATGGAGATCAACCAAAGAATGGTCTATTGGTCCCATATTGGAGGAGAGAGAGAGAGAGAGAGAGAGAGAGAGAAAAGGGTTGTGGGCGTCATTAAACATCACCACTGTCTGATCGTATGAGAAAACTGAAAAAGGTTGTGGGCGTCATTAAACAGCACCAGTGTCTGATTGTGTGTAGAGAGAAAAAGGTGGTAAGGTTGTAAAATGGTAGGAAACTGAACCTAATATACTCATATAATGCGTATTGCCGAGGAAGCCGACCGTGATCTTATAAGATCTAGAGGCCTCAGCGGCCACATTAATTGCCACAGAAAAGAGGTTCGTCAGCTCCCTCTCATCTGTCTCAATAAGACAACCCCCTCGCAGTCAGACAAACAACAGGAGGCTCAGTCCCCACTTTAATTTCTTCTCTGGAATAGCATTTCTGATAAACCCAGTCGCTAATTAAGACCATGATGAGCCCACTCCTCATCGCCTGTTCATGACCATCTGATTTTCTCGATAAACAGGCTTTCCAAAATCTGGGTTCTTAAAACCTATGCATCTATATGGCGTACACAGTAGTGAAACAGTGTGTAGATACAATATCAAGGATCAGAGAACGACATAGTTGGATCATGATCTCAGCCTTCCGGGCGGTAAGGGTTGATTTTTTGCACAAAAGACCAAAATGTTGTCTTAAAGTCTTAATGATTGGATTACCCATCTGAAGAACAGTCTGTTTTCTAAAATGTAAAAGAGTTCACTCTTCACTGTTGGACAGCCCCCTCTTCCTCCTTGGATATTGTATTTTATGCTGCACAAAATTCAAGATGGATGTACTAATGATCTGGGTCTCAAATTTAGCTGAAAATTGAAATTTCACATTTTGGATCTCTGCTTTCGGCTTTGGGAATGAAGTGCTAATGTCTAAAAATTAGTGATTTCAGCCAAATTTATTAATACCCATATGCAATAGCTCTTATATATTTATATTCACTATTGCAAGGAAAGCTACAAACGTTCATCGTGCACTGCATATAACCATGATTCTGAACTGTATATCTCTGTGTTTTTGTAATGCTAGTTGTAGTTGGAGACTTGGAGTAATTTCTCTTCAATCAGAGAGTCGCCTTCTTCATTCGTTTAGGCTATCTAAGCTCGTTGACTTAGCTATTTCTGTTTGTCAAATTAATTTCCTCACCTTGTTTTAATAAGATAATGAGCTCAGTATTGAATACATCATAGAAATCTATTTTTCATACGGATAGCCAATAGTGTGCAATTGACACAATAATCTATTTTTAGTTATACAAATTTAACCACCCATATGGACGACCTGTTTTGAATGTACAAAGTAATGATCTTCAAACAACAGCGGAAACGCATATATGGATCCAGAAAAAAGGTTCATTCCTAACAGATATAGTGATTGTATGTCCTCACATTGAATTTAAAAGAAATTAGTTTCAGCCTAAGCTGATTCTGAACTAAAAGATTCAGTTCCTATAAATAACATTGAGATGATCATATGGGCAGAATTTATTCACTTCCTGGTTATATTATCAAAGGTTTTACAGATCTAACTACTTGTCCATCACTTTAGAACTCATGCGCTTCTCTACTTGTGTGACACAAAGAAGTTCGTCAATCCAAGAGGTGGGTAATTAATAAACTCCTCAGATGAATCTACATATGGTTTCCTCATAGTGTCACTTTAGAGCGAGGCATACCTCATCAATATTGGTAGAAGATGGCTGGGTTTAATTCCATAATGGAAATGATAAAATTTTGTTTTAATGCACTAAAAGATGCCCCTTCCTTCCATTTCAGAATAAGTGATGAAGTCTTTGATTGATACAGTACTCATGACATTGATCATCAAGAACCTCTACGCGTTGAAAGGTAAATTCAAAGTCGGCATCAACTCATTGAATTTGCACCATGACCAATGAAGGTTTAGAATTTGATCTTTTACATGGATCCTTGCTTATATTGAATGGATTTAACGCTCTTTTGTCTTTCTAGATTTTATGACCAATGGTATGCTGTTGGGTTCTCTATTCTAAGATTTTATGTTGATTTTGAAATTGTTGTTGGTTTTCCAAGTTTGTTCACCCTTCCTCTACAATTCTTGACCATAAAAAGAAAAAAGATATTGTTTTCTATATATGTACCAGAATGAAACATATTTCTCCATCCCAAAATTTTGGCTACTTCAACATCAAACTCTTTAACGTCAAATTCACATTCAAATTCCTCAGTTGGGGGACCCAAGTCTACATCACCATCTCTCTCTCTCTCTCTCTCTCTCTCTCTCTCTCTCTCTCTCTCTCTCTCATTATTAGGACCTGTTTGCATGTCACTGCAATGTGATCATTTCATTTTCCCATCTAATTATATATAGGGCCTAGAAGACAGTTAGACCTGTGAAAACAGAACCCTATAACATTTCTTAATGAAGTTGTTCATCATTCCAGCCATCATGGTCAAAATGCAATTTAAGGAAACCTTAAAACCAACATCACTAAATACCCACATCCAACCTTTGCGCCTTCCATGAGATCTAACAAGAAAAGCACTAATTAAGAACAGTCCCAATTTCCAATAACAACAAAATCTAAACATAACCCATTACCTTAAATACATAGCAAAGTAAACCCCATGACCAACCACTATTGGCAACATGGGTAAGTTTCCTTCTTCAGTTCTTCATAGGAAGGAATTCAAAAAACTGATAAGAAGTGAAGTTAGTATTCATGGTTGGATTCGCCACCTCCGTTTCTTTCTCTGCATCATCAGAACCATTGTTTCTCTCGCTTTGCAGCGGGAAGAGCTCAAGTGTTTGTGATTCTCCACATTCCTCCTCGCCGTTGCGATCTTCGCCATTGATGAGGAGGGTAGAGAGATGTTCCGTGCTGCAGGTTGTTTTGAAAATGTCCAGAGGTCGATTGTTTACAAGTTTTGGGTCTATTTCTGTTGTTGCTGTGGTTATGTTGCTTATGAGAGTGGTGCTTGGACAAGAAGAAGATAGCTGCATCATTTGCCACGTGGCATGCCTTTCTACCGAGCTGCTTCTTTGCTGTAATTCTCCCTCTTCGAATTGAATCCATCCGTCTGTTCTACTTTCTGCTACTGCTGCTCTTTGCATTGAAACAGTTTCCTGACCAGTGACCAAAACGAAAACAAAACAATGAACAATAAATAAATAAATAAAAACTTAAAAATAAAATATAATAAATAAAAGAATGAATGAATTACAAGTTCAAAAGGACTCAACTTGTTTCGTAATAAGAGTCCCCGACAGAAAGGAAGGAGGGCAGCTTTTTAAACCCTTTTCCCAACATACAAAGCTTTTGTTGCTCACTTGCTCTATGCATTTCTTTCTTTCTTAATTTCTTTCTTCTTCTCCATTTGGCCTTTTTTCTAACCTTAATCTTCTTATTATTACTTATTATCATCCTTGTTTCTGTTTAGAGATTTCTGTTTTTGTTCTAGTGGGCAATTATTTAAGTTAAAGATTCATATTAAGAACAAAACAAGGATGATGTATTCACCTCTGCAAGGGTAGGGGGAGCCCAGGTCCAATTCCTGGTCTGCTCAATACCAAAGCCTGTCTTACTCGACCCTGTAGACAGAAAGAAAAACAAAACAATACACTTCATATCTAAAGCGACCAATAAAAAAATATAAAGATCTCTCTCTCTCTCTCTCTAGTGTAGTCTCTCTATTTTGTATGCTTTTTGGTGTCTAACATTGTTTTCTGGTTGAAAAAATAGAAGAAAGATTGAGATATTTTTAAACGCGTATTACCCGATTCTTTCCTGTCCAAGTTTTCGGTATCACAGTGCTGTTGTTCTTCGGCAGCGCGACGACGGCGTTTCTGCCGTTCTCTGGCCTTGTGGTTCTGAAACCAATAGAAAACATTCTTCCCTTCGATCTTACCAAAGCGACGAAGCTGAGCAGTGATGTGTTGGATTTGCTCAGCTGTCGGTGTTCGAGTACCACATCGATACAATTCTTCAAGGGTGCGTAGCTGCTCCGGTGTAGGGTTCCACCTGGAGCTCACCACTGGTTGTGCACTTATAAACTCTCTCTTACTTTGCTCGTTTACAGTTGCTGCAACAGACAACAACCCACCAACAGCCAAAGAACAAACATTGAGGAAACGAGCAAATAAGAAATGAGACCATTGGAAGAAGAAAAGAAAAAGGAGAAAAATACTGCTTACCCAGATGAGTATTCAACGCAAAGAGATCAGTACCATGAATACGACTCAAGCAAGGAGCTATTCCAGCTGCAGAATTAGTGCTGTTAGTTGTAAGCCTTGGCATGAGAGGCCGAAGTTTCCGACTGTTGAACGAATCCGGCATGTTAAACCCACTACCATCACTACAACCCATCATCCACATTGTAGCAGCAACAGTAATAACAATCTCTGTGTGTGTATGTGTGTGTGTCTCTCTCTTTCCCTTACTATTACTCTCTGGTTTCTTTCTATCTACGAGGAAAATGGTTTCTATATATTTAACTGAATAATTTTGCAGGTGTAGGTGAAGGAATTAGACAAGAGAATGATGTGTTGGCTTGGGTGGTAGTAATGGTTCCAGTGGTACTCTCTCTCTCTCTCTCTACGTGTTTCTCTGCAAGGGAAGGGAATGAATCCTGTATAGTGAGCTGTATGGAGGGTATTTGAGTTAGAGAGATGGGGATTGAACAAACAAGAGAGAGGGGGAGGTATAGATTAAAATATAATAGAAGACAGTGAGGAAGACACAGGAAGTTGACTGGGTTAGAGAGAGAGAGAGAGAGGCAAGGCAGACAGGCAGAAAAGGCAAAGCAAAGCCAGGGCTGAAGCGTGGAATTCTGGGAGTTATCGGGAGATGCGAATAAAAACGACGTGACGATCATGAGGGTTATCATAAGCCTCGTCACCTCTTACCTCTCATTTATGGTTCGTCTCCTGACTCGTGCCTTTCACACTTATTCTTAATCCGAACTGCCTCTCTCTCTCTCTCTCTCTCGTTTCCTTCAAATTCCCTCTCTGCCCTCACCTATCTAACCATTAATGCCAGGCCCACCAACTCTTCTCGTCCCATCAATTTCTTTGTATACTGCATGGTTTCTTATGCTAGATATAGGTACGAATGCCATAGAATGATACAACACCTTTTATGCATCATCATAAATCAGGGTTTTGTTTGGATCTTCTTCCCCCTCAGCTCTTCCCCACGCATTCTTCATTAATTCTGAAGAAGGATCATGATCCATATCTATCATCTCCATGCCCATCATGTCCAATTGGCCATGTCCTTATTCATGTACAGAGGGGATACCAGCACTTGCCTGAACATACATATTGCCTTAAGATCATTATGGTAGAATGATTCAATTCTTGAGTTAGTGTACTCTGTGCCCACTTCTGCAACTCATTTCGGTTGTAATATATTTTGTTATTATCCAGTGAAGGGACTGGTCTAATGCCAGGGATATTTCAGTATTTTATTGGGTTCATCTTTATGTTAAAAGTTTTTTTTTTTTTAATTCTGTAGTCTGTACCCTATTTAATTGTTTTGTTTTCTACTAAAAAAAAGTATTTAATTGTTTTGTCATCAGGTCGTTTTCTTTCCTCTTCTGGCAATTCAAATTTAACCTAAAATAATACACCAATAATCAATTTCAGCTTTCTGCTGTTCTCATTGGCCTTTCCTTCCTATGATAATTTTCCAAAGCTCTCTTTCTTTTCCCTAATTTAAAGCGTTAGATCTGGGTAAGGGCTTGATTTTCTTATTATCAATTTCGTCATAAATGTCTAAAGCTCTTATTTAAGTTCCCATCAATCCGTATGTAAGGTCCATTGTCTTTTTTCCTTTTTTAAGGGTTAAAAATGGGTGAAGCACTAAGGTCTAGTTAGAATTTGTATTTGTTTCAATCTTTTTGCTTGAAGAACCTAAATCAGTCTGAATTAGGTTCTCCAATTGTACACCTTCATGAGTACAAATTAAATCTATATTAAATGAAATTTTCATTTTATTTATTTTTTTCGTTTGGTCTTAGTTTGGAAAGAGTACAAATACAAATATGCATGGTTTTCAAAATTGAACTGAATCAGACGCTTGGATCAGAAAACCCAAGAACCAGTCAGGTGATCAGTTCCGTTTTACTCCAAAACTGTTATTTCGCCAAAAACCGTTGATTTGATAATCAAACCACTGATTAGGGCAGTTGAACCGTTCAAACCGTCCAACAATCTTGGTCATTTTTATTTTTTTATTTTTTTTTTGTTAGAATGAGCCATCTATTCAGTTCGAATGATCAGACCATTCGATCTAAGAACCGGACCCCTAATTGGTTTATTGTTCAATTCAGTTTTAAAAATCTTGCAAATATATTAATAAAAAACCTTGTATTTTATATTACTAAACCTGTATTTGCCTGCACATATTAGTATCTGTAATCTTTCCAAACTGATTATTAGTTTTTCCTATTAATTTCCATGCTTTCGATGTCCTTTCAGTCCAATGCATAGACTGTCACAAAGCTGAAAGTTTGGTAGATTTTGGTTGATTTGGGGTATCATCTCTTTATTTTCATTAAAAACCACTGTGCATGGCACACTTGCAGGTGTTCTCATAAAGTCATAATTAAGCAGGCTCAATGCAAGTGGATTTCTCTCTCCCAACCACCTCTCCTTCTGCCTCTTACACTTTTTGATCTTTTAGACATTAGACTCATCCTAAACTCCCTTTTCTGTTAGAGATCTCACAATTTTCTTCTTTTTCCTCAGACAGACAATCTGGTTATTAATTAGAGAATGAAAATTAGTTAATTTTTAGAAATCCCAAAATATATATATAAGTAATTCACGTAGGAAGAAAAGAAACCCTCCCCAAGTGGGAAAGCTTGTTATTCTGTTAGATCTATAACAGGTGAACACAAATAAGATTTCGTCACGTGTCCATGTGAAGATCATGGGGTCTGGGTTCTCGCCCTTTTCCTCGAAATCTGTACATGAGCATGTCATGGTCATGTGTTTGTATAGCGATTTGAGAGTTGTTACACTATGAGGTTGATGAGAGTGGGTTTTCATGTCATGGTCACGTATTTGTATGTCCTCCAACCCAGATCTTACTATGTCTAAGCCCATGGTTGATTCATTCAATATGCTTGTAATGAAATCAAATTCTTACTGCTCTCCATGTCAAATTTGAACATTATAATTCTTAATTTGTTCATTTCTTCTAGCTAGGCTTATTTTGTATTTACGTAATTACTTTTGTTTGTGTTTCATTTATTTATCTTATTAGTCTTGTATAGCGATTTTTTTTTCTTCAACCCATCTTTAAGTAAGATATTACTTCACTTAGAGGATGAAATATTGAACTATGTGCTTGACAAGGACTATATATTGAAAGATGAGAATATTGTGGACATGTTCGCTATATATAAACCTATAAAATGAAGTTGCTCAAAATTCTCTCGTGACACGGACTAGATTTTTCAACAAGGTTTAAGCCAAAATAATGTCCTAATTTCAAACTAATGGCTATATTAAAAGATAAGTTAGGATAAGGGCAGTACATGCATCGGATTTGGATGGGATCTAGCAAAATCCGAATTCGAACCGATTTTTGAATATTTGCATCCAAAATCTATATTTTTTTTATTCAAATTCAAGTCCTAACAGACTTGGATCAGATTTAGATTTAATCTAATTTTGTTTTAATTTTTTTAAATACAAAAAAAAATAAAAAAGTTAATTAATTTCAATTTTTATATATAATAAATCAATGTAAGTATAATATAAAGAAACTGAATTTATTATATATATATATATATATATATATATATATATATATATATATATTATAATTTCAAATATTATTATATAAATATTATATTATAATCAGATTCAAATTTTAATCAAATCGAATGGAGTGGAGTCAAATCTAAATCTTATTTATTATTATATAAATAAGATGCAGATTGCAATATCCAAATATGAACTAAGTACATAAATACATCATCTGAATCCATGATAATCAATCAAATCAGATGTCAAGTCTGGCCACGGAGTTTCAGGTATCATCAATAATCCTAGTTAGTATCATGGCACATGAGAATGCGCAGCTCCGAATTTGAGAACGACCACAAGAAAAAAATGCCTAAGGTCAAGACCATACAGCCTATCCCTCTCCCAAGACCCCATATAGCTGGTATGGTTATTCATCAAACCAATGAAACCGACCAACCCCACCCAACTCGACCCAAATTGATTGGTTCTTTTAATTTTGGTTTATTCCAATTCAGCTTTTATGCTAACCTAAGAGGTTAGGTTGGTTTTGGTTTGGCCATTTGTAAATCAACCAAAACTGACCCAATCCAACCATAAATACATATTAATATTTCATATTTTAAATTTATATTTTTTAATATGGAAAAGTGGAAAATTCCCATATTTCCTAGTTTAAAATATTTTATATTATAAATTTTATTTTTTTTAATAATGTCAATACAGTTCTTTAAATTTAAATTTAATTTTTAAAATTTAAATCTTTTAAACCAATTAACCCGAATTGGCCAATTTTCACCAATAGTCAGTTGGTTTTGGGTTATCAATTCCCCAACCCGGCCAAATTGATTTGGTTGGCCAAGTAGCTTTGAATCAAACCGAGCCAACCTATAAAAACCCCTAATAGCCGGGACCAATATTGTCTAATGGCCTTTCGGATATATTAAAAGATAATTAGTTTGGGGTAAAGTTACTTACCCCCTGTAGTTTGGGGTAAAGTTACTTATTCCACCCATTTAGTAAGGATGGTGTCATGGGCCGGGCCTAAAATTTTGGGCCCAGACAAATTATCCGGGCTATTAATGATCACCCCTTTTCTTCTGGTAAGATAAATTATCACCCCAACCTGGCAGTAGACTAGAGAGTACCTCTTTAACACACTTTTCCGCTATAGCATTAAGGTGTGGAAATAAAATAAAAAGTTCAAAATAGGTTCAGGAAAATAAAATAAAATTTGAGATGGTAACTTTGTAATTAATTTTTATAAAGGAGGGCATTTTTGTCAATTAAAATATATTTTGAAAACAAAAAATAATGCTTTTATTACTGAGGGCATTTTGATAAAATATCTTTTTATTTTACCCATAAAAATATCCATTTTTCCTCCATTAACAAACCCGTATAACTTTGTAGTTCAGACTTGAGAGAGAGGGAGAGAGAGAAATTCCCCATTTCTTGTCTATTACTATGTAGTACTAGCATTGTCCCCAGAACCTGCCGCAGCCACCAAACTGACCTCAGCACATAACAGAGACAAAATACCCTCGAAAACGGCAAATGGCATAAGCATTTTCCTGAAAAATAAACATCACGGGCTTTTGGGGGATCCCCATGTAAATAACAAAGTCCAGAAGGAATATATATATTTGGGCTGATCAAGGTGAACGACGCATCTGCACCCGGCAATCATCTACCGTTGGTCAAGCCCTTGGATATGAGTTGCAGGGACTCCATCCAATAGCCCAAAATGAAATGAGAATGATAATCCATTATCTAGCTTATTTGATCCTCTTGTGGGTTGTTCATACTTTATAGGAATTTAAAAAAAAAAAATACCCTAATTTGATTATTTAAGATTTGTTCTGCAACATGATTGGATAAAAGAATGAAGTTATCTTCAAAATATTAAACAAAAATAAGAACATACTTCTTCTTGTTCAGCAGACTGTATAACCAATAATAAAATTCTACACCAGTCAAAAAATATATAGCCCTACAACTATTTAATATCTCAGTACGGAACCCATATATTTTATCATTACTTTCACAGCTTGGTATATAGTTAAAGCATTCAGCTAATCCGATTTCACAATAGTCATTTAAGGCCCAGTAGCTATACCAAAGAGAACTTATAGTTACATAGATTTGATCTTGTACCTCTTATTTGAAGGTGTGACAAGCCACCATCTCAACAACCGGATCATCAGCAATTACCGGGAATAAAGTTTCTGTAAGTCACTCAGTTATTATATAATTACATGTTAATATTGCTAAACTTGCATTTTACATGCTTGTTTGTTTGTGAACATGTTTTATATGTTAAATTACAAAATGTTAATTCTTCCATCTCCTTATTTCTAGCTGGCTTGGAATATCTCCTTCTCTAGTTATTGTCAAAATTCTTCTCTTCTTGAAAACTAATCTTCTCTAATCATGATATCTACGTCTCTATAGCGTAGTTGACAAAGGGGTTCATTTGTATATTTATGTGAAACCTAAAGAGAGGGTATTTTGTCCTTTTGGCAGAGATCAAAGTATAAGGGAAGCTTTAATTATTTCTTAGAAAACATAGGAGATCAAAGTAATTTTTGCAAAATACGTGACTACATAACAATGGCTAAATAAATCGAGGGTGGTTCTTATCTTACAAAGATCAAGTAGTGGGGGAGTTTAGGCTCTGATTGATTTCATTTTTATTAAGTATTTCTTTTTATAAATACTTAAAATAAGTGTTGGGATCATACATTAAGTGGAAAATAAGCATTTATCCCTATTTGATAAAAAAAGAAAGGAAAATGTGCTTATTTGAAAAAGAAGTGCTTATTGAAAAAGTAATTTGAGAGTGACTTTTTTAAGCACTTCTTAAATAAGTGCATGTTCAAAATTTTTGGGACGGTTCAGTCCCTAATTAATTTTTTAAATCTCTGAAATACCCCCACACGTTAGAAAAACCCTCTTCTTCCTCATTCCAACAAACCCAAGTACACCAGCAGTGACACCTCTACTGGGAGCAACCAGCAACCAGCAACAACCGAACAACCTAAAAACTCAGTAGCGATCAAGTTGGTTTCACTTTTGGAACCATTCTTTTCATGTTTTTACGATTTTTTTTTTGAGGTATTTAACACCCGAAACCATTTTGGCATTGTTGTTTACTAGATCTGGTTTTTGGGGGGGATTTCACGCCATTCTCATTGTACAATCGCTGGCAACATCAGGTCAGTCATCCTCATCCTTCATTTTTGATTTATTACTATTTTTTGTGCAATATTTTGCTCAAAACCGTTTTTTTTTTTTCATAGACAAAAACGATAATGTTGTGTTAATTAGTTTGGTTATGTTAATTATTTTGTGTTAAATATTATTGCAAATTTGTGTTTTTATTCCAAGTTATGAATAATTAGTGATTCTTCTAAGTGATGTTTTTTCAAATTTGTTTTTTTTCTTAATCCAAATGTTGATTGTTTTTTTATTAATACGATTTTTTGTGATACTATATTTTTAAAATTCTTATTTTACATTGTCCACATGGCACTCATTGTATGGGCCCACATGGACTCCCATGTGTCACAGCATGGTGATGTGGTGAACTTCCTTCAAATGTATAATATAATATTGAAATCCATTGTTATATGTGTGAACAAAATGGGATTAAAAGAATATTGAAATCCATAAATTTATGTGGTGAATTTATGCTAAAATAAGCACTTGTGAGGAAAATAACTCACTAAACATCCCCACCCCCAATAAGTGATTTGACAAATGGGTCACCAAACAGCACTAAGTGGTTATTAAAATAAGCACTTATAATAAGTGCTTAAAATACCCAATAACTAATTTAGAAAATAGGTCATCAAACAGCATTAAGTGGTTAAAATAAGCACTTACAACAAATGTTTATTTATCAAATCACTTAATCACCAAACATAGCCTTAATCTCATAGTACTACTACACCTTTTCTTGGAAAAAACTTTAGATGTTGGTAGGCTACATACCAAGGGGTAGCCCATACTCAAACCCATGGCCCTCCAATTAACCTTAGCACAAGGGATTCGATCTCCAAGTCTCCACTATAACTACCAAGAAATCTTACCAATATTGCCAATTGGTACCTTACTATACCTATTTCGATCATGCATATTATGATTCTTATGAAGTTTAAGTTTATTTACTGAAACACTAATCTCCACTTCAAACAATGTTGACACCTGCTTAGAAGCAAAACAAATAACTTTTATTCCCAAAAGATTAGCCCATATTTGGGGTAACTGCTCATTGAGTTTATTGCTTATAAGGGTTTGTCGGGTTTTCTATCGTATAATTTGGACATGGATACAGATACGGATACGTTTTGGAAATGCATGAATATGGACAATAAATCTGATTACACTTAAATACACTAGAAAAATGTATATGAATTCCATAAATGCATTAATAAAACTAAATTTAAAATCAAATAGCCACAAATAATATATAAATACATAGAAAATGTATATTTTAATGGGGTATATGAAAAAAAAATATTACAATTTATTATAGTGGAATATATAGATATCATAAAATTTTATTGATACTGCATCAATTGATTTCTATTTTACTATTTTTTTTACATTTAAAAAAAAAGCCAACCAAATATTTAATTCTCAAATAGAAATTAAAATACCAATTAATAATTTATAAAAACATATAATCTCAATTTAAAATATATCAAATCTATTATAATTTCTAACATACATATCATATGCAAATTTTTAATTACTAAATAAGTATTCCATTATTAATATTTTATATCTATAATTTTTTCTAAAATTAAAAACCATTTTTTGATATAAATATTGATTAGTAGATTTGATAGATTCTATTTAATATTATATTCTAAAATATTTTGTAAATAGTTAATATATTGTTATTTAATGTAATGTAAATTAAAATATTAATTTATTATAAATATATTAATTTTAAGTACTAAAATAATCATTCTATTATTAATATTTTATTTGTCTAAATTTTTTTAGATTAAAATCATCTTTTTATTTTGATGCTAATTCAATAAATTATTTATTCCATTAGTTTATAAAATATTAATTTTAAACATTATTATCTTTAATTTTTAGTTGAAATTGTTAAACATAAAAATGTATTATTTATTTAGATTACATGTTGATACTATATTTAATAAAAGTTATTTTATTACTTATTATAAGAAGCAAATTGGCCTAATGCCCTAGTGGTTTAAGGGTTGATTTAAGACTTAGGTGTGTTGTGCACTAGGCAACTTAGGTTTCAATCACTCCATCCTCAATTATGGTCGATATTAATACGATACACCTGAGATATATTGTATTAATATTTTAATTCTTCCTTATAAGATTTCAAAAGCACCCAAAAAAATGAATTTATTGTTTATTGCATTTTGGAGGAATTCTTTAATAAAGAAAAGTTCTGTTTAAAATATCACACCAAAGACTCAGAAGTTACTTATTCAAAACGACCATTTAGAAAAATAAGCATTCCTAAACACCACTATAAGGTTTTCGACTCTGTTTTGGTTATTTATTTATTGAGACACTTCCAATCAAAGTTGCTTTCAATCTGTAAATGTAAATTGAACAGTAATCGAGGTAGTGGGCAATGAAGTATGAGTATGGCAATCTATTGGTCATTGTAAGGGACTCAGGATCCAAAACATAAGAGGGTCATTGGGACTCAACATCCGAAACACAGAGGGTTTACTCTTTATCCTAACTACCAAGTTTTGATCGTCCTTTCATAGCACTAATAACCATATTTATCTTGGGTTTTGCCTCATGGTCCATGAATCAATAGATCATTTCACAACATTGTAATAACAAAGCTTCTATTCAATTTTAGTTCATAACCCTGGTTAAATAGAATGGGGTGAACCGCAACAGATACGCGTGTAATTCAGGCAGATTGGGTCGGGTTGAAGGTTAATTAATGCCAACCCTAAAGGTATAAACCTTAGGTTTGGGTCTGGCCCAAACCCAACCCAAGCTTAAGCCTAAGTTTATCAATCTAGGCCCAAGCCGAGTTTAACCCAATACAACTTGGATTGGGTTTGGGCTCAGACTCGGGCTGAGTTGGATTGAGTTAATTGGGCTTGGACAGGTTAATAAGGTTTTAAAGAATCTTTGTATATATTTTTATATAGTCATTTTTTATTGGGCCTTATGGTCATATTTAAGAGTAGAATTGATTAAAAATGTATATAAATTACATTTATAAATGTATATATATATATAATTAGAAAAATATTTTTATATAAATATAATATGCATATATAAATAACTCAAGACCTCAACCCAAGCCCAACCTAAGTTTAGGTCAAGCCCAAATTTTCTTGACCAGGCTCAGTCAATTGTCATTCAGAACCAGCCCATGCAAAAACTTGAATTGGATCAGATCGTGCTGGGGTCGGGCTAAGGGTGTCAATGGACCGATTTAGGATTGGACCCCATCCAGTACAAAATCAATTTGGGCAGATTGGATGGACCAATAAGACATATTGTATTGGACCAATCTGATCCAATAACAAATTTTTATTGGATTGGGTTGGATTAAGCCAATATATGGTCCATCGATATAAGATAAGAATATATGTGTCGATGGATTAGGTTTGAATAAAAACCAATCAAAATCAAAATGAATTTGAACAGATTGGACAGTCCAGATATTGAATTAGACCGATCCAAATTGATCCAAAATATTCATTGGATTGGATTGGACCTGGTCCATTTATAATAGACTCACATTGGAATGATTCGAATTGAACCAAATGCAGTCCAATTGACAACCCTAGGTCGGGCCATCCCAAATTGCACCCAAACAATAAAATACCAAAAAGACAACTACTATTATACTCCACTTAAGGGTCCCATTCGCCAGTCTCAATCATCAGTCAACCGTTCGTTGATCAAATGATGGTGGATGTTCATCTCCTGAAAATAAGCTGTAGAGGTGGACGCATAAATTCAAAAGACCAAGTCACCAAGTGACAAACCCATGCGTACGAGTGTGGGGAGAAGGGGGTGGAATATTTGACTCTACCCAGTGTAGGGTTAGGGTTTTAAGCCAAGGTTTAGGCCTGGGTTTAAATATGAAAATCAAGAGATGATACGACGCTTTAGTCCAACCATGGTAAGACTATAAGAGCGAAGCAAAGCCCATGTGTGTGTTTTTGCCTCTCTAGAAACATGATTCGAACAAGGAGGAAAATAGATTTTATCAAAAAAAAAAATGTGATAATTACACATAAGTGCGTTTTTTTTTTTTACCTGAGACCTTGTAATTTGGGGGTAATGACTCAACTTTCAACTTCCACTGTCCACCCATTAGCATTCCGTCGATTATGCGTAACATATCATCTGTACCTTGAAATATTTCAAAATATCAAAATTATTCTTCATATAATTTATGATACAGTTTTGGGATTTTTTTTTACTGACCTTGCATTGGAATTTGACGATTCTCCAAAAAATAAGCTGAACAAATTCATTTTCATGACTATAAATTGAATATTAATACTTGTACTTTGGGATTAGTCCCACTTTAATACCCAAACCACTGTTTTCAAAACCGGATCGGACCGGATGGTCAGACCAGAAAAATCAGGAATCAGTCACCCGTTTTCCTCCAAACTGTTTTTTCCCTCAAAATCGTTGATTTTGGTCAGCAAACCGTTGAGCCGGCTGGTTAACTGTTCGAACGGTTTTGACTATGTTGCATTTTTTAAAATTTTTTTATTTTTTTTGTCAGAACGGGCCGGCCATTTGGGTGGAACGGCCGGACCAATCAAACCGGTAACCAGACCCCTGACCGGTTCGGTCACCGGTTCATTTTAAAAACCATGACCCAAACTTTAAAACGTATCATTTAGTACCCGGATTCCTAAAAACTTCCAATTTAGTACCCGTCATAAGCAGTCTATCAATTATCTATATCACATGATGAACTTAATTTTTTTCAAATATCAAAACTACCCCTTTTAATATTTTTAAGACTATTTTACCAAGGTTTTTAAAACCGTATCAGATGGGGAACCGTTCAGGGGACCGGTTCCTGGGTCGAACGGTCCAACCATCTAGTTTGAATGTATGGCTCATTCTAACTTAACAATTTTAAAAATAATAATAATAAATAAAAATGGACAAAAACTGTTGTCCGGGTCGATGGTTCAACCGCCGAGGTCAGCAGATCGCTGACCAAATCAATGGTTTTTTGCCAAAAAATGGCTCTAGGGTGAAACGGAACCAGTTACATGACTAATTCCCAAGTTCTGGTTTTGAAAACCATGCATTTTATCCATAGTTCTCAAGGCGCCAAGGCAAAACTGGGCAATAGGGAAGAACCTTGTCGCTTAATTGCCTAGAAGATGAGTTTTTTTAAAATAGAAAAATATAAATCATAGAGTAGATCCTTAAGTTTCATAGTAATAAGTAGTAATCTTTAACTAATAATCACCATAATTCTCATGGAATAAGTATAAACTCCATATAAATAGATAGAAATTGAACATATTTATGAGTTAAAAAAAAAAAAACAAGAAAGGAAAGAAATATACAAAGTATAAGGCCGTGTTTGGTTTAAAGGAAAGGAAAAAAAAAAAAGATAGGGAAACATTTATAAACCTTATACTGGTTTCCTTACTTTTCCCTTCCTTTCCTTATCTTTTCCTTCAAACCAAACATAGCATAAGGGTTGATCCCTTATTTTGGTCCTAGGAATAAGAAGTCCTATTGATTGGTCTTGTGTGTTAATTGGATAAAATCTTCAAGTTAGTTTATACTTATCAATTCAGGTTTTAAAGTCCTAAAAGGTTCATGAGTATGCCATACCTTGATTGAACCCAAACAAATAAGAAACTAGTATAAAATAACAATATCAATACTATAAACCTGCAATATAAATAATTAATTCTAATAATATCTATTGTATTACTATTAATAATATAAAATATAAATATAAAATATTCTGTGGTGTTTTACGTATAAATATGTAGGCGTTTGGGCGAGGTGACCCTTCAAAAATGCCTTATCGCCTAAGCATCGCCTTGACAACTATGAATTTACCTTGATTATTCCACAACAATTGCAAAAATTACTCAATCTTCTCCAACAACAACTTAAATTTCTTTTTAATTCTCCTTCTCTGAAAATGGCATCTTCTTCCTAGTGACGTTTTTCTGTGTAGCTTCTCCCGTGGGAAGCATTGGTTCTTCAGCAAGATTAAGGCATAAAGTGAATAGTGGTGCCAAATTGTAGCAAAAATATTTTGGCCATTTCAAAATTATGTTTTTCTTGCTTATTCAAAAGTCAAGGGTATTTGTGTCTTTTGGCATGCCATCTAACATTAATTAATTGACAATTTTCAAGAGTTCAAGTACTAAAATGGTACATTTTGAAGTTTGGGTACTAAAGTAAGGCTAGCCCAAAGTACCGTGTACTAATTTGCCATATATCCTAAATGATTCTAAAAATGAACAATTTAAGCCATGTTTGGAACCAATGTCATTTCTTGAGAGGCGTTTGTTAAGAGAACAGTCTTGCATTGGTATGCCATTATTTTAGAAAGTGTTTTTTATTATTTTTTTATTCGAGACTATTGTTAGTTGTTATCATATAAGCATTTTTCAATGCCACATCAACATATTATTCCAGCAATAATAAAAAACGAGAAAATACCAAAATTAATGTTTTCACAAATTTCCCAATCTCCAAAGCGTGAACTAAGAAACCGTTTTTCGGAAAAAGGGGGGTTTAACTGTTCAATTCACCCCTAGAAATCTTAGCTCCACCCTAGGGGTAGAATGAATCCTGATCGTGGATTGATGCCTAATCCACACAGGCCACAGGCAGGATGTGGTTTATAGGGGGGCTACTGGTAGACTAAGAGGTGGGTGTAATTTTAGATTTCTGAGCGGAGTACAATCTACTTATCCAAAAAAAACATATCCAATCAAGCATTGTCTAAACGAATATGATAGTGATGTGACACTGTTTTTCATGATGTGTTAACATTTTCTAAAAGGGGTTTTTATAGTTCAATCCACCCCTAGAAACCTAGAGCTCCACTCTAGGGGTGGACTGAACCCTGACAGTGGATATTGATGCCAATTTCGCGGGCAGTATGCGGTTTATAGGGGGGCTGCAAATCAGATTTATGAGGGGGATTGCAGTCCAAAAATCCCTTTCTACAAAGAGGCATCGGTTTCAAATACAGAGCTATAAACATTCAAAATGTGAAAATAGTATTTGAGGTAGTGACAAGCCCAATTGCAAATGGTATTTGGGGTAGTGACAGATGGCATAAATACATTGAACTTTCAATTATTCAAAAATAGACATTATCCATCTAGGTAAACATTATATAATATCAAAAATATCCTTCTCCATCTACTCGCCACCAGAAAATGAGTCAAAATTGATTGGGAGAATGACAGTTCAGCCCAGGGTCAGAAGTTCTAGGCCAAAGTACAATTCAATGGAAGTTTTTGACATTTTGAATGTTTTTAGTTCTGCAGTGGAATTCAGAAATCTGCATTGGGCCTATTCGGACTTTCCCGAAAATTTTTTATACTAGTGGAATAACTTGTGCGATGCACGGGGTATTTGATATTGATGGCGATGTTTGACTATGCTTTTATATCTCAAGCATAGATGAAAGTTCACATACCACTCAAATTCTAAGACAATTATATAATACATAAAAAAAACTATCCTTACAAAATGGCAATATTTGAAAATGAAACACAAAATTTATAGAGAATAGGAGATACTACTCTTCATTGATGTCCTGTTTTGTGACAACTTAAAACCTATGAAAATAATTATTATTAATGGTTAGAAGTAAACAAAGCTATTATGCTAATTTCTTAAGTAACCATTGAATAGCAGAAGTCATTATCTAAGATGACTCTATTAAAAAACTTACACTTAAGTCTAAAAATATTTTCTTATAACTTTTTAACTAAGAGATAAAAAAAATTAGTTGGAAGCAAAATTTATCAACCAACCACTAAAGTAACATGTATACAAACACTTTCTATGCATGTTGAGCACCTTCGGACATTTGTCCAAGAATAAAACAAATCAAACAATTCATAATGTATCACAGTGTTGCATACGACTGAGGACATGACTTACAGTCCCTACTTAACAACCACACACATAATAACATATAGTCTCAATTGCCAAATGCCCTTATAAGACCTGAGCCTAATTGACGAACATGTTTAGGGCCCATGGAATGAAATTTCTATATTTTCATTTTTCTGCAATTTATGGTTTGTCTTTGTTATTTGTAATTTCTATTATTTTTTATCAAATTTTATGATTTCTACATTTTTTTTGCAAATTTTCTGTGTATTTCTTTGTTTTTTTTTGTAATATATATTATTTTCTTCGTTTTCTGTGTTATTTCATAATCATTTTGGAATTTTTGTTTTTGTTCTTTTGTTTATGTTATTTTCTACATTTTCTATCTTTACTTATATTTTTGTGTATTTTTTTAGAATTTATGTATTATGTAAAAAATTAATGGATTGGGTTATAATGGGTTTCGGTTGAACCCAGAATAGGTCATTAGCGAGTTGATGGATGAGTTAGGTGGGTTGGGTTGAAGCTCAACCCAAACCTATGTACCTAACCCACCCAATGGCTTTTTAGAAAAAAACAAATAGATTTTTTTTTGGCCAACAACTATGATACACCCTCATATAGAATTGGGATATGTTGGAATAACCAAATAACTAAGGGGGTAGAATTAATATGAAAAATCAGGGTCTTTCGACCACACTAACGGAATCATTCTCATTTTTATATATGGTAGTAGATATAAATTTTTATTTTATTCTACAATTTTTCTGTAATTTATGTTTTTTCTTCAATTTTTATGATTTTCTATATTTTTTGTAAATTTTCTCTATTTTCTTTGTTTTTTGTAATTTATATTATTTTTTTCATAATTATTTTGCAATGACAATATATACAATAGGAAAAAAAATAGAAAGTTGAAGGTAAAGTTGGAAAGTAAAATCGAGGCCTTTTGACCAAACTAATTGCAACATTCTCATTTTTTAGTATGGTATAGATTTGTAATTTGTGTTATTTTTCTTCAATTTTTATGATTTTCTATATTTTTTGTAAATTTTCTATGTATTTCTTTGTATTTTTGTAATTTATATTATTTTCTTCATTTTATGTGTTTTTTCATAATTATTTTTCAATGACATATATATAATGGAAAAAAAGAAAGTTGAGGGTAAAGTTGGAAAGTAAAATCAGGGGTTTTGACCAAATTGCAATATTCTCATTTTTTAGTATGGTATAAAAACTTCTATGATTTTCTATGTTTTTTTGTAAATTTTCTTTGTTTTTTTTTGTAATTTATATTATTTTCTTCACTTTATGTTTTTCACAATTACCTTGTAACGACAATATATACAATGGAAACAAAATAGAAAGTTGAAGGTAAATTTGAAAAATAAAATCAATGTGTTTTGAACAAACCAATTGCAACATTCTCATTCTTTTAGTATGGTATAGAAATGTTTATGATTTTCTATATTTTTTGCAAAATTTTTGTGTATTTCTTTGTTTTTTTGTAATTTATATTGTTTTCTTCATTCTAAAGAGAGGTGTATAAGATAGGAGAGACCATTTCTGCTTCCTCCTTCCTAATGTGAACTAGGGGGAATGGATAAGATATACACTATAGAAAGAGGGGTTTAAAGGAGAGAATTTGAGTTTTAGAATTTGTCTTTGCATCATGTGTGAATAATACTTGGCCTTTGCCTCCTATCGTTATACTCGTCAATGGTGGGGTCATTATTTACATATCCAACAGCTAATGTCTGGATATAGATTAATCCTGATTTGTTTATACTTAAATTTGAATCGAACATCCATCTAATTTATATAAAAGAGTCTAGATCTACCAACACAACACATTCCAAAGCCCTATAGCCTTACCAAGTACCAAACCCCTAAAATATTACATTGGTAGGGTGTCAAATTATCAAACTCGCCCAATGATCATCCAAAAAAACACTCTAAAACAAAATAATATAATAAACCTAAAAGCATTATCCAATCAAATACAACTTATTACGTTAATAGAGACGGTCAAAATAAAGGGGCAATGGGAAAAATACCTTAAAAATAGGAAAAAAAATAAAAAAAAGTCACTTAATCATTCTAATTGATTGATCGATGACAAAAGCAAAGGGGTAAAAAAATCCATAATTTGAATTTGAGAAAATAATCCAATACTATACACGTGTAGGTTCATTGTAGGTGCTTCATGAGAAAGGGGAAGAGTAGGTTCCACATTGATTTTATTATTATTTTAATTAGTTTATTGTTAATTAAACAAAATTTAAAAAATAAAAAACATAAAGAGTAAAAATGAAAAGTGAAAATCAATCAAGTCATCATGGAGAGACGTAACTTGAGAATGATCAATTGAAAGTTCAGTGGCACTGAAACCGTAAAAGAAATGGTACGGAAAGAGTTGTAACCAATCAAAACACCTAATTGGCTATATATTCCGTATCATAGTCAAACCCCAGTTCTAATTGGATATATTAGTGACTGATTTATTTCTGATACGAATGTAAGACCAGACCAAAAATGATTCGACCAATAATACAATCACGCCCACCGGCCCACGCTTACCACAACCACGTCTGAAGAGGACTTTCATGTGGCGGATTTTTAGCTGAGAGAGTTGGGACGAGATGCGCACAGGCACAGTCAATAAACCCGAAAGGCCCAAATTCAAATTTGCTGTGCAACAGCAGAGGGAACGAAGGATCTAGCTCCAGATCTTCCACTACCTAGAAGTTCGAATTCAAACCCCCCCCCCCCCAATTCCGATTTGCGAGCCACAAATTACACCGCTTTTGCATAATCCCAAGGATTTCTTGCGAAATAGAAACACAAAACCAGTCGAACAAATTAACAATTTACAGAAAATCCACAAACAAACCCAGAAGAACAGAATCAAAATTACCAAAAAACAACAATTTATCATTCATCGATTCGTCAGAAGAACACTAAATAAATACATCCAACAACGAAACCCAGACGATAAAACAACGAACCCTAGATTCCAATTTTTACACCATAAAGCCCCCCAGAAACCCTAACCTCCGAACCCGTAAAGAGTCCTACCCTGTCTCTTAAGAGCATAAACAACGTCCATAGCAGTGACCGTCTTCCGGCGAGCGTGCTCGGTATAAGTGACAGCATCACGAATGACGTTCTCAAGAAAGATCTTGAGGACACCACGAGTCTCCTCATAGATCAGACCGCTAATACGCTTAACTCCACCACGCCTCGCCAACCTTCGGATTGCAGGCTTGGTGATGCCCTGGATGTTATCCCTCAGAACCTTGCGATGCCTCTTCGCACCTCCTTTTCCCAGTCCCTTTCCTCCTTTTCCTCTTCCTGACATCTTCTTCTCTCTGTTTCTGCGCTTTGGGACCTGTGGACAGTGGTTCGCGCTTTCTCTGTGAGAAGATGAGAACCGGGCGAAGTCTTTTATAGCTTTCTCCAGGTTTGGGAACGAGAGTGTACGTCGTTGGATGGGCTATTGATCCGCGTCGTTGTCCCAGGACAAGCTCCTGTCCGTGGGATTTCAAATATTGAACTCTAATTGGTTGTCTAGACATGACTCGGATTGAAGATTCATTTTTCTTCCCGCTCGTCCGCTGTTTTGTTTTCCATCCATGGGATATGAGTTAAGACTTGAAAGTAGGCTCTAATTACGGAATTGCCACTGCATTGAGCTTTCTTCTTCTTTTAGATGAATTATACATTATTAATGGATAAAAAACGGTGTCATGCTTTTAAACATAATAAAATTTTTATTTTAACCAAGAATAAGAAGATTAAGATATCCTTTGATCAGATAGGTATAAAAATATCATTGAAGCAAAAAAATTAAAGCAAATAGAGGAAATTTATTTAAACAAAATCCCTCTTTTTGCGCTTCATCCCTATCACCAAATCTCTACCTATTTTTGTTTTTTTTTTACTACTACTACTTCAAATCCTTCATTATTATTAATATTATTATTATTATTTACTAAAATTAAAGGGATCAAATTGTGTTATTCATCTTAAATGTGGATATGGATGGAGGTTTTTGGAGAGGCCAAAGTTTAGGGAGATTAAAAGCAGTTGCCAAAAACTGCAAAGGAGGTTTAAGTAATTTAACCTTTTAATTTATTTAAGGGTGAATTCAAGATGGTATGCCCCTAACCTATGTCGAAGTGTTTCACTTAATTACCCAAACTACATTTTGTGCCAAATCCCCCCTTTAACCATCACAAGTTAAGCAAATAAACACTCTTATTGGCATGACATAAAATGCCCCTATGCACACCATGCGATGTAATAGACATTTTTAAAAGCCCAAATTGCCCTTCTAGATGATTTTGTTGTTGTATTCGTTTCATATTTTAAGATGAAAAAGGGGACAAATTTGTTAGACTAGGTTTAATGATTTTATGAAATTTAGAAGACGGGTAAAATAGAATTTTCTGCCCATTTTCCTAATAACATACTAACACCGGTAAATATGTACGTGCATTTGCACATGACATATCTTCAAGATAAAACTATTTATAATTAGACATGTTTATGGCTCAGGCTTTGTATATGTATTAACAAAATACATTCAGGCCCAAGCCGGATCATAAATTTGAAAATATTTTTTTTTATTTTTTTATTCAATAAAAAAGTGTTTTATTTATATTAAAACCTTTAAAACTCAAAAATAATAAACATTTTACTATTACTTGAAAAAAAAAGAGAAGAATAATAAAGAAAAAATATTGTATATATATTTTTATTATTTAATATATAGTATCAAGTCGGGGCTTGGGCTTGGGCTCGGGCTTGGGCTCGAGCTGGGCTTTTTTGAGAAAGCCCGAGCCCAGCCTGAAAAAAGTCGAGCCCGATGTTTTAGGCCCAAGCCCGAGCCCACGGGCCTAAAATTATGACTAAGCCCGACTTAATAACGGGCCAAGCCGGGCTAGCCCGTCGGGCTATCTAGTCCATGAACATGTCTATTTACAATTCATTGGCAGTTTTTGAACAGTTATAAATGGACAATTTCTTAATTGTTATAAGTGAACAGTTTTTGGAGTGAGAATAAAAGACACATATGCCCTTTTGATGCCCGTTGTATGCTGCTTAAATAAAGAGTAGAAATTGTCTAATAAAAATTCCAGAAAAAAAGGACATTCACTTTTTTATAGATAATATAAATATAGATATTAGATAGGGGATTTATTTGCTTAACTTATTCTAGTTTAGGGGAATCAGACACAATGTGAAACACCCCATAGTGGCGGAGATTACTTATCCTTTATTTAATTTTCATGTGTTTTCTTGTTTCAAACATCCAATTATTATTATTATGTTTTTAAGCCTTCAAACATCCAAAATTTTAAACATGGAATTACACATTCTCAATGATACAAGATCTTTCTATTTTTTATTTAAACATAGAATCCCACTCTATGACTTGGCATGTATCCCTACAAAATCAATCTAGGGATTTGAACTTTGAAGTATTGAACCCTAACCGATTTGAGAATGTTTTGGAATCTCCCTTTCCATGCATGTATATATGGTTTCATTGTTTATAATAAGGGAGCCTTTCCATAATCCATTCAAGGGGCTCTCTAATCCTTACTGCTTTCCCAATTGCGAAGTCAAAACCCTAATTTATCTAGTTTTCATTTTCTCAACTTTAAAGATTAGGTATATGTTTGGCATCGGTGTTGTAGATACAGCACTATTGAGAAAATGGTATTATTGATGCGTGGGTTGGAAGCATCATTTTTTGAGAAAACGATATATATATATATATTTTTTTGTGAAAAGTTGCTACCAAGTAGGGCATTTTCTGAAACAACAGAAGTGTTTTCTAATTGGTACCAATGCTCCAAGAAACATTTTTAACGTTGGTACTTATTATCCAGTGTCACGTCATGTCATCGTCACTGCCACTTCATGTCCCTGTTGGCAGCAACGAGATGCAGCTCCAAGAAATGCCAAATTCGGCATTGCTCCAAACCACACCTTCTCGATTTTCAAGGTGTGGCTCGAAGCATCATTTTTTTATGGAAAATGGTTCTAAACAAACAGGCGTTTCCTAAAGCACAGTTTTTTCCGACATGACACTAATGTGTCACCGTTTTTCTGGAACAATGACAACGATGTCAAACAGACGCTAGATCACTCGTACCACCACCACCTTACACTAGCAAAATTTCAAACTGCTTAACCAACTCCACATTTTATCGGTTTCACAGTGAAGGAGGCAATGAACCCAAGGTTCAAAGTATCAATACGATACGAGTTTCGGTCGTATCGTATCGGTACTTAGAAACGGCCGATACATACTTTTTTTTCAAAGTTTAGTTTTTTGGGAAGCTTATAAGATATTTTTTATTATTAAAAAATTGGGGGTCCGAAACACCTAGAAACAAGCGTTTCAGACCGTATTTTTTCAAAAGATATGATATAATACGCCCTGTATCGGGCATATCGTATTGATACTTTGAACCATGAATAAACCCATCTCCTAGAGGCAGAGACTAAAACTAGAGGTATATAGTGGGCTAGGCCGGGCCGGCACGGCCCGGCCTGTGAGTGACCCGCGCAAAGTGCGAGCCGTGCCACGTTGGCCTGTAGGTTGTCATAGGCCATGCTGCCCTCCCCGGTGAAAATTTTTGGGGTCGACCCGGCATAGCCCACAGCCCAGGCCTATGCGGGCCTGTACCGTGTCGCGGGCCTTGGGCCTGGGCCGAACCAGGCTAAACTGATCTTTTGACCTTTTGTTTTTGAAAATTTTTATTTCTTTTCTAAGAAAAAGTGTAAAACTAAAATATTTAACTTTCATTTGAGTTTTGGGAAGTGGGAACTATTTGAAAATTTAAGAAATGAGAAATCTAACACATAAATGAAAAAATACTTAACCAAATAAGAATGATGAAATAACAAATTTGAAGAAAAAATAGGAATTTTATTTCATTTAAATTTGAATGATACAAATTACAAAGCATGCAATGGTTGGATACTTGGATGAATGAAATATGAAAATGGAATAAATTAATAAAATATAAAAAATACAATATAGTTACAAATTGAAAATACAAAATTACATTGTTAAAAATAGCAAATAAATTAAATAAAATTAAAACAAAATTTACAATAATTTGAAAAAAAATAAAAAAATCTATACAACTAGTCAACTATTGTTCATGAATCATGACTTTCATCATCTGCTTCAGGTGAAATATCTAGTGTAGTATCATGCCCTCATTTGTCTTGTAATATATCTTCTACATCTAGTCAATCCTTAAAGCAGATGCACATCTCTATACTTTCATCATTCATGCAACTTCTCTTGTCGTCCAACACCATGGTACTTGTACTAAAACAAGACTCCGATGAAATTGTAGACACCGGAGGGGTTAGTAGATCACGTGCCATGGCGGCGAGAACTGGATAATTTTTTGAACGTTCACTCATGTTCCCTCACTTAAACTAGAAAAAATTGCTTGTAAATAAAAATTAAGTTATAAAAATGAGCTTGCGGGCCATACCGTACCGGCCCATGGATTACAAATCTCTAACCCAACACAGCACAGACCATCATGTTGAGCCTAACACGACCCACAGACTGTCATGCTGGGCCGGGCCAGTCCAAATTCATGCCAAACCGCAAACAGTACAATCTGATTTACACCTCTAGCAGAAACAAGAAAAGAGAAAATGAACTCATCAAAGAAAGGTGAGAAAAAACTACATTCATCAACTAGTTCCCCGTGTAACCATGCACTCATTTGCATAGTTAATTTCTAAGAAAGTTAGTACTCTAGTATATAAATAAATACATTAAACATAAAATTGGGGCCATATTCCAAACTGACTTGGACCCTATTAATCTCCATACTAGATTATTAGAATGCTAGGTTTTGATCCTCTTGGTGTTGGGACATTTTACAGTGCAAACTGATGAAAAGTGTCTTGTATCAAAAGGTAGTGTTAACAATAAAATTCAACAGAAAAATGGAGAGTTTAGCTTCTCCTACACTCGATAACCATTACCTGCAGTTTTGAGGCGTTCGTAGGGGTAGGGGTGTTGACCGGTTTTGAGTTGGACCCATCCAAATCAAAATCAGATTGAATGGATTGTAAAGATCAAATAAGACATTGAATTGGTCCAGTCCATTGACATGAGGTAAAAGTACAGATGTTAATTAATGGACCAGTTTTGGGTCGGACCCTGTCTAAATTAAAGCCAAATTCTTTAGACGGTCCCGACATTGAATTGGACCAGTTCAGAATGATCAAAAGTATTGATCAGATTGGATTGGACCTGGTCATCTGTATTTCTGCAATGAATTCATACTGGACCGGATAAGCCCTCAGCCCGACAGTAAGCAAAATTCGTCCATATATCATTCATCTGAGTAGGGGTGTCTATGAAAAACCAAATCGAACTGAGAAAATTGAACCGGAAAATGCAGTTAACTGAATTGATCGATTCGGTTTCGGTTTGACATTTTTGAAAACTAAAGGACCGATTTAGTTTTTGGTTAAACTACAAAAAAAACCGACGGTTAACCAAACCGACTAGTATACATATTTATATGTATATTTTATATATATTTAATATATGTTACATATTCTCTATATATTATATATAAATATATATTCATTATATATATAAATATATATACTGATATACATATATTATATTTATAATATATTATATATCATTTATTATTTATACTATAATATTATACATATATTTATATAATATAATATATGTTATAAATATAAAAAACTAAAAAACTAAAGAACTGAACCGATCAAAAACCGAAACCGGCAAACCGATTAACCGGTGGTACCGATTCGGTTTCTGTTTGGAGAAATGGAAAAACCAGTGATACCAGTTTGGTTTGCAAAAATTGCCCACGATAAACCGAACCGTGGATGCCCCTACATGTGGGCGTATACATTTGGTATACGTTTTACTTTTGCTAGTTCTCGGTTGTATACAAATTACGAAACCTTAGGAAACATAATTAGAAGACGCAAACTGTTCAACAGGGCTGTATACTGTATACAGTATTTGAGAACAAATACATTTCACAGCGATCTTCTATCACAAAAATGCCAAACCACATTAAATCCTGTGTATTCTTCTCTGTCTGAACTCTTTCTTTTGGTGTCACTTATAATAAAAGTACAGCCTTAACATTGGGAAGGATGAGACAGAAAAGTTATCACCAAGTAATGAAAAGCAAGAATACGAAGACCACCTCCATAAGTTGGATTCCATGGATCTAAAAGTGGATGCTTCTTAGTTCTTACAACAAATAATAATATTTAAATTTCCATTTACTGTTGCCCAATCGATCCAGGATGATCTTATTGACATTGATTAGCAGGAAAAAAGTTCAATTTCTAACTTAGCTGATGCACAAAAACACTGATAACAACAACAGAATTGCTTTAAGCAGATTGAGATTTTTCAAAGCCTAATTCATTGAAAATGAGATAGGTGGGAACAACATGTTGATTCCATGCTCCTGATAAAAAAGATGGCAGTCCCCTCCTCTCTCAGTTACATGAATTTTATAAAGTCCAAAAAGAGATATCTTACTTTCACCTATCCCTATCCTAACAACTACATGAATTTTTTTGGGTGATGAGACACCGAGGGGCATGAATCTTGATTTTGTTTAAGATGTGTTCCTAATTAAAAGTAGAAAATAAGATACTATAATGATGGCTTCTACAACTATAGAGAATAATTCATTTATGCAGGGTAGATTGAAGATCAATTAAGAAGCTTGTTGCATGTCCCGACACCAACAGCTGCAGCAAGATGCCATGCAGCATGAAGATATGGAGTTCTGGGGAATATATCATCAGCAATAAAAAGAGCACCTCCCAAAAGAGATGACATCTTATGCACATTGTGGGCCATCCTCAGATCAGGGTCGTTTAGTGCTCTTCTTGCAAATGCTACCTGGAAGGAAACAAAAAGAGAAAGAAAACCAGTTTAAGTACAACGAATGCCTTCAATATGAATGTGAAGCTGCAAAGAAGCATTTCTCTACACTCAGGATTGTCAAGTAAATGAAAACATGCATGTTATAGTATCGACAAGAGGAGGGTTGACACCGATGAAGACTGGGTATCCATCATTCAATTGAAGTTACTCCCAACATTCAGTATGACCAATATTAGTCCACCTGTGAATTTGAGGTGCTGTTTTGGAACTCATTAACACCTACGACTGGATGTGCATGACAGAAATGTGTATAGGATGGATGTAGTGGCAATTGAAGAAAATGAATAGAAAAAAGTACTGCAGTAAGCATCCCTGTCAATTTCAGTCATGAGCAAGGGATGTAAAGATATACAAGGGCTTAGAAGTCATAGCAAACAAACAAGGTTTAACAAAGTTTCAAGCAAAAAGTGCAACCAAGGTGCCAGAGACAGTTACATGTTGCAAGTTTAACCCTGTGGGAGCAATGATATATCCAAAAAAAAAAAAAACTGAAGGAAATATTAGATTTTTTTTTTAATTTCTTGATTGCCCTCATTTACTACCACCTCAAAGCTTGTATAATGCAAAAGAAAGGATAATATAGTTTATGGTTAAAATATAAAACGATTATTGGATGAATCTGGTAGCAAGAACAGTTAAACTTACAAGTTTCAATAAGACAATCCATAGAATATGAGATTATCACCATTACTTACAAGGATTTGTAACTATGTAACATGTAAACATCATAACAAAATAAATTTAATAAATTGGTACCTTCTTTAATAAAACACTAATAAATTACAGGAGGAGAAAAGCATCAGTTACCTCCATCAAACCAGTGTGTACAGCTGAAACCATTAAAGGCTGGATTGGAAGAAAAACAGCAGAAGCTGCCATAAGCAATTTTGGATTCTCATTCCTGAGTGCCCTTGAAAGACACTGCAACAAATGTTCATTTATTCATACCACTAGAAGGAGAATTATTTGAAAGCAAGAATTAGGGAAGTCTTTAAAGCAAAAAGTAAAGATAATTAAAACAGGTTGTGGAACAACAATCCCATAACAATAACAAATCCAAGACTAAAGCAACATGAGTGATAAAGAAGAGGTTTGAACTGATCTGGCATACCAGAAGGTCCATGAAAGGATCCTTATCACTAACCAGAAATCAACCCCCCCCCCCCAAAAAAAAAAAAAAATTTAAATAAAAAAACTGGTGGTAAGCATTTGTCAGAGAAATCACCATGGAAGGCTCTATACTGCTCCAAATTGCTTCAAAATTAATTAATATGTTTGAAATCAAAAACCAATGGCCCTGATCAGAAAAAGGCCTCCATTCAATCAGATTATAATTTTCTGGATTTTCACAAAGAAAAATCCATAAAAAAACAATATCCTTTCATTGTTCAGATGGAGCAACCATCAAAGTTCTTCAAAAGAACCTTCTAGATCCCCCTCTTCAAATTAGGATGCCTGTCCAGTGTCCATCACCAGCTACGTCCTTTAATCATCCCTCCACGTGGCAGAAATTGTGTAGGTTGTGTAGGCAAGTTCCTTACTTGACCTGAACTTTTTACTGGGTTCCCAATCAGATTCCGATCAATTTCCAGTTTAACAGTTTTCAAATCCCAAGACACCAGAGACACTCCTCCAATACCTGAAGGACCAGGTTCCCAATTGAATACCCATCAAAGTTCAGTTTTATGATATTGCCAGATCATGATGGCACTATCTATCCAACACAATGCATCGACTTGAGCAATTCAATATTAAATGCCTAATGAGTCACCCTTAAAATGAACAGCCATAATTTTTGAATTGACACTCAAGCACACGATCAATCACGAAAATACCCTGGACTTGCTTTCATCCAAAATATCTTAATGAGTAACTAAAGGAAGGTAATTCCACAAAACTTTGACCCTCTTTTGAAGGTCATTAGCACCAATTCAACATTAAATCTTATCATATAGTAGGGGAACACGGGGAATTTCTAAATTATCAGGAAGTGACACCATATTTCACTCAGTGTTGCAGATTCTCCTAAATGAATGACATTTCCATGTAGGACATGCATTGAGGTCCAACACTCTACTTATTATTCTGGAAACTTCTATGTAAGAAGTAACACCATATTTCACTCAGTGTTGCAGATTCTCCTAAATGAATGACATTTCCATGTAGGACATGCATTGAGGTCCAATACTCTACTTATTATTCTGGAAACTTCTATGTAAGATTTCCTTTTTTTATCTCCTAGCTTAGTTGACATAAATGAACAGATAATGTGTAAGATGAATGCCATTTTTCATATCAAATGTTACTTGGTAACAAAGGCAACATTTTTGTAGGTATATAATGTTAGAATTCAAAATATGAACTATTTTAATAGTGCACATTTTTCCATAGACGTGTCCATGAGTCCATGTTTTTTCATATTGCCAAGCCAGATTCTTGGACATGCATCGGGTTCTGACTCTTGTATCTGTGTCCATGCAACAGTGGAAAAATTACAATGCAGAAATATATGATTTTACCAACTCCCTATTAGATATGAACATATTCCACAGATGCATAAGTATTTTATGTTTTAATGAGCAATATAACAACCAAAAGCCTTCATTCTAAAAGTAATCAAAAACACCCAATCAACCTAGGAAGGAGATAAGAAAAAACTTAGAATATCATGAAAAACAATTTTAAGGGTAATTGGGTAAATGCTATGCTTTTCTACGGATTAGACCCTATAATATTCTTTATTTTCAGAAATGAATTCACATTTATAGTATAAAATAAAAGGTATAAAATTAGAATTTCAGAATATCTGTTACCCCTACAAAAAACCAAACTCCAAAGAGAAGCTGAATGAAAACTTCTCTAATATAGCCAAATCTAGTACTAAATAGAGGCTCTCCAACCTAAGAGAGGGAGGGAGTAAGGGTATTTTTACTTACAACCTATTGACTTCCATCCATTCAAGTTATGCTGCTCTGATATAGCATTATACTGAAGTAACCTGGTTTTAGACTTCTTGATTTATTAATGAAATAATGTGTCCACATACAAATTTAAAATGCACTAAGAGAGAAATATTGTTTGGTTAGCACATCAGTGAAGAGGTCTTGAGTGAGGATGAGGCAGGAAATAGATTCCTTTTTTATTTTTTATGTTCCMCCCCCCCCCCCCACAATTTGGCCTAGTACCAGTAGTCATTAATCTGTTTTTCTTACAATTTTCTTTAGGGGATCAAACCGCAAAACAACTAATTCCTAGTGGCTCCTTGTTTTGCTAGCCCATCTACCAGGCCACTGGAAGACCTTGGTGTCCACTTAAAGCTTGTTTTCTTTCCCTCTTCCGATTGTCTTCAGTCCATGATGATATTTCTTATACCCAAGATCCAGTATTGTTTTTCCTTAGCCAGTCCACAACTATTATAGAGTCCCCTTCATCAGAAGATTACAATAATTGAGAGATTTAGCTATTCGCAATTCTTGCAACACAGACACCAGTTCAGCTCATGGTTGAATCACATCAGCCAATTGGTTCTAAGAACAAAACCAACATATTTCCACCACCTTTTCTGAATACTCTCCCTATACTAGATAGCAAATGTTGTCAGACTCGTATTGGTCAGAAAACCAGAATGCTCACTGGCTCATAGCTTTTCCGGTTAACAAAGGGTTATCCCATTCAAACCATGAAAACCTTCATTTAACCAGGACCCAGAAAAGGCCACTGGGTCACCTGGTCAGTGGTTCAACCATCCAATGCAGCCTGGATCTGACAACACTGCTAGAGAGTCCTAAATTCCCCAAGCTGCACCCATCAAAGATTAGTTTGATGAGACCAAAATGAAATAGATTCCTTTTTAGTTCTAAAAACAAGTGCTATTGATGTAGTCAAGCTTGCTACAACTTTCCACTTGATTATTCATGAATGAATGCTAAACAGGATATAAAAACATTCTTTAAATAATAGAATGTGAATAAAACTCATATTCATTTAGATAACAATTTACTTTGCAGAATCATTGGAGCTCCTTAATTCATTTGTTGCTTTTGATATGAGTTGATGTATAAAATAACCAACTGTATGTAGGATCTTTAGGTAAACTCTAACTTACAACTGTTGCTGCTGCTATCATTGTATAGTCTGCCCATCTTAAGTACTTCCTCAGTTCTCCCCTCGAGGAGTGGTATAAAATTGATGCTACTCCAACTCCAACTAATGAATTAGCATAGAGTGTACAATTCAAATTCTTCCTGAAACCTCAGTAAAATGTTCTTAGGGACATTGAAGGAATGATATAATTTTCAAGCCAAATGATATCGTAATGAACACTTGCTTTCTTACCTTGGTGCCTGGATTCCAAGGGCAATAAAAGGAAGTGATGTAAGCACATTAGCTATTGTCTCTATGACATTCTGATCACCTAAAACAGGAAAGGAGGTAAAACATGAGCAAACAGAAATAGGTTTGTCTAGGAATCCATGCACCAGGCAATAGCATTGGGACAAACAGTGCATCATGCATACCATGCTAATATAACATATTAAGAAAGTAACTTCTATTAAGAATACCTTGGAGGTTACAACAGATGGGTTTTAAGCATGGTGGTCTCTGCTGCCAAAGTCGCCTGATGAACACAAAGCAGAAGTAACTTAACTTTTTATATTATATTGCAGCAATGGAAACTAATATGATTTTATATGCTATCTAACAAGGATATTAGTTTCTGATATTTGACTGTGTTATTCTTCTTTTATTCTCAAGTGTCAAAGCACAACAATGCATTAGATCTGACAGATTTCAGTGACACATGTATCATATTTTCTGACTATAATGGGAATATGCACATTATATCTATATTGTACTCAGATTGATGATATATATTTTTTGTTATGTTATGTGAAAAACGAAATTTATAAATTTGCCAGGTTTTGGACTTCTGGAGGTCATTGTGTCTGCAACCTTTTTATCTGTTTCGGTCATTGACATGTGCCAATGTCTAAGTTTTATAGTTTATGTACATATGCTGCTCCACACAAGCATATGTAAGGAATTTTTGAACATCAGAATTCTGATAATATCTATCTAGATTTTTATCAAGAAAAATATCTTAGGATAAACAGTATAAAGCATAACTTTCATTCTTTATCGAGATAGATCATATCTTAGAAGTTAGAACCTACTGCATTAATAGCTTCTGATTAGCACCGAAAGCTGGACCTTCTTCAGAGGTTGAGTGATGCAAGTCCCCATATTGAGGGATCTCTTCCACTACAAATGGAGAATGCGGCAACAGATGTACCCCATGGACCCCTTCTAGGGCTTTACAAGGGCTCAATGAACATGCGGGACTCATAAGCTATTTGCTGATATTCCACAATGGATAAATTTCAACCAAGAACTTGAAGTTACTTATCGAAAGAAGCACGCCAGCAGCAACAATCTAATGTTCCTATTAGCCAAAAAACAAAATAACAGGAGAGTTATTGTATGAACTAAAAACATGGCATCAGATTTTCTGAAATAAATATCTAAAGAATGTTCAGTGTTAAGCTCCAAGAGAAATTCATAGTTCTAGAAGCACATTGATAGAAATGTCTCCAATAGGCAATATTCTATGGACTAATTGTTATCATCTTTATCAGCATCATTGTCCAAGCCTCATGATGCCATCAATTTGCATTCTTTTCTGCTATTCTAGTCCATAAAGAGTTGTATCATCCATCAAGACATAAGTTTCAACTCACTTCTTACTAGTCACTACTCATTCCATAAATCATTCCTCAGAAGTACTACCATGGGTCTCCATCACACAAAATCAAACCATCTTAGCTGCTTCTCATATTTTTCAGCCACTATGACTACCCATAAATTATCCTGTATTCCAGTTAATACATACAGATTCAAAATTTTTCTCATATATTATGGCTTTCTTTCCTATTATTGTCACATCATTATCACTATCTCAGCTGCATTTTATTCTGTAAAGTAATTTCTTATATTCAATCAAAATTAGGAATGCTAATGTAGTTATTATAAGTTACCTCTTATATCGATACTTCATAATCTTCATAACCTTTAAAAAGACACTCTTCTCTCAATTACAGTTCAAGGCTGCATTTTATATTTTTAGGGATGGAAATGAATTGCTACTCCCTAGTCTTCTGGGCCAAAATAAAGAAGAGCCAAATTGAGAAAATGGTGTAAATTCCTTTGAACGACGAATTTTGCAAGTTGAGTGGATTATGATAAAAGTTGCTGATTTATAACCTAAAGATTCTCCTACTTGAAATCCTTTCAGGCGTTAACTGATTCTATAGTTTCCATATGCTTCCCACAAAACAAACGTATTTCAATTCTCAAGCGAACTTAAATCCCACAAGTGATTGGCAACCATCTCATTTGATCATTACTCAGCCATGTCTGTGTAAGCTTTGAACACATTAACATCGGTTACAGCTGTACATACAGCTGAGACTAGATTTGGGGCCATGCCCATCAACAGAATCTTTATTAGTTCTATCTTTTTAAAACTTGGATACTTATTGGTTCGTTGACCGTTCTGTCATTGAAGCGTGATTGAACAGTTATATATCCTGGTTATAAGCTCAACAATCAGAAAAAAAAAAAAACAACAACAACAACAGCAACACTCTCCTGGTGCTTACAGGCAAACAGTAGTTATATCAAATATTTTTTGGAAAGTAAGATGAAATTAGCTCTGGTTTTACAAACAGAAGAAACAATGAACAAGATGGAGGCTTTTATAAAACCACGAATCAGATAGAGAAAGTGTGAGAGGGAACCTGCCGGCGCCAGCTGAGAGCGAGACGAGGCGATCTGCTGCTGCGCACAATTTGAGAAGGAGACGAGGAAGTGGAGGTTGGTTCATGAAAATGTTGGTTGAGTTGGGACTCGGAGGACTCCAACTGGAAGAAGTAAAATAACGAGGGAATTCTTCTAAGATGCGCATCCTCACGAATCTTGCAGGTGTCTACGCATATTCGCACATCTCTGCGGGGCATCTGATTTGATTCACTGGAGATTCCCTCATATGATTAGAGTGGTTTCATGACGCCAGATTGGAATCTCTTTACACGAACCTATATGATGCCACTCCAAAGGTTCAAAAAGAACTCTATCCGTGGGTCCCCTTAGCTGATCGCCAACCACATACGCTTCTAGCTTCTTGCGCAGGGATGATCATGGGCCAGGTCTTTACAGGGTATTAACGGCCGTGAGGCCTGCCCGGACCTGACTCCCCGGTTCTGAACCGGAATGGCCATTATGAATTAATTGTATTTATATTTAAAAATTAATTTTTTACTTTAATTTTGTAATCAAAATTACAAAAAAAAAGCTTAAAAATTTACTAGGGAAATTAAAATTTTTAATTTTCCTATATAATATACAATTCCCAAGCCTTAGGCCAAGTTTGGGAGTGTTTATTCAAATAAACATGGTTTTTAAAAATGAACCGGTGACTGAACCGGTCAGGGGTCCAGTTACCGGTTTGAACGGTTCGACCGTTCGACCTGAACGGCCAGCCCGTTCTGATGAAGAAAATAAAAGATTAATAAAAATAAAAAAATTGAAAAACGGTCAAAACGGTTTGAACAGTTAACCAGCCGATTCAGTGGTTTGCTGACCAAAATCAATGATTTTGGGGAAAAAAGCGGTTTTGGAAGAAAACGGAACCGGTCAGGCCCGGATTTTCCGGTCCGACCATCTGATATGGTCCGGTTTTGAAAACAGTGCAAATAAATACTTATTTTAGACAAAAACCATACTAATAAGCACTTATTTGCGTTTGGAAAATAATTTTTTTCGGCCTATCTTAGCCCATAACGCCATTTAGAAAATACCTATACTACCCTTGTTTGAAATAAGTGATTTTTCAACAAATGCTCATAAACCCTTATTAGAATAATCACTTATTTTGAGCATTTATTTTTTAAATAAATACTCCCAAAAAATAGTCTACCCAGGCCTGAAAATTTGTAGGCCAGGCCAAGCCAGGGCTAAGTCATAAATGATCTTCCAGCAGGCAGCAGCCCAAGCTCCCCATTAAGCGAAGTGAATCTTCACAATTTCCAATTTTTGAAAAAGATTTCCATAGCTATTAAAGTGCTTTAAAACCCAGTCCGATTGAACCAAGTCAGGATTGTGGCCAATCATCGATTAGACAAGCCGGGTGAGTGACGGATTGAAAACAAGAATTCACAGCTGCGTGCCCCACATCCCAATCATGTATTAAGATTACGAGAGAAGTTCCCAATACACGCTGAGAAGTGCATGTGGGGTGCTGATCAGATCTCTGAAAACAAACACCATTAAATTGGCTCACCACATTGTATCTATTGAAATTAGGGGATGGGAGTCAAATTTAATCAGTGATGAGGCAAATTCTCAGTCCTCACCTCACACAGCACATTGTAGCCGTGCAGTGTGCATTCAAAGCATCTCCCCCATCCCCATGAATGTGCGGCTCCAAAGTGCTGTGAGGAGCAAATCTGGATTCTCATGACGTTGATGCAGTTATATGTGGCCATGTGAACAAGTGAATCATGTGTACATTAACCAGATTCGCAGGTTACACCATTGGCATTTTACACTGTTTTGGGTTCAGGTTAGTTCAAATTTTGACAAAAGCTCAATCCGATCCCAATTCCCACACAAAATGCATGCCAACCATGCACTAATTAAGTGAGAGGTTGAGACTGGTTGTAGGACACACACTTTGATTAATACAGGGGCATTCAGCTAATATATATGGACTCTTGAAAGCAACTGAGCCAAAACAGAGCTACAAAGTTGAGACTTGAGACCTCCCAATTTCTCAAGGGAATTTTATGCCTTCTTCCGTCTACTCGGGACCCATTGCTCGCCATGCATGCTGTGTGCATGTAAAAACCTGCTAATTAACGCATGTGTGTTTGTGTTGAAATTAAATGTGGTGGTGGTGGGAGCAGAAGTCGGGGGGCTGTTTGATAAAGTGGTTGAAATAAATGATTTATTGCTAATTAGTCTTTTTGCTAATAAATAATTGAAAAAGTAAAGCAATTTCTAATGTGGCATCAACACATCCTTGTCCATGGATAGGCCTTCAAATATTGTTTGGGCATTGCACTAGCCACTACCCACTAGTGTTTCTGTTTTTGTGCTAATTAATTTGTACTATTTGTTGGGAGGCTGTCACATGCCAAGGCTAGCTATGGATTACGACTAAAGAGGTGCAAATATTTGTCCACCACACAAAAAAAAAAAGGGGTACAGCAACTTCATCCTGATAAGCCCTCAAGATCAATCAATTTCAAATCCACGGCAAATCAAAGCAAGCAGGAATACCCTATAACCATCCCATATTTCCATTCTCAACTAAAATTTGAAAAACCCAAAAAAAGTTTATCCACTTTTCTATCCTTGAACACAAATAAAGAAAAAAAAAAGGGAAACCAAAATAGTCGCCAAAAGATTCCTATATTACTACTTTTTTCACCGTTAGAGCATCTATAGAACATATCTCTTGGTCTTATATATGGTGCATTTGGATCGTGTAAACTGGAATTCATATGGAAATTCAAATGCACGTCGATTGCAATAACACTCTTGTGAATTAAAAGCTCATTCCAATTGGGTGACACATGAACAATAATTCACTTGGCCTAAAATGTTTGAAATGTTTGTTATATCACTCTAGTTTGTAAACAATTGGTTTTTCGTATTTTTGATAAACATAAACTTTTAAATCGTACTATCACCACCAAACTTTTAAAACACAAATGTCCTTCAAGTGTCATTTAATTTTGTCTATCAACCATCTAAACATTGACAAAAAATTAACATGTTCAAATCCTTACCTCTTCCATTCAAGAAAGTTGGGGTCACATTTGAATGGGCATTCCCGTGACCCCAACTTTCTTGAATATAAGAGGCAGAGATTTGAGACTATTAGTTTTTTGTCAATGATTGGATATTGATAAAGAAAATCAGATGACACTCAAAGGGCATTTATGTCTTTTTTAAATGCCACTTAACGGCTGGTTAATAGTAAGTAAATAGCAGGCACTAGATTGTCACGCTTTGAATTGTCGCATTTTAAAGTTTAGGGACCAAAGTGGCACTAGCCCCAAAGTACAGGGTACTAATCGAGAATTTTCCCTTTTATTAATGATGATTGTTAGATATTCTAAACAAATATTCCTTTTTCTCTATTTTCCTTTATTATCTTATTCCAAAATTCAAATAAACTCACATGACTTGTTTTTTAAATTATTTTATATTTTCTTTTTTAGATTATTAAAATATAAATAGAAAGGACATTTACCTATTTTGTCATTATTATAAATTTGTATAATTCATAATGGAGCTATAAATTAAACCATGGTTTTCAAAACCGGACCGGACCAGACGGTCGGACTGGAAAAAAGGGAACCGATCAGGTGATCGGTTCCATTTTCCCCAAAAACTGGATTTCCCCTCCAAACCGTTGATTCTGGCTAGCGAACCATTGAATCGGGCAGTTAACTGTTCGAACGGTTTTGACCACTTTTTTTTTTATTTTTTGTCAGAACAGGCCGAGCGTTTGGTTCAAACGGTCGGCCCATTCGACTTGGTAACCGGACCCCTGACCGATTCAATTTTAAAATCCATGAATTAAACCATTATTATTATTTTATTGTTATTATTATTATTTTTTTTCTTTTATTAACGATGTAGTAGAGATCACATCTCATCCCACAATACCCCACAGCACATCTCCGTCGTGTATTGGAAACATCTCCCGATGGCGATGATGACATCATCGATTCTGATATTATCATTGGAAGATGTTCCCAATATACGGGGCATTATATTTTTCTTATGGGTATTTCTTTGGTATTAAGACTCAAGAATGAGGACTGAGCAAGGTACCCATGTGACCTAGAGCCTGCAATTGATCCTCTGCTTCCTTTTTTGAAATGGTGCCGAGTGATCAATTCAACTACTGGGATATCGATCGGCTAATCCCCTATGTGTATGGGAGTTGTGAAAAACGCTAAGGATTGGAGATTCAGATTTCAATTCCCAAACAATGCATGCGTTAAATATATCCAAACACTTAACCTCAAGTTTAAAATTCCAACACAAAATTTCAGTTCATTACCAATCCATTCCCACTTAAAAGCATTGGGAATATCTTCCGTATTTACATATTACTATTTATGGGGAGATGTTCCTAATGTACAGATGTAATGTTCTATTGGTAGGATCTTATGGGCAGGAGATCCTAGGTCCACCCTAATTATGGTCTCGTATGTATGTTTTAAATCTCATTTTCTTGTTCAACACCTGTGTTTTCGCATGCAAATTATAGAAAATGCGATTAGATTATAGGTTTCCAATTTGAGTTTTCTTTTATTTCTTTCCATGACCATGGACTTGAAACAAAAAAAACAGATTATAAGAAAAAGAAGAGTAGACAGCAGCAAAACTATCGAAAGATACATTTATACTATATCAATCAATAAAATATACTTGCCTTGGGTTCTGTAAAATCATAACGTTAAATCCAAATATTATGGAGCAATGAGTATAGAGAAGAGGGCTGGGTGAAGATTCAGATAATATAGCTGATCTACTGGAACGGTAGGTGAACAAATGACCTTGTAGAGGTCGGCAGCTGGAATACACACAAATCAAGAAATTCGATCATATGACAGAGGCACAGAGCTTTTGTGGTTGAATTGATCTCGGTTTTAGAGGTCAGGCGTTCACTTGGTCCAACAGAAGACAATCAGGACTAATCCTTTGAATGCCTTGATAGAGGTCTCTGTTCCACCTCTTGGCTTGAAAATTTCCCTCACACTCATGTGAAGCACCTAACTGCGAGAAGAAGTGATCATCGGCCGATTGCAATCTATACCTCTTCTTTCAAGAAGTTCAATAGAAAAAAAATTTAGATTTGAAGCAGCCTGGACCAAGATTTCTGATGAACAATTGACCTTGCAACGTCTCCCTCTTTCTTTGCCATAGCTTTATAACATTGAAAACAGGCAAGACAAGATGATTAGATTATTCATTTTATACCCAAAAAAAAAAAAAACCGGCTAAAAAACATGTTCTAAAACCTTTATCTACACTACAATGAAAAAGTGGGAATAACTTCCTAAGGCTTATGGATTTTTACTTGATTGAAATACTCTCTTTTTGAATTTGGTCCCTCTGTTGTGAGGGCAGAAATTTTCAGTTCTCTTTAAGTCTCATATTTGAGGTATCAAGTTTCACTCTCTCTCATTGAATCTTATATTTAGGATATTTTTGTTTATTGTCATTAAATTCTGTTAATCCGATCTATGGACATTAATTTTAATAGTTAAAAACTTACATATTTTACAATCAAACTGGAAACAAAACTGGATTTTTTAGGTGGTGGGTAAATGGTTCAACTGTTTGGGTCAAACATGTGAATCTATGCTATAATATTTTAACAGTAAAAAAAATTATATAAATTTTTAGACACATCTACAATTTTATATAATCCTATTAAATAAAAATATAACAAATAAGAAGTACTTTTACCGACAATGAAAATACAATACAAAATTTAAATTTAACCCAAAATGTATGATACTACTTTCGCTTGGCTGATCTTCATAGATTCCATTCTACCAACAGAAACAAGTAATGGGACAACTAGTATTTACAAAGGCTGATCAAAGTTTCTATATTATTGAATTTGAGATAAGATGAGATTATCACAGTTATTAGTTGAGAAATCTAGTTTAGTTTGCATTTATATGCTTGACATTTTCATTTCCTAGTTCTTTTTTATGTTATTCAACAACAATTCCCTAATAGGAAGTAGAAACACATTTATTTAGTACAACAGGGGCACCAAGGTGCTCTGTAAGGGAATCCTTATGTCAAGCATCCAAAGATTGAACTTATTGAATAACCACCTACACCTGGTAGTTTTCTTTAACGCATTTTTGAATAACGCATTTTTGAACAACCTCCTGGTAGTTTTCTTTATTTTATTGACAAGTGTTAGGTCTAGTATTACTGATAAAAAAGTGCTAGCTCTAGTATTTCTTTATTTTGTTAACATATTCTAGGAAACAACAAGTTCATGCAACTCTTGGGGTCCGTTTGGTTTACAATCGAAATCAAAATCAGAATCAAAAGCCTTTGGAATTGGAATTGGAATGGTCCATTCCCATAGTCTGTTTGGTTCAGACAGGAATTGGAATGAAAATGCGAATGGGCAGGAATGAAATTTCATTCCTAAGGGAGGGGGCAGGGAATGGCCATTCCCTCAAGTGGGGAATGCCATTCCAGCAGGAATAGACCTGCCCAAGTTTCACTACCTTATGATCTGGATTCTACTTGTAAATTCCACAATCAAGTTGTAAAGTTAGTCAACTCTTAAATCCATATTGTCAAATACCCTAAAAGGAGTTTGGATAAGCTGATCACAAGACACTAGCCACATCTGTGCACAAGACACTACACTAGTACATCAACACTATATCTCCTTATGAATGACAACATAAAAGTATAAGAGATGTTTTAGATGTATTGCTGGAAGGTGTTGTGTATAACATCTTGTGGTCATTAGAAGGCTTTTCATTGATTAGAATCTGATATGATATAGATAGAATACACTCCATGACCCATCCAACCCATCTCTCATAGAAACAATATCTTTTTAACACATTCTCAATGAAATCCCATTCCAGTATGTCATAAGCCTTTTCCATATCAATTTTACAAGCCATCATTCCCCTCTTACCCTTATTTCTTCCCATGGAATGGATCATTTCATGGGCAATCAAAATATTATCATTGATTTGCTTATGAGGAACAAATGCACTTTGAAATGGAGAGATCATGTTGTCCAATAGAGGTTTAATTCTATTGACAAGAATCTTGGAAATTATTTTATATATGACATTGCAGAGACATATGGGCCTATAATTGTCTAGAGTTTTTGGGTTTTCCTTTTTTGGAACAAGGACTATAAATGTTCTATTGAGAATCCTACACAACTTTGCTGAGTATAAGAAAGCTTTCACAGCCCTATATACTGATTCACCTATAACTGACCAATATATTTTAAAGAAAAAAGCATTAAGGCCATTAGGTCTAGGGGCTTTAAGGTCTTTCATTGAACGAAGGGCATTTAGAATTTTCTCATCCGAGACATCTTTACCAATGTCAAAATTCTGCTCTTCACTTAGACAGTTTTCAATAATACTAATGGCCTTTTCAATATTTCTTATGCCCCTAGTATGGAAACATTGAGAAAATTTACTATGGAACTGCTTAGAGATTTCAAATGGATCCTTTATCCAATTCTCCTCATCATCTTTGATGCTAACTATCTTGTTTCTAGCTATTCTAATGGTGGCCATTGTATGAAAGAATTTGTTATTCTTATCTCCTAACTTGATCCATTCAACTCTAGATTTCTAGGCCCAATAAGCCTCCTCTCTTTGGAGGAAGTTATTCAATGGCCATAAAGTTATTTTCCAAGAGGTTTACATCGCAATATGATAAGATTTGCAGGGATTTTTGGTGGAAGGGATCTCGGCAACAACACCCATCTCATACTACTCTCATGGTTAAGTTATGTTTGCTAAAGCAAAAAGGTGGATTAGGCCTCCATTTAGCTGATGAGATGAACAAGGCAATGTTTGCAAAGCAGGTTTGGATATTATGCTATGGAGCAAATTCACTTTGGGCCCACTATATTAAAGAGAGATATTATCCAAACTGCAACATTTTTGTAGCCAAAGCGGCAAAAAGCAGTCCAAATCGTTCAGGTGATAAAGTCACATGTTTATTGGATACTCCACAATGGGTCAAAGACAGATGCGGCAAATGACCTTTGGGTCCCTACTTTGCCAGGTCATATCACCCAAATAACTGGTAATTACACAGTACCTGTGTCTCATCTTCTAAGTAGTGATGGCACTTGGAATGTTAGTGAGCTACAAAGACATTTTTCAAATGAAATCATCAGGCATATATCATCCATTACACCTCAGTCGGACTTATCATTTGATTGCTTGCTTTGGAAGCACACAAATAATGTAGTATTCACTGTTAAATCCGCTTATCAAGTATTTATTAATGCCAAACCATCAACATCTTTTCCACTAGAGCCAAATCTAGAAGCTCAAGGTCCCATATAAAGCCTAAGTTTTCATGTGGAAGGCTTTATGGCAAGGAATTCCTATGTTGGATAAATTTGGTTTCATCACACACATGCATGACAAGCTTTGTTGTTTTTGTAAACAACACCAAGAAACCTTTAATCATATATTATTTCATTGTTCCTATTCATGGGCTATATGGTGTCATGCTCAACTTGGCATCAATCCGGATCACCATGGAGAATGGAGAAGCTTCATTACACCAGATTCTAAATAATTGGCTCTTGTTCACCAAAAGGGAGTTAACAAGGCCATATCAAGTCTTGTTCTTATCCAAAATTAGTATATTGCTGAGATTAATATGGGATGAAAAGAAACTTAGAAGGCATAAGGTGGGGCATCTTCACCAGGGGAATTATTCCAAAAAACGCCATCTTTCCTTCTTGAGATAGGGGACTCCAAGGGACCAAAAAACATGCAGAGGGAGTTGGTTCCCATAGATTCCTAGCATCTCAAAATTTATGCTGATGGATAATTTAATCCATTATCAAATCGTGCAAGTGCAGCTTTTGTCATAGACACTCACGATAATCACTTACTATTTGCACCAGGAATTGTCATTGTAGCTCAAGGAAGCCAAGATGCTAAATCCAAGGCAGTTGTTAAGGGACTAGAGAAAGCAAATCAAGAAGGTTATAAACATATGTCTCTCTTCTCTGATGCGGCACAGGTTATACAGGC
>NW_010729074.1:2884169-2905929 GCF_000365185.1 Nelumbo nucifera
ATATCAGAACCATAATGCACAATATCACAAAATTTGAGAACTTTCAAGCAAAACATATCCCTAGAGATCAGGATACTTTAGCTCATCTTTTTGCCTACTAATCTAGTAAGTTTGATGTAAATATTATATATGACTCTTTTGGGCTTTATGTACTTTCAAATTATCAATAAATTTATTTTTATTTGAAAAAAAAGCATCTCACTATTTTCAATAAGTTGTTCTTGAACCTTCTCAAGCCTCTTGATAATTTCTGCTTTTCTTTTAAAATATTTCCAAATTTCTTTTTATTCCACTCTCTAAGAGTTTGAACCAAATTGTTTCCTTTCTTAACAAAGTGCATGGCTCTCGATCCATTATATTTGAAATTCTAGGCATGCTTAATTGTTTCCTCTAACTCTGGATCTAAGCACTATATAGTCTCAAACCTAAAGGGTTTGGGACCACAAGGCATCATAAAATCAGTATTAAGCAAGAGAGGAGTGTGGTCAAATGCAAGAAATGGAAGATTAACAAGGCTTGTATTAGGAAATATGACCCTTCATTCCTCATTAACTAGATCTCAATCTAAACATTCCCATGGGGTTTTGTTTTTCTATGTGAATTGGAGGCTTTTCATCTCCAAGTCCATAAGGTTATAGTCATTAATAAGATCATTGAAATCTCTTATTTGACTAGCACGAACGACTCTCCCCCTTTCTTGTTTTTGCTATTTCTAAAAGAATTGAAATTGCCAAATAACACACCAAGCCCCATTAATAGTATTAGAACAAGTTTTGCTAGAACCATTTTCAGTCACAACTGCATGGATCATCTATCATTAGAGAAAATAACTTGGAGATTACACTCACTTAGTCACTTATGTTCCAAAAAACCCCACAGACCTCCAGAGAATCATACTGATTCAACAAGAAAAAAATCATCAAAACAAAAAAACTTAACAACATTTTTGGATCTATCTGGATTAATTCTAGTTTCTATCAAGAAGTAGATACTAGGTTTATGAACTTTATTAAGTTCCTTAACCTGCCTTTACAGGGCTGCTCTCCCTGCCCCTCTCACATTCCAGCTAATGAGTCTCATCATTCACATCATTGGATTTAAGACGCATGTTGTCTTATTCTAGAAGGGTGATTTCCCCCTCATAGTCATTTTCCTGTTGAATGGCGTTACCATTTGGTATACTGTAATTTGGATCAACAACCAATTCCATATCATTCTCTTGGGGCAGTTGAGCATTCCAGTCTTCCTCCATTCCCTCTTCGTCTTCCACATCTTCATTGAACTCATCCTTCCCATCTTCTCCACTATTGTTGATCATATCTTCCAAGTTCTACGAAGATGATAAGAAGAGACCTTTTTTGCTCTCCGCCATAACTGGCTTTCGAACCCACTGTTTGTTGGGCTGTAATGGAGCCACCGGTTCAATGGTCGCATGGCTTGCATTGATAAATCTTGCTCTTTGTTGCTCTATTTTGGTTAAGGGTTGTTTAAATCTCCTTTTCCAAGCTTTGTCCTTGAAACGCTCCAAGTGCTTGAAAATCTGGCACCGCTTTTCATCACTGTTTTCGAAACTGGACGGGACTGGATGGTTGGATCGGAAAAACCGGGAATGACCGGTTCTGTTTTCCTCCAAAACTGCTTTTTTTCCTTAAAACCGTTGATTTTGGTAAGCAAACCGCTGAACCGACCGATTAACCGTTCGAACCATTTTGACCGTTTTTCAATTTTTCAATTTTTTTTGTTAGAACGCCGGCCATTTGGGTCGAACAGTCGGACTGTTCGAACCGGTAACCGGACCCTTGACCGGTTCGGTCACCGGTTCTTTTTTTAAAAACCATGCTTTTCATAGAATAGGCTTTTGTAACCGTTTTGGTTTTTCCTTCTAGAGACAGTGGTCCAGCCTTCCCTACTTTTGATCTGAGTGTTCTTCATATAATCTGGGGTTTTATGGCCTCTCCAACCACAGTTGATGCACATATCAAAGATGTTTTCATAAAACACCTTCACCTTGTTATCTTCATCATCATCAGATGTAAGTGGAATCCCAAGGATAAAAGGTTTCGTAAGATTAATTCTGATACAGATTCTTGGGTAGTAAACAGTTCGCGATAACTTAATGGTATCATCATCAAGCTTGAGTACCTTACCGACACCTTTGACAATTATTTGAAGATCATCTCTTGACCAATACTCAATTGGTAATTAAGCCCGGCAGACGAATCCAGATATCCACCTCTTCAAGTCTTGCTCTAATGGGGTTGAACCCTGGCTTCCATGGAACTATCATCAGATACTTACCATTAACTAGTCAGGGCCCATTTTTGAGGACCTTAGCATAGTCACTAGCCGAAGTGAAAGAAATTAGGAAGAAGTCGTTGGCAACCATCTGTATATCGACCTTCTTCTCAACCTCCCACTCCTTGGCTTTGTCAAGATTCAATAATAGCTTTGAGAGGTTCGGGATCCCCTAATATTTTTTTGCATACAATCATCTGATATTTCTAATTAGACCTCATCCCAAATCGAGTCTAACTTGTCTAAGCCTTAAGTACATGAGGATGTAACTCTTGATATTTGTCCAGCAAAGACTTGTACCTATCTCTAACCCACAGGACCCCTAAGAAAGGCTAAAACAGTGGAATACCCATAACGTGTCTTACGTCCAATTAAGTCGTATTACTCCTCCTCGAAATCTGAATTCCCGATCCTGACAAGTCAAGGAGCCCAAGCATCTCAGTCCTTATTCAATGCCTGGTTCCATTATAGAAAAAAGTTGACTTCTTATAAAGTCATTTAAGGTCACTCATAAGGGGATGTTTGGAACCGTAGCCGTCTTTTAAAAAAACAGTGCCACGTCATATCCACATAGGTGTTTCAATAAATGTTCATGTATCTCATTGTTTGGTTCGGCTGATTATTAAAAAATTGGGATCCCACTGATGCATAAAATGCCAAATTTAGTGTTTCATGCATTGGTGAACCATTTTCCCTAATGGTTGAATGATGTATATCCTATGTAGTGTTTACCTGTCAGCACATACATGAAAAACGGTGATGAAAATCACCTTACCAAACAGCATAGTATTGCTCACTGCTTATGTGATAGAAGAGTTTTTTGTGAAAAACGGGTCTTGAAAGCATGGACGTTTTTTCTTGAAAATCGGTCCCTTAAAGAGACCACGCTTCTAAACACCATGTAATTCTAACCATTGGTCTTTGGAGATTATAACATCAAAATCAACAATATATATATATATATATATATATGGCAGTGCAAATTTTGCATCCCAATAAATGATGCAAAATTTGCATCACCTTCTCCTATCTCCATCTTGTGTCCTACCTCATTCTAGATAACCCTCCTACCTCCATTCTCTGGCCTTGGTCACTTCATTTTACTTCCTACATTATTTTTCTCAAATAAATAAAACAAAGTCAAATCTGAAGCAAAAATAAACCAGGATGTACATTCAATCCTTTTGCACTCCCATGCAAATGATCTGCAACAAAATGCAGCCTTTATGTTTACATTCTTCGGTACAAGAGACAGAGTTCAGTTCCAAGTCCTAACAGCAGTTTCTCAAGCTGCTCTTAGTCTGGGACTCTGGACTAGAAGCAATATCCCCAGGTTTAAATCCACAGAGACTGAGTCTGAGACCTAACAACAAGTCCCTCAAGGCTCAAACCCTCTCACTTTCAAATCCAAATTTGAAACCTCCACCCTGCCAACCAGGATAGCAATGAAAGAATAGAACGACTAGGACAATAAAGTCACTCCATGCAAGAGAGGAAAAGTAATTAGATGGGACGATGCTGAAATCTCTCTGAGGTCACAGACACCAATTAAACAGCTTGCTGTCACAAGTAATACTCAGTACAATTCCAATTTTCCAAGGCTCTCCATATTCATGAAAAAATTTGAATATTCCAGGGGTAACAGCTATAAATACTGCACAACACGCCCTCTCAAGCTAAATGAGATTTGTTAGATTAACTGAAAATATTTTCACAATATGCAGTTATGCAAGGGTTCATCAAAGTCCAAAGACTCACAGTAGAGAAGAAGAAGAAACTAAAGGAGGTTCCTGCAGGAAGGTTCAAAGTCGTCATGTGACTGGTCCAATGGGATGAGAAGCATCGAAGGTTCTCTCATCTCACAGAGTCGCAGTGTTTGGAAATCCAAACAAGGAATCAACCAACGAATACCCATTTGGAGAAAAACTCGGTAGAGTGAGAATGATGTTCTTTCTCCGTATCTGCTTCTGCAACTAGTGCACAGTGCACACAGACAAGCTGTAATCACCAGCTGCTGCAATGACTGGGTTTGCAGGAGGAAGAAGGACACAAAGTAGAGGTAAAGTTGCAGCTTTTTTCTGTTTGTGTGTCGTCTTAATTTCTATTCATTTACGCTTATCCGCTGCTGTCTACGACAACGCCTCATTGCCGCCTAGAGCTAGAAGAATCCGGTTTCTTGACCTGAGCCCTCTTCCTGTTGTCTCAAGCGTAGCTACCCTCGGAGTGACTAAAGGCCACAGAGATGTCTTGTTCGCAGAAGATAAGAGAAAAATTCACACCGGTCCTAATCCTCTCCACAACAAGTAAATCCATGGTGCTTCTGTGCTTGTCTGTAGTCAGCTAATTTTCTGTCGGTTCTTACTGTGAGAAGAACCAATTATAAGAATATAGTTCTAGTTCCTTTTGTTCAATGCTCTGTGAGGTTATTGAGAACAGTAGAAGAATAATCATGGCAGCAAAGGAGAAGGGATGTGATGGAAGACTAGCTTTAATGCTCTGGTCTTCTTTTCAGTGTTCTTCTGCTACCCTCTGTTAAAATTCATTGTGTTCGATTTAATGAGTGGAATTATTGTACTTTTCATTTATTTTAGTTCTTTCTTTGGTTCACTAGTTTACAAATTTTCAGGGGTGTTAATGGGTTCGGTTTGGGACGGGTCCCTACATGCTCAGACCGGGACCCAGCTCATATATAGGTTCCCCCAGTCTTGCCCTCCAAACGATCTGATATAACCCGGGTAATTAGAAATTGATAAAAATATTTATTGAATAACACCCAAATCTAAATTTTATTGCATTCATGTGGTTAACAATAAGGTTTTTGCTAATTGGATTAATTTGGAGTCGGACCCGATCCTAACAGGTGTTAAATTTGTAGACCCAAACTCCACCAGGGGACTGGGTTTGTCAGTATATATCCAGGAAATGGGGTATCCTATCTCCACAGTGGAGATTATGGGTTCTCTTTTTATATATTTCTGTGCTTGCTTACATGTGTCTAGTTCATAAAGACTGCATTTACAGAACCCACTTGGATGTTGTTAGGATATTGGGGATTTTCTTCTCTTCTCTTCTCTTTTTTCCTTAATTTCTATCTTATTTCTGTTTCAAACCACAAAAGAATAATGAAATTTACAATTTTGTCTGATCAACTGGTTGATATCCAATCCAACCATTCAATGACAATATACCACTTCAATTGATTGGTAAGTTGGTACTAGAATTTAAACCCCACTTGAGATCGATGATGATCCAGATTGCTCATTCAGGGAAATGTACATCATGTGGTCAACAACTCAACATGTAAAAGTAAAGGATATGGAATCTACATGAAAAATTGCCACGTGTAAAATGGAAAAATATGGCATGTAATGACCCCATCCGCGACGCTGTCCAGACCTTCTAAACAATGACTGGTTATGGGTTTGACTCATTCGTAGAAGTCCATCTGTTTGACTTAAATGAGGCCATCTTCTTATTCAAAGGAGATGCTTTTCCTACACACACACAGAGACAACAGTGTTTAATCCCTGATCGAAGGAGAAACTCAGAAAGAAAAAAGAAACAAGGGATAAGGTGATGAAATAAGAACTAGAGATATTTCTTGTACTAGAAACTGCGATTGTGTGTTCAAAAGATTTCTTTAGAGTGAAAATGAATAAGAGAGTGATGGTGGTGACTGAGAAGCAAGAACCAGTGGTGAGATAAGAGTGCAATTACCAAGTCTCTGCTTAAATCAATTTCCATAAAATGCTTATTAATTGCTGACACACACGGCCCACCCATGCGATTGTTAATGTTTTGTTTGTAGGAAACTTTTTTTGGTACAAATTTGTTTGCAACTTTCATCACTTTGATTTCTTATATATCTTCTTTGCAGTATCGCAAGAGGAAAAATTCTTTCTTGAGTTTTATGGGCCGTGACCCACAAGGCAGCCCCACCATGATTCACAGGCTGGTTTGACAGCTATTAATATATTTGAATGCATACAAAATAATATAAAATACAAGGTTTTGCACTCTATATATTTGTATTTGTACTTCTTCCAAATTGAGCCCGAGTGTCTCTGATTTCATTTATATCGATTTTTATTGCTAGAATATGAAAGAGATACTTCTTTAGGCTGCTAGCTGCTTATTGCATTGCAAATTTCACTGTTGCAAGTGCATGGGAGTGCAATTTGACTGAGAGTAAATTATGGTTTGTTTTTGCCTCAGAAAGGGTTAGAAGGGCAAGGAGTATATAAAAAACAACATGAATAGAAGTAATAAGAAATGATTTAAGCACCAATAATTTAACAATGGATATGGTATTCAACGAAATGGACTGAGACAAAACAGGGATCCATGCATCCAACCCTATATAGTTGGGATAAGGCTTAGATGATGGTGATGATGATGATTTGACCTTATCTTGTTTGTAAATGTAAAATAGGAAGTAACGTAAAATGGTGTAATGGGACCATATATGCAACAAAATGGAGGTAGGAGGAGGGACTATTTGTTTGGGAGTAGTGAGGTATGAAGCAAGATAATGCAGTCCCCATTTCATATAAATTTGTATTTGGTTCATATTTGCATTGCAACCAAACATAGCCTCGGGGGGAAGGGACCCGTCCCCTTAATTGATCCTCTCAATATAATATATATATATATATATATATATATATATATATATATTACTTTAACCTCATCCTAATCTAACAATCAAAATAAAAAGNATATATATATATATATATATATATATATATATATATATATATATATATGAGAGAGAGGGAGAGTGAGAGAGAGAATTAGTTGCCACCATATTGCAAGACCATTACTGCTTTCAAGTGTTCTAGTGTCTGTTTTCGTATGATGCAAAATTTGAAAATAGCCATAATCAGCTAGACCCTCTTTGATGGATTTCAAGTTCCCAACAATCCTTCCTATTGGGAGAGGGGGGTTAGTGGGCTAGGGAATGTGTACTATTAGTTGTCTTCTTATCTCAACATATTTGATAAATATGGCTAAAAGTCTGGTTGCCCAATCTAAAAAGTTTTAATCATGGCCAAATTATCGGAAGTGTAAGATGTATTAGAAAGACAATTTTAAGAGATGTATTGGGATATGTTTTGGATAAACATGTATATGGATGAAAAATCAAGATACACATGGAAATGTTATAAAAATTCAAATAAATCATAAAAATTCATCAATAACACTAAATATAAGTCTTAAATGAAATATACATACAACATAATTAATGCCTTACCTATGGCCCATTGACCTAGTTGAATAGGTTAGTGATTCAACTATTCAACTTGTGAGGTCATTGATCAAATCTCTTTTTCTTTTTTTTTATTTGTAACAAATTGGTTTGGGTTGAAACATACTAAAAAAAAATTATTTGAGTGGCCAATCAACCAATTTAAACGTCTAATTCAACCATAAATTGATAATATTGATATCAATTATAAGCAAAATGATTGTGGAAACACATGTAAAAGAAGAAACCTTATATGTGTTTGTCCCCAAATTGGTGCTTTAGGCTTTGTTTGGAAAGAATACAAATACAAATATGTAGAGTGCAAAGCCTTGTACTTTGTTTTATTTTGTATGTATTTGCAATGTACATATTTGCATTTGTACTCTTTTTCCAAATTGAGCCTTATGTGTAAAGTGAAGGGTGAGAATTGTAACTGATGCTACGCAATCCGGGCACTCCTAGTTGGTAGCTGACTGACTCCTGGCTGGCGACGGACGGTACCTGAGAAGAAGATGGTGAAGGATTCCCGGGGGGCTTGCCCGGTGGGAATACTCTGATACTTAAGTTAGAATGCTGGAGAAAGCAATAAAGAGTGCAAAGAAGGCTAAGAGTGCAGGTTGCGCTAGATCATTGAATGTTCGAGATTAGCTCGAGATAGAGCTCAAATATATTCAAGATGTAAGATATAAGATATATGATAAGATCCCTCTCCCCTTCGACCAAGGGTCTCTCATATATGAGCGTTCTTGTCAAATCGGGTGTAACCGCTACTGGACCTCTATCGCAGCCATTATCTGCCAGGGCTGTGCAGGTGACCGTTGCAGAGTACTACCCAATCGGATGAGTGACACGTCCCGGAAGGACAGACACGCCACCATCTGCCAAGAGACATGGGCGCAGTTTGTCGGGCTGGCAGGGACTACGCCGCCAGTCAGGAGACGTGGCGTAGTCTGACGGGTACGGTCTTATTAGATAGAAGCTTCCTGAAAACATCGCGTCGCTTAGCAGCGAGTTGCGTTGTAGCAAGCTATCCCGTAGCGAGCTGCCTTGTAGCGAGTTCCCAGGGGTACTTCGAGGTGATTCCTCTTGAGGTTGCCCTTAGGGAAGTTTTTCTGCCTAAGTGTTGGAGTGAGCTGGTTATCCCAGCTCGCGAGCTGGGATAGACTTGTCTTGGAGTATTCCCTTTCAGTATATCGGGGGTCCTCGAGCTCACTCTATAGCGAGCTGTCCCGCAGGCTCGTTACTTAGTCGCAGTCAGGCTGTGGTGCTGAGTTGTTACTTATGCTGAGTCATGTCCACGTGTCACCGTCTCAAGGGGTCGGGTCAAATCACCCTCCATCAGTAACTATTTATTGATATCTTACTCTTTTGTTGTTAGTATTTGGAATTGGGTTGTATTATTATTTGGGTGCGAGTGGAATTTTCCCTTCAAAGTAAAACTATTGTTTACTCAATCTGCCTTTGGGAGATTGACAAAGAAAGTGAAGCTAATGTGGAAGTGTATCAAAGCTACTAGCTTATGGACTTTATGGGAGGAGAGAAATGCTATAATTTTTCAAGAAAATGAAAGAAGTTTTGTTAAAGTCAAGGAGTGTATAATGGCAATGACAACCTATTGGCTGAAATCTTCATACTTGTTTGTGGATTACTCCTTTGATGATTTAAGGAGAAGTTGGGCAGCAATGGCTGCCACATCCTCCACAAGGAATAGAACACAAGTAGATTGGAAACCCCCACTGGAAGGAATTGTAAAATTGAACTTTGATGGTAGTTGTCAAGACAACCTAAGAGGGATTATGAGCGATAAAGACTACACCACCAACATCCTTTCTTTATTTTTAGGACTTGTGGGGTGTCAGTGATTGTGTAAGGGCTAAGATACTAGCAACTGTACAAAGTATACAACTAACTTGGAGTGGAAAACTTTATAGTTGAGAGGGACTCCAAGGTAGTAGTGGACTAGCTGACAAATCTAGAAACAGTTTGTTGGGGTTACTAGGATCATGGTTCAAAGTATCAATATGACACGCCCCATATCAGGCATATCGTATCATATCTTTTGAAAAAGATATGGTCCGAAACATCTGTTTCTAGGTGTTTCAGACCCCCAACTTTTTTAATAATAAAAAACACGTTTTAAACTTCCCAAAAAACAAAATTTGAAAAAAAACTAAAAAAAAAGATGTTTCAGCCGTTTCTAAGTACCAATACGATACGGCTGAAATGCGTATCATATCGATAATTTGGACCTTGACTAGGATCTTTTAAAGAAAGTTAATTGGCTGACAAGAAACGTGAAATATAGGATTTAATGGGTTAGGAGATTGGCAAATGCAATGGCTGATTCCTTAGCTAAGCAAGGGGTATCAAGGGGAGATCTATTTTGGGCTACTTTATAATTGTGATTTAGGGCTGTGTGTGTTTATGTGCATATTGTTCAGCCTTACGGGGAGGTAACACCTCTTGCCTTCTCTTACACTCATTGTAGACTCTTTCTTTGCTTAATAAAATCACATTCATTTATCAAAAAAAAAATGCAAGCAAAATGATTCGAATCTAGGGTTTTTAGTTAAAAGGTGATAAATCCACCAAATACATAATGCTTCAATTATTTATCTTTGGTAGGATCTCTAGCTCATCAAAGTATAGACCTAGGAATAAATATCACTGCTACTAGGGTTGGGGCCAGAGGCTACCCCGGATGTGTAGCCCCATGAAGTAAAAATAAAAAAAAAAACTTTGTTAAATGGGCTTTGATTTGAAAAACTGAAACCATCATCATCATCATTTTAAATTGCCATTGCATGTATACATTTAGTTAGTGTTTTAAAAATCTACTCGGAGGCCGAACCATTTTTTGCCTCTAGGTTACAAGTCACCGGTTCAACCATTCGAGTTAAATGGGTCAAACCGTGCCACATCATATATATATATATATATATATATATGTGTGTGTGTGTGTGTGTGTGTGTGTGTGTGTAAATACATATTTTATCAATAAATATTGTATAATTATATTTTAGATATGATATATGTATATATATATATATATATGTGTGTGTGTGTGTGTGTGTGTGTGTGTGTGTAAATACATATTTTATCAATAAATATTGTATAATTATATTTTAGATATGATATATGTATTATTTTATATTTAAACTATGTTTTTTATTTAGTTTCTTATTTATAAAAATATTAAAAATTATGATTTAAGGCCTTCTTTTTTTTGCGAAAATAGCGGGGCAATACGCCTATGTTCCATTGGGATGCATAGATCTTGAAAAGTTACCCAAAATAATAATAATAAAAAAAGATCACCTCAATCAAACATCTAAGTGCAAAGTTATGCTCTCCTGAAGTTTGCATACATAGTTAGTATGCAACCCGCGACCCGGTCACTGGATCAATGGTCCAACCATCTGGGTCAGGCGGTTTTTGACCTTTCTTTGGGTTTTACTCAAATCGGATCCAGAAACTTGATCGGGTAGCGGTTCGAGCAGTTGAACTGGTCAGGTTAAACAATGGGTTGAAAACACTACATTTAGTATATATTATATTTGTTATTGTATAATATTTACATACTTAATATAATGTATACTACTATTAAAAGTGTGGAATTTTTGCTTGACTAAAATACCCCAAAATTTTCATTTGATCCCTCCCTATAGAGGTGTAAATTGGGTCATGCTGCTCGCGGCCCAGCATGACGAATTGTGGGCCGTGTTGGGCATGAGGTTTCAGATCCATGGGCTGGCATGGCATAGCATGACTGGGCGGGCCGTGCCACTTGCAGCCCACATGCTGGCACGATCTAGCCCGTGGTTCGGCCTACGGCATGACCCATATATATATTATATTATTTTCAATTTTATTATATTATTTAACTTTACTGTTGCATATGTAAACAATTGTATACTTCAAAATTCATATAAAATAAAATTTTTTAAGATCTTTTTTATTTTTTGTCCTTTTTTTTTAAATTGTGCTAAATTTTTCATTGCTTTTTTCAAAGTTAAAAAATGGCTTAACCTAGTTCGTGGCTTGGCTTGGCCCACGGACCAGCCTGACCCGCAGCATGACACAGACCCGTGTGGACTCGAGTCATGGGCCGTGCCGGGCCAAACCCCCAAAGTATCGCAATGGAGGGAAAAGCACTGTCTGCGTGTTGTGTCGGCCCAGCATGACTTTATTTTCACATAGACCTCTCTAATTGTAAAAGGTAAAAATGTAATTTGAACAACAACATTTATCTTCATTCAAGTCCCTCTCATTATATCATATATTAAGGTATTAATTCTCATTAACATTCATATAAAATCTTGACTAGAATACTCCTATTTATGAATTTGGCACCTCCTAATTGTGGGGCACAAAATGTAATTTACACTACAACATTTCTCCTCATTCAATTCCTTCACATTAAGTCTTATGTTTAGGGAATTAACTCTAATTCTTTCATTGAATCCTATATTAATTAACCATATTAAAGTAAATGATAAAGTGATGAAACCTTCATTAAAGTTTTTACTATTGTTGAAACCTCATATGAAGTTTGGTAACGGTAATCACTTCTCATGTACTTTCTAACACAATTAAGAGTACAACCCCGTGTTAGAATCTTCTAATAGGAGGCACAAAAATGTCCAAAATACCCATGTCGTTACTTTTGATCAAAATGTTTATTTTTATAGTTTTAACTTCATATCAATCTACCCAAGCCCTTTCTGTATATTTTTTGAAATTGATTTATTTTTAAATTTGCTCATCATATCAAGTGCGCAAAGATTAAGTTGCAACTTTAAACTATCCTTTTTTTTGTTCATAAATTTTGTATTGATTTTTCTGTAGAAATCAACCTCAATAGTAATTGTATGGGCATTTTGGATATTTTCATGATTTTTGTTAGAGAATTTTAACATAAGGGGTCTACCAGCAATAGTGTTAGAAAGTTTAGGGGAGGTGATTGCAATTACTCAACTTCTTCAACAATGGTCAAAAGTTTCATGGGAGGTTTTAGCAATTTACTCGGAAGAAAAATAAGGGCCCACTTGGGGTTAGGAATTAGAATTGGAATGGGCCATTCCAATTCCAATTGTTTGGTTGGGTGGAATCAAAATCCCATTCCCATTCCTGGTGGAATGGCATTCCCCCATTTGAGGAAATGGCCATTCCCTCCTCCATTGGGAATGAAATCCCATTTCGGCTGATTCCAATTCCTATATGAACCAAACACACTATGGGAATAAGACCATTCTAATTATGATTATGACAGATTCCAATTTTGATTTCGATTGTGAACCAAATGAACCCTAAGTGTGACAAAGAATTATTATTTTTGTTGATGGTAGAAATAAAACACAAATTTAAAACCAACATAGAAATGGAATTATTTTCTTGTTCGATGTAGAGTCAATAATTCAACATAATATCATATTAAATAAAAATAAGTGTGACAAATAAGAACAATTTGTAGGGAGAATGAATTGGTGTATATAGTGGAGGTATTTGACATTTTGAATGTTTATAGGTGTGCAGTGGAATTCAAAAATTTGCATTGGACCTGTCCGTACTTTTCCATAATTTTTATATGTATAGAAATATAAAAAAATTGTATTATATTTTGAAAATATATTATTAATTATAATTATATATACATATATTTTTTGAATATACATGGAAAAATATATGATATGGAAAAGATATGGGATGAGATGGGTTATCCCAGGTAACCGGTTTCAAAAACAACCATTTTAATCACATTTCAAAAAAGGGGGACTGTTCACCTTTTGATCTCCTTCAAGCTCTCAACCTAGCAGCGACAACCCTCAATACCTCCGTCCAACTCGGTCCCCCTCTTTCTCATTTTTATCTCTTATATCTCTCCCCAAACACAAAATACCCAGTGGGTATTACCCACTATTCATCTTCTCTATTGGAACCAACAGCGGACATACAGAGGACTATTCACATCTTTCAGCCCTTGACACAGCAAAAACTAGTGGCGGCAACCTTCCCTCCGATCTCTCCTCATCTTCTCTCTCTCTCTCATTTTTCTCTATTCTTTTCTGCCATATTCTTCATCTTCTTATCTTTGTTGCAACCACCTCGCCTGTTATTATCTCCACCATTGCAACCGGTACATTGTTCACTTTCATCTTCAAACTCTCAGCCGAAAAGAGCAGCAGCGGCAACCTTCCCCCGATTTCTTCTCCCCTTCTTTCTCATTCTCATTTTCTCATTCTTTTCTAGTTTTATCCATCACCATCTTCTTCCTCTTATTCTCTTCATTGCAACTACTTCCCCTGTTCTCCCTTTCACCGCTACAATAGACCCCCCTGTTCACTGTCACCTCTATTGTTGCCGAATCCAAACTTTCCCCTTCCCTCTCTTTCTCCCATTATACCTTGTTACTGTAATTACAGCCAAACCACTACTACAACTCCAAGCAGCCTACAACTCCAAGCAGCAAGCAGTGTTCTCTCAGACTCCCAGCTTTCTCTTCGTCTCTCTCACTTCTCTCGAACCCTCTCTCTCCCACAGCATCACCTCCACTCTAATTTCCTTGCAGCTCTAAGCACCGAAGGCAAGAGTGGATGACCCATACACTCTAATTTCCTTTTTTTTTTCATTGCTGACTTCTAATATCACTTTTAGTTTTTATTTTGGATATTTTAAATTTTAATCATATTATAAAATGATTAGTTAGCGGTTATTAAAGTAAATCCGAAATTGCTGTAAACGTGTACGAAGCATTGTTAAAGATTTTGAATACAATATGATTTTCCATATCACAATCGGGTATTGGCTTTGCAGGCCCGGGCCGGGCCAAGCCTCTGGGTTTGGGCGCCCAGAAATTCGCAGGCAGGAGTGATTACCCCTTGGCCCTGGCGGGAAAGTTACTGTATATCCGTATGGCTAGCATTGCTAAAATTTATTTAGATAAATTTGATTCAGTAGTGTACACTTTAACAAGCATTTCAAAGGTGGAAGTGACAGTCAGAGAGATGGCGCGAAAAGCATAGATATCCGAAACCGGAAATATTTTTCAAGTTTTTCCATTTTTTTCTTTCTTTATCTATTAAGAGAAAGAGCGCGAAGAGCAAAAATTATTATTGTTGTTTTTTTTTTTTTTTTTTTTAATTTAAAATTCTCAAATCTTCACCTAATTTCTTCAATTTCTGCTGAAGCAAGCCCAGATTGCTTATGTTTTGAGTTTTGACTTTGGAGGATCGTTTAGGCCTTAGGGTCTCCAATTTTTTGTTGAGAAGCGGTTTTATGGTGGTTGGTGCTGTCTGATAGGATTTTGAGTTGAAAAAAAAGAAGCATGGAAATCGATGCTGTTGCGAAAAATTTCCAGAGGAAACTATCCGTCTATCAGTCTCTGGTATTGTAATCTCCTTTTCAAGTGTCTCTCTGTTTGTGCATTTCCGTTTTAGATTATTTTCTGTTTTGTGGCATTTTAAAGTTTCACGCAGGAAATGGGGTTGTTTTTCTTTCTTTCTCGCTCTACAGGATGAGAGATTCGAGATTCAGAAGGAGATGTATAGAGGGCAGCAGTACAGCCAGATTTACTTCATTCGTCTCCACAAGATGAGAAGTCTCCTTTATTCCCTCGTTGAGAAATGGAAGCCCGATGTACCCGGTACTTCCCAACTTACTGATTCTTGTAATTCATTGGCATGTTAAGAAAAATCCCATCGCCTTATGATGTAACAAAGGGAACTAATAACTAACCAATTGATCAGAGCTAGAAGCATAAAATACTGAGGTTAGGTTTGGCAAAGATGACTTTTAAGGTTTTATTTTTTTACTTTTGCATGTTTGAGTCGTTTAATTTTAATTTTCTATGGTTTTGGGGTTTTGATCCTGGTGCAGTTTGTACGGTTTTGGGACTTGAAGAAGGAAAAGAATGCATCATTGTTGGAACTTTATACAAACACATGAAGCTCAAACCTTCGGTTCTAGACGAGTACTCAAAAGAGGTTTGAAGGTTCTTAAAGAAGGTTATATGAATGTAAATTAAGATTATCATCTGTTCTGTTCTGAGCAATTTTGTCTAATTTTATTTTTCAGAGATCTGTAGCTCCTCTGGTTAAATCTCATAATTTCATGCATCCTGATGACCAACTTGTTTTGGAAGATGAGAGTGGTAGGGTCAAGCTTGGTGGAACTTTTCTTGCACCATCTATGTTTGTGACAGGTCAGCTGGCCAAAAAGTTGGTTATATTTGAAGCTTACATTGTGTACAAGTTGTTAGGTTGTAGGATCTGTAAAAACTATTGGTCCTGTTGGATTGAAGAGCGTGTAAGAGAACTACCATGGCACTGTCTTGTATGTTTTAGAAAAGCCAGCAGGATTGTGAAAAAAAAATTTCAAAGGGGAACAAATTATTGACTTAATGTGGCAAACAATTTTGCATGGACACAAACATGTAATTAGCGGGTGGTGGAGATTTACATGTATCGCTTACATATTTATATAGATAGAAAATAGGAAATGATTACAAAGAGTTGCAAACAATATAAACAAGTGAACAATATGTACCATGCATTCTAATCACATCCACTTAACGACAATATGATTCTTTAATGGAGTTTTGGGATTTCATTTCCATGTATACTTTGGTTTCTATTGAAATGGAACTAATTTGTGATTATTTATGAAGGATCAGAGCAGCATTGCGAAACTATGGAAAAATTAAATGGCTGCTAGAAATCTTGGGATAAAACTTTAGAAAATGAAATGGTGAAGACATGTATGATTTACATGATAAACAGCAAGTGGTAGAAGCTGTTGAGCAAGCCTGAAGCTAACAATATAACATCCAAGTTATAAATGAATAATGGTTCATATCTATGGTCATGAATTTCAAAAATGTGAATGCTTAAATGGATTAGTGGTAAAACTAAAAAGGACAGGATTAGAAATGAAGTCATACAAAGGAACCTAAGCATAGCTCCAGTAGGCAGTGATAAAATGAGAGATAGTAGATTGAGGTGGTTTGGTCATGTGCATAGAAGACCATCTACAGTACCTGTTAGAAGAAGTGATCTGTTACAAGTAGAATGGCCTAGAAGAGCTAGATGAAGACTGAAAAGGACTTGGGTGGAAGTCATGAGAAATGATTTACGTGGCAATAATTTAACAATAGATATGGCACTGAACAGTACGGAATGTCAAATGACAAAACAAGACTCGTGTAGCCAACCTCATTTGGTTGCGACAAGGCTTAGATGATGGTGATCCATGGTCATAAATTTCATCTTCTGGCTTGTAACATAGAACTATAATGTTCATAGTGCTTTCTTTCAAAATATTGAATCCAAGCTAAAATGTGGATTGGTTGTAGATGAAAATATGTGAAATAGTTGGCCTTCATTATATAGATATATTTTTTAATCTTTGTATGAACTGTTGTGTTAAAAATATATTTATTTTAGTTTATTGCTTTTAAATTTTGGAGATGTTGTCTCCTTGTTACTATTACTATTACTATCATCATCATCATTGTTATTGTTACTGGAAAGATCATTTCTTTTGACCTATTTATGGATTTATTTTGCCTCCTTTTTTTCTATGTATGCAAGGTTTGATATTTGTACCAACTCTTAGCTTAGTTCAACAAAGCCTTATCCCAACCATGTGAAGTTGGCTGAATGAGTCATGTTTCATCATCGTGCTTTATTTAGTGCAATGCCCATTGTTGTATTGCGATTTGTAACCCCCTATTTGCTAATGTTCATCCATTCATCCTAATAAAATATCTTCTTAAAAAGCAATTAAAATTATAAAATGATTATTTTTTGTGTGAGAACTAAGAATCTAAAACCCTAACATGGACTTGTTTGGGCTTGCCTTGAGGGGTGTGGCACAAAGGCGGCTCGTGGAATCAGGAATGTAATATGTTTTACATCACATTAGCTACTTGAAGTAACGCAATTGAGGAAAAAAAGAGATTGTGGGTTTTACATGCTCAAAAATGTTTTATATGTTTGGTTTTATTTTTAAATTTTCATTGAATATGCTTTACATGTTATGTTTATGTATTTTAATTTTAGATAATATGTTTTTTAAAATGTTTATTTTAAAATTTAAGTTTATATTTTTATTAATATTATGTTTAGTATAGTATTGTTTGATTTTTTTTTTGCATTTTTGACATTTTTTGGAGTTTTTAGCATTTATTTTTGCGCCTGTGCCTTTTTTGCACCTTACACTTTTAAAACATTGGCCTAAACCATCTTAGTCACTATCCTTCATTTTATAAAGTCATCAAGTCTACTCTTAGGTTCTTGTGAATATTATTTTTTTTTCCAATCCTATCTTTTTGAGTTTTTCCACTCACCCATGACTATTCTTAACTTTGTTCATCTCTTTTTAAATTTTTTTTTTTGATAAGTTAACTATATTCATCTTTTGAATATGTTGCTTCTTGATTTGAACACTTCCCATAACACTGGTAGTTTTATAGTCATCTTATAAAATTTCCTTTAGCCTGATTTGTATTCCTTGATATGCAACACTTTAGATGCATCCCAAGGAATATAAGTTTCAACGAAATCATAAAAAAATTGTGATTTTGTTTTGGTTTCAGGAATGGCTGGAATGAAGTATGTAGAGTACTATTTCCTTAGTTTTGGTCTAAAATTGATATAAAATAGGAGTCTTATTGGTTGTTTGGGTGATATCAATAATCTTTTTTTTGATAAGAGATTACTGTTGATGAATTTGCTTGAAATTCTGATTTTGACTTTTAAAATTTCATTGAAATTCCAAAAAAAGAGGTTTGGAGCCATTGTCAAAAAGCTAGTGTTATACCTTTATGCACCCCTTTATTTGGTTAAATCTGACTCTAATTTTATGGGCAACATCCTCCTCATGTCTCCCGTACTAATCAAGGTAGCAGAAGAGGTCACATTGTGGTATCTCTCTATCTCAAATTTGAATTATACCGCACTTGACGGTTCTAACTCCCATTATTGTTATATTTACATTGTGCGCGCACACACACACATGTATGTATGTATGTATGTATGTATGTATGTATGTATGTATGTATGTATGTATGTATGTATGTATGTATGTATGTATATATATATATATTCTGTTTTATTCATACTTATCTTAAAACCTTTATTTTTACAGCTTCTCTCTTTAGATCTTATTTTTGCATTTAGTCACATTCTTATTTCATCAATCAATACTGTATTGCCAGCAAACAACTTACACCATGGAATCTCCTAACATGTTTAGTCGGTTCATATGGAGTATGGACTAAGTGTTGATGGGTCCTATTACTATTTGATACTCCCTTCTTTCCTTAAAACCACCATTTTATCTCTCTAGGAACTCTATCATATGCCATCTCCAAATCAATGCATGTAATAAATAAAGTAGTTTGTTACCAATCAAAGAAAAATAAAATCAAATTAGAGCTTCATTGGAAATGTTTCCATGTTTCAATAAAACATTGTATTTGTTATTATTATTATTATTTTGTGCTGTGGATGTAACATTTTGGCCAAAAAAGAACTGAATCTTACCGAAGTCTGAGAGGAACTTATCAGAGCTTGTAATATTTTTATCCCAGAAGGATTTCTGTATAAACACCATGAAAGTGGAAACATTTTAATGGGAATAGCTTTTGTTTTGATAGAAGTCCAAAACCATGCATATTACCAGATGGTACGTTTTAGCATGATAGTGAGAGAAAAAGAAAGATGAAAGTGCTCCTTTTATTGGGTGCTTTGTGCTACACTTGAACAGTTGTATGTATTTATTGCCACATTATGCATACTAAAGCTTTAATTATATGCTAACTATATGATTAGAGCTTAAAAAATGTTGTTAGAACTTTTTATATTAGAGCTTTTAAACTTGTTTCCTTTTATGTTTTTGGATTAGTAACTGAAAACCTTGTTTTATTAATGTATGGAAAGAATTTGTGTGATATGTACAAAGAAATATGTCTAGGCATCCCATTGTAATAGGCTAGATCTGCTACCTATCCAACCCTTTTAATCTTTGTTTTTTACTTTATCTTTCAACTTCAGTAGGGATGATTCTCCAATACAATTGTGTCTTACATGGTCTTTAAACCCACATGAAGCTTGCTTTGACCTCCCTAGCTAGAGTTCTTATTTCTTTTAGGGTGCATTGGTATTGCCATGGGCCATGGCCCTGCACTTATTTTTTTTAAGACACACCATTATGACTCTTGAATCTTCTTCCATCAACATGTCATAGTAGTTGAGTTCTTTCTCTAATTTCAGCCCATAGAGGACAACCAACAAGTCTTGTTTGGTTGAATTTTCATACCTTATAGGCCGGAAGATAATGCTGCAAGCATTCCATCATGGCTTTTAAATGCTCCCCCTATACCTGAAAGACCTGGATTCCTGTACTGCATGCTGCACCCATGACCCATCAAAGTTGAGCTTGACATTGTCTTTTGGAGGGGGAGGCAAATAGGAGGATACCAAGTTGATAGCTAATGAAAAGATGCAATCTGCTAGTCTCTCATGATATCTCCCATTGAGAAACGTTAAAAATAGGCAATATTTTAACCCAATGAGACACTTCTATTGTGATTTTCTCAATCATTGCCTCTTGAGAGTGAGATACTTCTTTTAATGTTTAATTAGTGCATATTAGTGGGTTTCATAGATAGCATCACATGCGTGCCATTGTTACATGATAGAAACTTTAAACAATATCATCATCACCATCATCCATGCCTTGTCCTAACTATATGGGGTCGGCTGCACAAATCCTATCTCACCAATCTATTCTATTTAAAGCCATGTCCATTGTTAAATTATTAGTGCTTAAATCATTTCTTGCTACTTCTACCCATGTCCTTTTTGGTCTACCTTGAGCTCTTCTAGCCCCTTCAATGTTTAACAAATCACTTTTTTAATTGGTGCAGTTGGTGGTCTTCTTTGCACATGCCTAAACCATCTTAGTCTATTCCCTCTCATTTTATCACATATTGGAGCTACTTCTAGGTTCCTATGGATAACTTCATTCCTAATCCTATCCTTTCTAGTTTTCTCATTCATCCATCTTATCATTTGCATTTTTGCCACATTTATTTTTGAACATGTTGTTTCTTGACAGCCCAACACTGTTTTATAGAAGTTTCCTTTTAATCTAAGTGGTATTAGTCTATCACATAAAAGTCCATATGCACCCTCTTCATTTTGCCCATCTTGCTCTAATTCTTGTAGAGATAGTGAGAAGATCTAGCAGTGGGGCTATTTTTGTACTTTTACTTCTTTTGTTGCACATCTATTTTCTGTACTCTTTCTTTTGTACACTAAGGGCAGATTATCTTTTATGGTGTCAATAGTCGTAAGGTGACACACCCACCAAATTGTTTGTTCTTTTCTCTCTTCTATCTCTGTCTTTTCGACTTGACTCTGACATGGTATCAGAGCAGGTCACGATCTGATCTGCATATAGTATCTTTTTAATTATCTCTGTTGCTGCTGTCTCAAGAACTCTCTAACAGTATTTAGGAGGCTCTTGAGTGTCTTTGAATCTTCTCCCTAGAGAAGCTTCAGGTCTGAACTTTACAGATCATTTCTTTGGATTGTTGCGCCATCAGATTTCTCCTTCTTCTTGGATCTCCTTGTAGAGGCACCGGATCAACCTGAAATCTTAGATCTAGTGTCGTCTGGATCAGATCTACTGGATCCTTTTGGTTTGGTTTGCATCGGGTTTGATTTTGAAGGGTTTCAATCCACTTTTTAGTTCAGCAAAATACTACGGTTACCTTTTTTGGACCTCGGCTAAAAGGTACTCTCTTTTCTATCCTTTGGTTAGAATTTTATTGATTTCTTGGAAGCGTATAATGCTGTCTTTTGTCCTTCAATGGCATTAGAAAGGATGGAGGTTCTCCCTATTAAATTCAGTGGCACAAACTATGTTTTATGGAAGTTTAACTTTCAATACCATGTCGAAGCCAAGGGTCTTTGGGGATATCTGGATGGTTTTGTAGCTAAACTTGATGATTCAGATATTAAGGGTCTTGTTATAATTCAGGTCTGCCTTAGAGTTCTGCCTGACTGAGTTCAGTTATGTAGAAGAAGAAAAAGTGATAAAGAAAGAGAGAGAGAGAGAGAAAGAGAGAAGAGAGAATTCTAGTTCGAACTGAAAGAGTCAACTTGACTTCTCCCAGTCGGCCAGTAAGTATTTATATTATTATTAAAACAT
>NW_010729074.1:2922645-2935072 GCF_000365185.1 Nelumbo nucifera
CTTGGACCTCTTCATCTCTTCCACACATTCATTGGCAATCAGAATCTGATCAATTATCTGATGCCCTTGGATGAAAGCCCCTTGAGCCTGACTAATAATGGAGGGGAGGATTTCTTTAATCCTTAAAGACAAGACCTTGGCCAGGATTTTATAAATACTAGTCACCAAACTAATTGGCCTAAATTCTTTAGGATGGAGAGCATCAACTTTCTTTGGAACTATGGCCAAGAATGTGGAATTAATGCCTTGACTGACTATATGCTTCTCTGCGAACTCAATAAAAACCTCACAAAGATCATCTTTTATCACCTCCCAACAATCCTGGTAAAAAGCCATTGTAAAACCATCTGGTCTTGGAGCTTTGGACCTGTCCATCAAAAACACTGCCTTCCTAATCTCTTCTTCCTCAAAGTTTCTTTCCAACCACCTAACCTGATCTTCCTCCAACCTTGACCAATCAATCCCTTCGATTTCCCTCCTTTCTTCCAAGGGTCTTCTGTAAATCGATTTGAAATGTTCCACAAACTTCCTAGCAATATCATCCTGGTTAGTGAATTCCTCCCCCCTACCTCTAACTTAGACACAAAATTTTTTCTCCTCCTCCCATTTGCTACATCATGAAAAAACTTAGTATTCCCATCACCTTGCTTAATCCATCTATGCCTTGACTTTTGCCTCCAGCTTATTTCTTCCCTCAGTAGGACCTCTTCTAGGTCCTTCTTCAACTGTCCCCTCAGAACTCTCTCCCCCTCCTTCATTCTAGATTGAGCCTCTCTTTCATCCAACTCTTCTTTTGTACACCTATTTTCTGTACTCTTTCTTTTGTACACTAAGGGCAGATTTGTCCTTTTTCTTTCTTTAATATAAATATCTCTTTTAGGGTCACAATCATAAGGTGACACACCCACCAAACTGTTTGTTCTTTTCTCTCTTCTATCTCTGTCTTTTTGACTTGACTTTGAAAATTCATTGGGTGGTGTCCTCCTTAATCTCTCCTTTGTTATGAAATATTGAACCAAGGCAACGGAAATGGTTACCTTGTGTTATCCCTTGGTCTCCAATCCTAAGTGCATCTTGATTTACACTCTTATTATTACTAAACTTACATGTCATATACTTTGTTTTAGTCCTACTTATTTTAAAACCTCTTGTTTCTAAGGCATTTGTCCATAAGATTAATTTTGCATTTAATTCTTCATTAATTTCATAAATTAAAACAATGTCATCCGCAAACAACATGCACCACGAAATTAAGCCAAATTGGTTCTCCGATACACTAGTTCAATTATTCTCTCCCAAAGTTTCATATTCCCTGATAGTTATTACAATTTTGTACATCACATTTTTTTTTAAATATAGGCACCATACCACTGTTTCTCCAACCATTAGGCATTTTCTTTTCTTTCATTATCTTATTAAATAGCTCGGGTAGCCATAAGAAGCCTACCTCTCCCATATCTTTTCATACTTTTATTGGAATCCCATCAAGTCCTAATGCCTTTCCCTTCTTTATCTTATCTAGTGCCTCTTTTACTCCAGTAGGTCTATGAAGGTATGCATTATTTTTAACAATACTAGTATTGCTAAATTCTCCTCCATTAGCACCTTCTCCTTACCGTTCCTCTAATAATTTTTCAAAATAGTTTTTCCATTTTTGTTTGATTTCCTCATGTTTTACCATGACTCATTGATCTTCATCTTTAGTGCACTTTACATGGTTTAAATCTTTGCCTTTCCTTTCTCTCGGCTTTGCTAGTTTATAAATTCCTTTTTCTCCCTCTTTAGTGCCTAATTTATGGTAAATCTCATCATAAGCCATACATCTAACTTCTTTTACTTTCTTTTTAACTTCTTTTCTTTTGGTTTTATATTTTTCTCAATTTTCTACATTTCTAGCCTTTTGCCATTCTTTGTGGCATGCTCTTTTTAATCTAATTATATTTTGAACCTCTTCATTTTGCCACCAAGTTTCTTTAGTAAGTAGTAGGAGAGGAAAGAAGAAGAGAGAAAAGAGAGGTTTGGTTCGAATTAGAGAAAAAGTTATCCCTAGATTCGGCCAGACCTRTTATTATATTATTAACTTATTRGAAAARACTTAAGTGCCCTTATTTAAGTAAGAGGCACTCGAACTAACATAACAGTACACATCAACATTCTCAACAAGTGCAAAGACCAAAATACCCCTTCACTAACACCACTAACAAGTACTTTGCCATTTCCCTTTATATTCTCCTTAGACATCCTTTGCTAGTTTTTTTTTTCTTTTTTTTTTATATTGTTTGTCATTTCAAGCCAAATATCATTAATCTTTCCATCTAAATTCCAATTCCCTTATATTAGCATTCTGTTTCTAAATTGGGTTAGCTTTTCTTCGTTTAGGTTTTCCTACCTAATTCAAATTTTAAACAATATATTTACCCAAATTAAAAAATATTTACTATTAGGGGATGTCTTGCAAATCGGCCCATCATATACTTTATCTTGATTTTATGTAATGTGGTATCAATTCTCAAAATAAGATTGTAGTGTTGGATGTTGATATCATATCAAATCTTCAAAAAATGTAGCAACGTTGGAATGTTTTGTTAGGATATGGTAGATGTATGACTGAAAAAGTAAGAAAAACTTCATTCCATGATGGTTGAATACAAACCTTGAAGGGCAACAGCATATATAAGTATATGTAACTAGTTCCCTTTTAGGCAGTTCTCCAAGATTTGTATTTTTGGATACTCAATTCATAATCTATAAATTCACCCTTGTACATTGAAGGAATTTGACTCCATATTTGGTATTAGGTCTGCATTTTGCCAAGAAAAATTGTTTAGATGGCTATTAACTGAAGGAATTTCATGCAAATACCATAGGATGGGCAGGCCCTTAGGCATTGGGAAGTTAGAGACATCCCCATACATCTATAAATGCATGGGAGTGCAAATAGGTTGAGTGTAAATTCCGGTTTACTTTTGCTTCAGGTTTAACCTTGTCTTGTGTGTGTGTGAAAAGTAAAATAGGAAGTAAAATGGTGTGATCCTGCCTTATTTGCAAGGGAATGGAGGTAGTAGGAGGGTTATTTGTTCGGGAGTGAGGTAGGAAGCAAGATGATGCGGTCCCCACTTTGTGTGAGAGAATTGATGTAGGAGGAACCGAGGAAGGTGGTACAAATTTTTCACCAGTTTTTGAGATGCAAAATTTACACTGCTAGTGAGTGCATATGAAACAAAAGTACAAGTTTTCTATCCGGTAGGAGTGCAAATCATTATTACAAACAAATGGATGCAAAACTGAACTGGGTGCAAAATTTGTATTTGGTTCATATTTGTACTGCAACCAAACACAGCCTTAGTAGATGGCATAGCTAATGATGTGGGTAGAGAGGGGTTGTATAGTGATGGATCTATGCCATGGTAAATGTCTTTCTAGGATCTTTTGGTTCTAAGATAGGTCTTTTAAAGTGTTACTGTTTACTACATACTTATTATAAACATATGCATGCTACTTGTCAAAAAGGAAAGAGAATCATGTTTATTTAACAAAAATGTTTGGATCATCAACTCCTTCATTAAAAAATCTTCAATTTGTTCATGTTGTGTTACTCTATTTCAGGACTTGTGGTGGCTTTGCATGGAAAGGAAACTAGTGCTGGTGACTTTTTGGTTCAAGATATTTTAGAACCTGGTCTACCACCACAAATGCAGCTTCCATGTGGTTCAGGTATATTGATGACCTTCCAGACAGTTCTGTTGTTACAGATTATAATATTTCCAAGGTGATGCTATATTCTAGAAAATGTCTTGAAAGATGGAATACCGGTTCAGACTGACTGGTTGAACTGGGAAAATTGGAGAGTGGAGAAGATCTTGGTTCATGGTTTTGGAACAGTTATCTTATCTCTGGTTTTATGCCTGTTGTGGTTTTAAACTGGGGATGACTAAACCACCAGTTAAACTGGGAAAATTGGGAACTAGACAGGTTTCTGTTTTTTGAAGACATTGATTGGAAGTATACATTTCCCTCCATGTCCATGTACATTGAGGAAAAGGGCTGTGTTTAGTTCCTACTGGGCTCATGTCTGGACATAGATTTGGTTTGCATCTTCTTTTTTGGATATTCAACAGCATATGTGACACACCTTTTGTTCCTGTTATTCAGTGTTTGTTAAAAAGTGGAGACAAACTTTAACCTATGTGACACAAGAGAAGGCCAAGAGCATTGATAATTGAAAAAAATTGTTTTTGATCAATAAACATCATTTCTATAATTAATAAGAAAGAGAACATATACAATAAGTAAAGAGAGATAAGCCCTTTTATCTCTCCCCTCTCATTTCCTTACAATTGTGTCCAAAACATTTGTTCTCTCCCCACCCCTTGTTTGGCCATACAATTTGCAACATAATTAGCTGCTTTGTTAACCCAACAACATTTAACTTCCATATCCTTGGTCAAACATCTTTACTTCTTTAGTTCATTCTTGTATTGCCTAAAGCCCTATTCTGTAACCATGTCATTACCAATTTTGATTCCCCTTCAATTATTAGTTTTTGTATGTTCATTTTATCTGCTCTTTGCACTCATTCCATCATAACCATGACTTCCCCTCGGTGAGTCACTATGCTGATCAGACCTGAAAAAACAGCAATTATATACCTTCTTCATTCCAAACAACTTCACTTACACCTGAGTTTGCCAGGTTGCCCATGCTACTGCCATCAAAATTAAGTTTAATGAAGCCTCTCTCTGGTGGAGACCAACTATGAATGACGGTTTCTTTAGTAGAGAATAAATTACATGCTCAAAGAATGTGGTGAATATTGTTATTATATCTCAAACCACAGAAAAGGTTGAGTCAAGTGAGTCATAAATCATATTGTAAATTGTTTATTTTTAGAGTTTGTCATGTTTGAAAATATGCATACTAAAAACTCCACTAAGCTTGTCCCAACTGTATGGGGATGTCTACATGAAATACTGCTCTGACATTTCACTTTGTTCGGTATCATGTCCATTATTAAATCATGGGCCTTCAAATCATTAAAAATATTAACTAAAGAGATTTGAAAAAGATTTTAGTTCATTTTCTTTCTACATCCTTCACTTGAGTATTTTTTTATCAATAACCGAAGTAACTCATATTAAATCAAATGTGATTTTTACAGTCTTTACAATAGATGACTGCAAAAGCCTACCCTATTCCCATCATACATGCAAAGAAGCCCCAAAAGATGTTTCCTTGAAACCCATTGTTTAGCTAGGGAATTAGCCAAGCCATTTGCTGAACGCTTGACCCATTTAACATGGCCCCTACCTCCCTTGCAAGATGCTTGGTTTCTCTTAAGACTTGCCTATGGACCCCTTGGCTATCATTATTCATCCAACCCACCACTTGCATCAAATCCCTTTAAATAATTGCTAGAACAAAGTTACCATTTATGCACTGTAAGCGGTAGATAATACGATTAAGTTCAACTTCAAAGTTGATCAGTTCATGTACACAATAGTTCTTTGGCCCACATATTGATAAAAAATGAATTCATAAGGCTCCTTAAATAGGTTTAGATAATGCAAATAGACCATTTAGTCTAGTAAGGGATGACACAATCTGATTGAAAAATTGAAAATTAAAATGGGAAATGTGTGGGTTTGGAATTTGGTACAAGTCAATTTGATTGAAATGGTATGAATTGAGTAAATCATAACATTCGGTAATTTAATCATAAGGCTTGAATAATAATTGATTTTTTTTAGAAAAAAGAATCAATAATAAGGTTCAGATCTTGAACCATTGGGATTCAGGATTCAAATTGTGAATACTATAGTAAATCATTGGTTTTTGATTACCATAACTTAAGCTCCATTTGACTACTGTTAATAGGACAAATCGTTGCTGCACATTCCTAGGTACACACTAAAGCTGTGTGGTTTCATTGCACTCAGGGGAAGACAAGTATGTTGTTTTTGTTTCGGGGCTGAGTGTTGGTAGCAATACTTCTAATCCTCTCCAACTCCAGCTTCTTATTGATCATATCACAGGGCATTTAGGAGATGAGAAGGTCTCTACTATAGTTCCAAATTATTATTTTTTTTTCTTTTCTTAATTTTCATGCTACTTAACTTCTTTACAACATAATCTGCATATAAACTCCATGAATTCAACAGGAGCAAAGTATTGCATCACAAATAGTTCGTGTGGTTGTTGCTGGGAACTCTGTTGAAATTACTCTTGGACTTCTTAATGGACAGGTAACATGACTTTATCTGGTCTTGCAAGGTTCAAAAAAAATTCAGTTCAAAAATTTTTGATGGATAATTCAAGTTTATTATTGATGAAGAGAGTTATAATATTTACAATATGCCAAGTATCCCAAAGATTAGGTAGCCAAGGAGGCCACCTTATTAAGTATTACCGTACAGTGTCTATTACAAACTGACTTTCCAACCTGTCAGCCATTTTACATCGATAACTCTCTCCTTTTTTACTTTTTAATCTTCTTCATGGTGTTCCTTTTCTTGGGTTGGTATTTTTAGCTCGCCTTTGAATAAGTGACTTCAACATTTCCTAATTTTGGTTTCTTTTGATTTTTTTGGGTGATCTGTCATGATATCTGAGATATTTGAAGAAAAACATGTTGTACCCTTTCATGCTTTTGAAACTAAGGAAGCTGTAGTTTCTCATGATAGATTGATATCATTGAAGGCTTTGATTTTCTGTTCTCATGTTACAGCGTATAAAAGTATCATGAGGTTCTCATGAATCTTGACAGTTGTATGAATGATTGAAATATCTAAGTTCACTAACTTCTGTTGTCCAATGTATAGTCTCTTCCAGCATTCTTAATTAAATTCAGAGGAAAAAATAGAAACCAATTTATTTAATAATTTCCCATTATCATTGCTAACTGGAAAAAGAATTAATTAATTGCTTTTATGATGCTAATATGTGGTTGTAGCATACTTCTAAAATGTATCGAATTTCCCTGGTGTAACTTTTATCAAATTTGTGCAGGCTTTGGCTTCAAAGGATCAATCTAGGTTGTCTGAGCCAATTAAAGAGCTTGATATTTTGTTAACACAGGTTGTTATTACTCTAGTGATTCCTAAAGCTTAGTAATTTCTTGTTTTGATCTTTGTTTATTTGAAGTGTTGTCAGATTCATATGAGATTGGATATTGGAACTGGTAAACCAATGATCTAATGAATTTTTGAAGTTCTAGTTTTTTTCATGATTCTACAGGCTTAGCAATTTAATTGCCAGTAAAACCAGTAAAGTCGTGACCCAGTGATCGTTCTGGTTTTACATCTCATCCAGTTCTAGTGATGTTGGTTTATTGAGTTGCTTTCCTGCTACCCTTAATGCATTTATTTGCTTTGTGCAGCTTGCCGCAGCTGTATCTTTGGATATCATGCCAGGGCCTAGTGACCCAGCAAACTTCTCTCTACCTCAACAGGTCTCTCTGCATCATTGACTGTGGTCATGAATATGACAAAATAAAAGTAAAGCTTGTTTTGTTCTGAAATGCCCTTCTTTCTTTCAGCCTTTGCACCGATGCCTTTTCCCTGGGGCATCAGCTTATAATACTTTCGTTTCATGTACAAATCCTCACTCATTTGAACTTGACAATGTTAGGTAAATGAAGAATATCACTTGCATACAAGTTCTTATGAGATTGTATATGCATATAGCCGTATAGGTCATGTGTATCACTAATTCTCTATATGCATATTGTAATACTATGATATCCAGATTTCTTGGTACATCGGGTCAGAACATAGACGATCTTGGAAAATACTCTGATGCTGAAGATAGCCTTGATTTTATGGAGAGAACATTAAGGTGGAGGCATCTAGCACCAACAGCACCTAATACACTTGGTAAAGATTTGGTTATGCTCTCTCTCTCTCTCTCTCTCCCCCCCTACCCCCCCAATTCCTCCTTCACTTTATCTAGATTTCATCTATCTCTTGCTAAAGTTCATTTGATTATGCCTTTAGCTTTTTGTATGCATAGCTTCAATTTAAATGTATTTCTTTGGCTTGCATTAACTCAATTGCTTAGTGAAAGAAATATGGGGTACATACTATTGCTGGTTTTTGTTCAGGTGTATACTGTATGAGTTGAATGAGGTGATGATAGAAATATGGGTTACATACTCCGCCCCCGGACCCCTGATCATGCCCCTCGAGGCAAGCCCGAACAAGTCTATGTTAGGGTCTGAAATTCTTATTTCTCACATAAAAAATAATGAGAATTTCATTCATTGCAATAAATATCTTCATAAAAGGCAATGAGAGTTATAAAATCATTGTTTTTTATGTGAGAAATAAGAATTTTAGACCCTAACATAGACTTGTTCGAGCTTGCCTTGAGGGGCGTGGTACAAAGGCGATTTATAGAATCAAGAATGCAATATGTTTTATATCACATTAGCTACTTGAAGCAATGCAATTAAGGAGAAAAGAGATTGTGGGTTTACATGCTTGAAAATACTTTATATGTTTGCTTTTATTTTTAAATTTTCATTTAAATATGCTTTACATGTTATGTTTATGTATTTTAATTTTAGATAATAGTTTTTTTAAAACATTTATTTTAAAATTTAAGTTTATATTTTTTATTAACATTATGTTTAATATTTTTTGATTTTTTTTTTGCATTTTTTGACGTTTTTTTGATTTTTAGCTTCTTTTTTTTTTTGTAATTTTGTGCCTTGCTTAAAAAGGTGCCTGCCTTGCCTTGCATCTCAGGCGCAAATTGGCCCTTGTTCTTTTTTTGCGCCTTGCGCTTTTAAAACACAGTGTCAACCAATACATGCATTCTCCTAGAACCACTCATCTATTTGCTGTGGAAAAAAATCCTTGCTAACTTGAAGAAATGTCCAGGTAGTGGTATACTCTTTAAAAATAATGGTCATATGAAAATCGAGGTGTATACTGATGTTGATTGGGCTGAATGTGTTGATGATAGAAGACCAACTTCAGGGTACTATGCATTTGTTGGAGGTAAGTTAGTGTCATGGTGTAGCAAGAAGCAAAATGTTATTGCCCGTTCAAGTGCTGAGGCAGAATACAGGTCCATGGCTCTTGGTGTGGCTGAAGTTTTATGGTTGAGATCCTTTCTTGAGGAACTAGGGATTGAGTATGAGAAACCATTGTGGTTCTACTGTTATAACCAAGCTGCTATAGATATTGCTCACAACCCATCTAGCATGACAAAACTAAACATATTGAGGTTGACCGTCACTTCATCCGAGAGAAAGTTGCTTCTCAAGATGTTTGCTTGTCTTATGTTTCCTCTGATATGCAGCTTGCTGATCTTTTCACTAAAGCAGTCACCAAAGTCAAATTGGAATTAGATTTGTGCAAGTTGGGATTGATGAGTATCTATTCCCAACTTGAGGGGGATTGTAGTGATACAGTGGACCAGACCTGATATTTATGTGTGGTCCCATAAGTTCAGTTTCTTGTTGCTTGTTTTTGCTTTATGCTTGCTTTCTTGTATTGTTATAGGTAGTAGGGCATTTTTGTCCTTTTACCTAATGTTATGTTAAATACATATAAATAATACTGCTTAGGGTGACAGTAATGTAACCTTTTTGCCCATTCCTCTCTTGTTCTTCTTTTATTTTCTTCTCTCTTCTTCTCTTCGATTTCTGGGTTACTTTTCAACCTAAAATTTCTGCTAACAGCAGTAACTTCAAGTCTTTCCTATCATCTAAGAGAGGTAATATCCTTCACACTTGGTGAACACCTTGTTGCATTGGGTTACTAGAGTAGCTAACTTTGCAATTGAAATGAATGAATGGTTCAGCAAGGTAAGGTGTTGCGAACTTGCAATGGTTGAGCTATATTGGTGCATTTATCTTTTGTCACTTTAATCTCTTTGAATGGCATTAGGAATATGGGTTATCTGATTTAAAGTCAAATTAAAGAATACAAATACCCAGAATTCCAAATGACAAGAGGTGTAACACTTTCCCTTAAGCTGAGCATAGAGTTAACCATGCACAACTTGCACAATACAGCCCACTTCACATCTCCCCTTGAAAGTACAACAGCAAATTGACACTCAACTTAAAAAGGGAAGACAAACTGTTGTTGACAAGTAATCATCCAAGAGAATGTTCAACCTTTAAAGTTTTGACACTCCATGAACCATGATCCTGTACTTGACTTCAGCATTGGAACTGGTTATAACAAGTTTTTACTCTCTCTCTCCCCCTCTATTCCCCTTCAGTTTTCCCTCTCTCCTTAGGAGTTTGGTTCACTCAACGAACCCTGAGTTAGGCAGCACCTAATAGTTTGGTATTAGAGCTATGACAAATACTCGAGCTACAACCATGGAGGCACGGGTGGTGTTGGCAGCAATGCAGGGCGGAAAGATTCTTTGAGTACAACGAAACATCTGGACCAGATAGGGTGGTGTTGGCAGCAATGCATCTGGATGGAGACACAATCCTCTGGTATCAGTGGTATCGTCGAGGGAACCCTTGTATTTCATGGCTCAACTTCATTGATGCCCTATGTGTCTGATTCGGGGCTTCTGGTTATGAAGATTTTGACGGGTCTTGCAAAGATAAAGTAGGAAGTGTTTGTGACTACCAGTTGGAGTTTGAACGTCTATCGTTAAGAGTCCAAGGGTGGTCGGAGAAGGCACTGGTCAGAGCTTTTGTGGGAGGACTCAAGGAAGAAATACGGTTAGAGGTCAAGGCGATGCATCCATCAGCTGTGATGGCCGCAACAGCCCTAGCCCGCACCCAAGAAGAAAAGATAGCTTGAGCCCGACGTCTGAACCGCTCGTGGCAGCAGACAAACAAATCATTTACAACACCCAGATCGGAAGGGACGAGACCCAATAAGGAAGTTAACATCTTAGTTCAACCACCAGGTAACTTAGGCCCGAGCCCCATTATTCCATTCAAGAAATTAACGTGGACAGAAATGCAAAACCGTTGAGAGAAAGGTCTCTACGACAATTGCAAAGAGAAGTTTGGCCCCGACCATGGATGCAAGTCTCAACAAGGCTTCTTATTATAGACTGAGGATGAAGAAGAAGATCAGCAACCGGAAGAAAGATCGTTAACTGATGAACACTGGGCTGAAACCATACAACCAGAAATCTCGTTACAGGCCCTAGCAGGGTTTTCATCACCCCAAACCATGAGGGTGACGGGTCTAGTTCGGGGTCACCAAGTGTCTATCCTCATTGACAGTGGTAGCACTCTAAACTTTGTAACCACTATGCTAGTCAAACGATTTGGATTACCAGTTCAGCCCACAATCTCATTTAAGGGCCATGTGGCAAATGGGACCTTACTCCAATGCGATGGAATTTGCATAGACATTGGGTTACACATCCAAGAGCAACAATTTGTGGTTGATCTTTACCCACTGGAGTTAAGTGGGGCCGATATTGTATTGGGAATTCAATGGTTGCAACAACTTGGGCCTGTTCTGTGCGACTAGGCCCGTTTGTCTATGGATTTCATGATAGAAGGAACAAGAGTGCATTTACAAGGCCACTCAGCTAGCCGAGCCAGCTCAGTAAGCTTGGCATCCATGTTGAAAGAAGCATGAGACCCAAGTCAGCTCATTATCTGGGAATAAAATCATACATGCCCAACATTATCCTAGGACCAAGATACATCGACTCAAGCTGATTACAAACAACAGCTCAGCAACATTCTCCGACAATATGCTGCAGTTCTCAAGGAACCAACGAATCTACCCCCAACAAGGAGCCATGACCACAGAATTCCACTATTGCCAGATGTGTCTCCTACCAATGTAAGGCCCTACCGTTGTCCCTATTTTCAAAAACAAGAAATTGAAAAACAGGTTCAAGAACTGTTGGATAAAAATTTTATTCAACCCAGCCACAACCCAATTTCTTCACCTGTTCTTCTTGTCAAGAAGAAAGATGGGATGTGGCGATTTTGTGTGGATTATCGGGCACTTAATAATATTACAGTTAAGGACCGCTTTCTGATTCTAGTAATAGACATGGTTTCAAATGTCGCGAAATTTCGCTAATGTTGCCTGATATATGTTGATGTTGAGGCTCACTGACATGAAAATGGATGGATATAAAAATTACATTATTTTGGAAATGTTGACCAAATCGATCTAAATAACCAAAAAATAAAAAGACAGTTTTTCCTACTAATGTACATTAATAATATAATATATTAGTATATTATATTAATATAATACAATATATTAATATAAATTATTCCATTAATAATTTCTACTTAATATTTCAAATAAAGTATTTATAAAAAAGAATTAACAAAAAATAAAAACAAAAGAATAAATTAATTACTTTATAATATAAAATATACAATATTTTTCAAGTAATAAAATATTAACTAGTTAGTATTTTTAAAATATTTATTAAAATCAGAAAATGTTTATTAAATTTTATAATAAAT
>NW_010729074.1:2935407-2956620 GCF_000365185.1 Nelumbo nucifera
ATCAAAATGCATAATAAGTCAGTAAATCATCATTTACTAATTTGTTATCGATCTTAGTTTCTTAGCTTTATATAATGGTTGGGAATAAGATAATAGTCTAGAAATATGTATTAATGCTTCTTTTATCATTTTACAAAATATCATTGCATATTTCCACATATTTCATAATATTTCCATAATGTCTCTAAGTTTTACTATATTTCCCCTTGACATTTCTGACATATGTCCTATATTTTGGTAAGCGACATTTCCATCGACATTGACATTTTAAACCTTGGTAATAGATGAGCTCTTGGATGAACTCAAGACTACAAGAATCTTCTCAAAGTTGGATTTACTGGCTGGATACCATCAGATTAGAGTCCATGAAAGTGACATTCCAAAAACAACCTTCCGGACTCATGATGGCCACTATGAGTCCCGGGTTATGCCATTTGGCCTCACCAATGCCCTGGCAACCTTCCAAGCCTTAATGAACGACTTGTTTAGGCCACATTTACGTCATTTCATATTAGTCTTTTTTGATGACATTTTGGTGTACAGCCCAACATGGGCCCAACATTTAGTGGATTTGCAGATTACTCTAGACATTCTCTTACAAAATCAGTTGTATGCCAAAGAATCGAAGTGTGCCTTTGGGCAGGCCATGTACACTATTTGGGCCATGTGGTGGAAGATGGAATGGTCTTAGCAGATCCGGGCAAGATATCTACCATCCAACAGTGGCCAATGCCACGTAATACCAAGGAACTCCGGGCATTTCTAGGAACCACAGGGTGCTACCGATGCTTCATTAAAAGCTATGGGGTAATTGCAGCACCACTGACAGTCCTAAAGAAAGACTCCATTTGGAATAACAAAGCCCAAGTAGCATTTGAAGCCTTAAGAGCAGCGGTGTCATCCCCACCAGCTCTAGCTTTACCAGATTTCAACAAACCTTTTGCGGTTGAGTGCGATGCGTCGGGATTGGGCGTGGGAGCAGTGCTGATGCAAGATGGTCAGCCCCTTGCCTTCTTCAGTAATGCCTTATCCAACACACAAAATCACTCTTCAGTCTACAACCGGGAATTGATGGCAGTTGTATTGGCAGTTCAGCATTGGCACTCCTACCTGCTAGGCTGTAAGTTTGTGATTAAGACTGATCACCAAAGTCTGAAATTCGTATTGGAACAATGGGTCCTTTCTCCAGACCAGCAGTGTTGGGTTTCAAAGTTAATGGGCTTTGATTACACTATTGAATACAAACCTGGAACAACAAATAAAGTTGCTGATGCGCTGTCACGTCAACCCAAACAACTAGCGGAGAGCATACTCCATTTGCATGTGTTCCAACAACCTACTACAGCACTATTGGACCAATTACGGGAGGAAGCAGACAATAATAAGGAACTCCATGCAATAAAAGCACAGTTGTTGCAGCAACTAGGTATCAAACCTGGGTATTCTATCCAAGGGTCAGTGCTGTACTATAAAGGTAGGATGGTGTTGCCAGTGGACTCAGCCCTTTTGGACCAGCTACTGAATTGCTTCCATGCGACACCGATGGGTGGACGCTCAGGAGTCCTACGCACATATAAGAGAGTTTCGTCCCAATTTTATTGGACGGGTATGCTAAATTCCATAAGGAAATACATCTACATGCCAGGTATGTCAACAATGCAAGTATGAGGCCCAATCCCCAGCTGGCCTCCTAAAACCATTACCCATACTTAGCCAAGTTTGGGAAGATATTTCTATGGATTTTATAACGGGCCTACCAACCTCTGCCGGTAAATCAGTCATATTAGTGGTGGTTGATCGCCTTACAAAATACAGCCACTTCTTTGCACTGTCACATCCATTTACTGCAATCACAGTAGCCAACACTTTTGTTTGGGAAATAGCTCATTTTCACGGTTTCCCAAAGTCTATTGTTTTTGACAGAGATCCAATCTTCATCAGCCTCTTTTAGAAAGAACTTTTTTGCTTCCAAGGCGTACAACTAAGCAAATCCACAAGCTACCATCCACAATCAGATGGGCAAACAGAGGTGGTCAATCGTTGCTTAGACATATATTTACGATGCTTCACCGGAACCAAGCCAAGACAATGGTTCAGCTGGTTGCATTGGGCTGAATGGTGGTACAACACTACCTATCAAATATCAGCAGGAATGACCCCTTTTAGGGCATTATATGGTCGTGATCCACCTACATTGATTCCTTATGAGAAGGGCTCTACAGCAGTAGCTTCACTTGAAGAACACCTGCTGAATCGAGACATCATTCTACAGGAACTTAAACAGAACCTGCTCCGGGCCCAACAATGATGAAACAATCATATGATAGACATCATAGAGTACACTATCAGGTTGGTGACATGGTTTACTTGAAATTGCTCCCCTACAAGTTACTTTCAGTACAATAACAATGATGGAACAAGCTGGCACCTCGCTGCTTTGGACCTTTCAAGATCTTGTAGAAAATTGGACCTCTTGCATACAGATTGGATCTCCCACCAGATTCAAAAGTGCACCCAGTTTTCCGTGTCTCAGTTCTCAAAAAATGCTTGAAACCAGATGCTATAACTCGATCATATCTTCCCAAATTCTCAAGTGATATGGACCTAGAAATAGAGCCTGCACGTATCACTAATTTCAGATGGGTCAAAAAAGTCTCCCACATTGTTCCAGAAGCTTTAGTCATTTGGTCACAGCTGCCGGAAGAGGATGCAACGTGGGAATCCTATCTACAACTGCAACACCAGTTTCCCCATATTGACCTTGAGGGCAAGGTCCAACTTAACCAGGGGAGTATTGTTAAGACCAAGAGCTGCGGCAAACCAAGACCCATGCACGGGAATAGCCAGCCTACATATCAAGTTTACAAGAAAAGGGAGAAGACACACCAGCAAGAGGTTAATCCAAGTGGCAGAATGTTAGAACAAAGTAACTGTCCTACAACAAACTGTAACAGTCTTGTAACAAACTGTAAACTGTGAACAGCTTACCTGGGCTATAAAGATCAGAGGAAGAAATGATGAACAGGAGAAGAATTCCATTCGAACATCTCTCTCTCTCTCTCTCTCTCTCTCCCTCTGTTCCCCGTCAGTTTTCCCTCTCTCAGGAGTTTGGTTCACTCAACGAACCGAGTTGGGCAGCACCTAACAGAATGCTTCAACATTGATTAGCATATAATTTATCTCTAACTAGTGACCCTTTCAAGTATGCCAACCATAGTTTTCAAGGCGCCAAGGTGAGACTGGGCGTCAGGGGGGCGTCTGGCCGCCTAGGCGATGGATTTTTTTATATAGAAAACATAGATCCTAGGGTAGTTCCCTAGGTACCATAGCCATATTTCCTTAATAATTATTCATAAGAAAAGTATAGAGTTCATGTTTAAGTAGTAGGAGTAGTTGATAGACACAACAATTTCCAATCAATCTCTGGAATCTACCTTTATTATTTAAGAGTTAACTGCAACCAGAGGACAGATGATGATTAGGATCAATGCCAATAAAAAAATATGATTGGGTACCCAGCTTGCGGGTGTCTTTCAAAAGATTTATAGCACACTTTAATTGAGAAACAAATATACCATTCTTTGACATTGCCACTTAAATGCCCAAGGAATACTACAAGCTGTCCAAGTCTTTGATTTAAAATTCTGTAGCAAAAAAAAAAAAAAAAAAAAAAGAAAAAGCTCTTCAAATTCTTAATCTCAGTAGGATCACTCCTTGTAACAACTATATCATCTATGTAGACAATAGGTGTTATCAAGGAGTTGTCCTTGTTTTTCATGAATAGGGTATGATTACCGTGAGAATGACTGAACCTAACCTTCCTGACTGCACTTTTGAACCTTTTCAAATTAGGTGCTAGGTGAATGGTTTAACCCATAGCTAGACTTTTTGAGATGACAAACTCATTTCACTTTCTGGAGCCTTGAACCATAGCATGAGGGTGAATAAATCCAACCTTCCTGACTGAACTGCTGAACCTTTTCAAATTAGATGCTAGGTGGTTGGGTTAACCCACCTCTTTGAGACGATAAACTAATTTCACTTTCTGGAACCTTGAACCCTAACCATGGCAGCATATATAGTTCTTACAAAAGACTTCATTCAAGAAAGCATTTTTATATCTATCTCATACAGTGGCCAATCATAAAAGGCTGCTTCTCCTTTTCTGTGAGAGACCCAATTGACCTCTGTCTCTATACATTTTTGCCAATTGTGACCACTTGAGGAAGTTCTCCCTGTTCAGCCTTACTGTTGTAATTTGTAACTTGAGCATTAGTATTGTCATGGTGACCTTCTAGAGAAAGCTGCCCTCATTTTCTTTGCCTCGAAATCAGAAGTCATGGATAAAAAGGCCATTACAATAGGTCATTCAGACCCAGTTAATTTCTCAATCAAATATTCCTTCTAAAGAGCACCGCCTGCAATCTGCCCCTCTGGAAGAGGCTTCTATGAATTAAAAAGGAACAACAGTTGTCAGTAGATGTCTTCCTACACTCCACTACTTATTGTTTCCACAAGAAAAGAAACCTCCTATAGGTTTTTCCACAAACAGAAAAGTCCTCAATAAAAAAATACAAGGGCTGACGGTAATATGCAACTTGGAAAAAATTCATCAGAAATTTATTCTTTCATAAGAACCACGAGACCATTTCTTATGTTTCAAGGAATGTGCTCTGGGGTTTGGAGAGGAATCTGCAAAGTTTTTCCTCATTCATTAAAGGTTGAAGGTACAAACTGGGGGATGGGAGCTGACAAAAGAAGAAATTCCAACTATTGGGAGCTGATGCAGGTGGCAGATCTGCTCTCTGTGGTATAAAACCGGGTTGTTAGTCTTCAAGCCCAAGATGCAAGGTGAAGATGAATGAACTCTGGGCTCTTCAAGGTTAAATCCTTTTACCAAGGTCTGATTGGTGAGAGCAGATCTCCTTTTCCAAGCAAGGATATTTGGGGAACTGTTGCCCCTTCAAGTTATTTTATTTTATTTTATTTTTCTGTAGGTGGTGGCCTGTGATAAATGTTTGACAAAGGAAAATTTTGGTCAGCAGGGGAATGGGACTGGCAGGCGACAGTCTTTTCCCACCTGAACAGGACTCCAAGACTTCCAGCCATCTATTCCTCCATTGCAGATTCTCTAGTAGAATCTGGCACCACTTCCTGAAGGCCATTCCATTTCAATGGTGCTCTCCATATTCAGTTTAAGCCTTGTTATCAGAAAGGCATATAAAAATCATGAATTAGAAAGGTGAAATGCTATTGCCTGCTATATTCCTCTGGCCATTTTATGGGCCATTTAGCTCAGTGTTTTAAAAGCACAAGGCATAAGAAAGCACCAAAGACATTTTTCTCTAGAGGTGAAATAAAAAAGCAAGGAGAGGCATGCACCTTTTTGAAGCAAGGTGCAATAAATTAAGAAAATATTAAAAATAATATTATCCAAACTTTAATTTAAACTAAGTGTTTTAAAAGCCTATTAGCTAAAATTAAAATACAAACATAACATATAAAACGTACTCAAGGCTTTGAAGAATGTCAAGCTTCCAATTTTTTTTGCTTCTTTCCCAATTGTATTATTTCAAATAGGTAAGTCCATGTTAAGCATCTTTCATTCCTTATTTTCTGAGCTGCCTTGTACCAACCCCCTTGAAGCAAGCTCAAACAAGTCCATGTTAGGGTCTTAATTTCTTAATATCTACAAAAAATGGTTTAATAACTAATTATCTTTAAAAAATATCTTTTATTAGGAAGAATGAATGAACACAATTAGCAAATAGTTGTGGAGGGAGTTAATAACAGAGAAATATGGCTTAAATGATAATGGGATTCCGATGTCTTTTGGATGTGGGGTGTGGAGGGGGATCTATAAAGCCTTCCTTGCCTTCTCGAGAGGGATAATGCTCCTATTGGGCAATGGATCTAGAATAAGGTTCTCGTTGGACCCATGGTACGATACATTAGCTTTGAAGGATAAGTTTCCTGACCTGTTTATTTTAGCTGGCAACAAAGAGGCTACCGTAGCTGAATGCTTTCAGGTTGATGGATCTTTGGGTGCTTGGAATCTTGCTTTTAGAAGAAATATTTTTTGATTGGGAGGTGCAATCTGTTGCAGAGTTGATGTCTCTATTGAACAATTAGCAAGTCATTGCGAATGGTCAGGAGATTTAAGGCAGTGGAGATGGTCCAAGTCAGGAGAGTTCTCAGTCAGTCTTTTTATGCTAGCTTGGTGGGTGAGCAGGATAGTTCATTTCCTTATAGAGAAATTTGGGGAACTGCATCTCCCTCAAAAGTGAAATTTTTTGCTTGGGTGGTGGTCTGGGAAAAATGCTTAACCAAGGATTCACACTGGTCAGGAAAGGAGCTAATCTAGCAAACATGGATTGGTCACTTTGCAATGCCCATAGGGAAACTGTGAAGCATCTGTTCCTACATTGTAGCTTTTCTTCTAAGGTTTGGAATCATTTCAGAAATGCTGTTCCAGCTGTTGGGTGCTTCCCAATCTCTGTGAAGGACCTGTTAGCAGGGTGGAGGATTCAAGGAATGTCCAAAAGAGGGAAAGCTTTTTGGGAGGTGGTTCCTCTAGCAGTGCTGTGGGCAATCTAGTCTAAAAGGAGTAGTAGAACTTTTGAGCAGAAATCGAGTCCGGAGGTGGTTATCAATGCGGTGGTTGGCATGTTGAGAGCATGGCTGACTAGCTGTTAACTCTGACATTTTTCAGTCCTGATGACCTCTCGTCCACTTTCTTGAATGTAATTTTTTTGGGGGGGTCCTTAAAGGAGTTTTTTGTGTAAAATACTATTGTACAGAGGACCATACTTGTATAGTTTTTCTTAGTTAATATAATTCTATACTTTTCTCATAAAAAGTAGGGGCTCCTCAAAGCTTCGGTGAGTGAGCGTGCTTCAAAAATTTCAAAAAAGTGCAAAATTTAATAAAGGCACACACCTGAACTGAGGTGCAAGGCACACTAGGTGCATACCTTTTTGCAAGGGCTGTGCCTGGACCTAGGCGAAGCGTAGACCTTAAAATGCATCTTACTTGTGCGTGTAGGCACACCTTTTAAACCATTTATTTGGCTAGAAAGAAATTCTAGAATTTTTGAGCCGATAAAGAATCCTGACAAGGATGTGATTAACTTCTCTTTTTGAGTGTCTCAGGACCTGGATATCCACTTATAGATTGTTTAGAGGAGTTTCTCTTTTTTTGAGTGTCATTTTTTTTTTATTTTTGTGGGGGGGGGGGGCTAGTTGAGTTTTGTCCATATGTACAGAAACTCTTTGTACGGAAGACCTTTGTATACATTTTGAATTTTATACAATCTGTATCATACTATTCCTTTTTCAAAAAAAAAAAAGGAAAAAAATATATGCGGATCAACTTCTTAAATCCAATCAAGATAACCTTCTTCTGTTCAACCATAGTACAAATAGAAGTCACCAACAACTGTATTCAATCAACTGAAGCGCCGATACCAAAAAACATCTAAACTCATACCCTACCAAAGTCTAGGATTTTCAGTCTGAGATGTCCATGCTGATGTCAGCAGGTTCCTGTGAGATACTTCAAGACTTGGGAGGTGAACTCAATCGTGTCTTGCTGTGATAACAAGTTGTATCTATGTTTTACATTTTGTCTTTAGACCACTGTCAATTCAGTTATAATAGAAAAATTCATGTAAATTGAATTGTAAGATTTGAACTCTAAATGGTAGCAAGGTTCAAAATATCGATACGTTTTGATACTCGCTTTTTTACCTTTTTTTATTTTTTTTTCAAAACTGGTTCAGGGGAGCCGGTCTAGGACCCCTCCATCCCCTGAACTGGTCAGACCCTCGATACACCCACTGTAGTGGCATATCGGAAGGGTCCCGGAACGATACATATCGGCCGATACGTAACAATACTTTGAACCTTGAATGGTAGATTATCTCAGAAAAGGATTCAATAGAAGGATACTAAGCTTCAAATGGAAAACATTTCAATTTGCCTATCAGCAGGATACTAAACATAGTTATATCTTTTTCTTTGTTTTACCTCTTGCCACTTAGTTGTTTGGGTATATGTTGTCTTCAAATGGAAAACATTTTAAATTTAATAAGTCACACAGACTGTAGCTCAGTTCTTACTTGAAGCATTGAATATGTAGTGTATGTTTACATCGCCATTAACATTCTTTTCTTCCTAAAATTATGTCTGTCCTCTTTCTTTGGCTAAATTTTCCTGATTGTTTCAGGGTGCTATCCCTTCACTGATAAGGATCCTTTCCTCATAGAGAGCTGTCCTCATGTTTACTTTGTTGGTAATCAGAATAAATACAAGACCCGCTTGTTAAGAGGTGCTTTCTCTTAATTTTTTTGATGGGATGTTAGAAATCATATCAAATGAATCATTTCTCTTTTGTTTTCATTGTTCTTGTTCTTGATGCATAATCAATCACCTAAAATGGAGTTCTCATAGGATGTCGATAGACATGCAGATTATTTTAGGTTTTCAATAAATGAAATGATATGAAATTTTCTTCTTCCTGGTGATGACTCCATTTTGGATGGTCACATGTCCTCAAATGTTATGAGAAAGAAAAATACAAATTGAACCATTTTATTACACATGCTCTCATACAAATTGATGGTATTTCTTGATTGTAGGATCAGAGGGACAATTAGTAAGGCTTATTTGCATCCCTAAATTCTTGGAAACTGGTGTTGCTGTTGTGGTAAGTTCATCCATACTCCATTTCTTTTGACTAACTAAGATTAATAAACTAAATTTTCCCCTGTAAAATGTTGGCTGTTGCTAAAATAGTATTGGCAACATGGATAATCATACCCTTAATTCTGTCTGGTGAAGTGCAAATCCAGGCTAAAATCAAAAGATCCAATCTCATTATGTCTTTTCAGAAGACCCTCCACACCCAAAAAGAAAAGGAAAAAACAGATAAATGAAATCACTAAAAGATGTACTCCATTCTGAAAATATCGGAACCTCATTTAAGCACATATGTCAGATATCTAGTTGTATGGGAGTGAGACACACTTCTATTCATTTTTTTTCTTTATTTTTTTTGTTTGTCCTTTTGCGTGGAATGCATGGTTTTAGAGAGAGAGGTGGTGTTTTACAGATAATATTTGAAAATTTTCTGTAGTTTTTGTTCTTGTTCCTTTTCATGATTTAATTATGTTACATTGTGCAGCTTAACATGAGGAATCTTGAGTGCCATACTCTCAGTTTCTCAACACACTTGGACCCATAGCAAATGGGGTATAAATTGCAACCCTTTGTATCTGTTTCTGTGCAAATTGTTTGTTTTTGTTGGCTGCTAGCATGCTAATACCTAATAGTCCATTATCATTATGATACTTCATAACTTGATTTACATGGAAATAAGTTATCTTCATCTTCCTATGTATCTCCCACTCCCTGACAAATTTACCCATGCCTATGCTTGAACTCACACTAACAGAGACAACCACAGTAAATGAAAAGAAGGATGAAATGGAATGAAATTAATATATACTTTCTTTCAGTTAGCCTTCTTTCTTGTTTTGCTTATACCTTCCTATTTATCACTATTTTGTTTTACTGTAGTTAAAGACTGCTTAAACCATTGTTTTATAGGTAAAGTATATTTTCATTAATGCAAAACCATAAGAGTGGCCAAAGCCCTTACAGAAAGTGTATATGGCCTATTATGCACTCACTAACTCAGAAGTGATGCTGGTATAATCATAAAAATATTCTGAATTCAAGCCTGGAACTCTTCCAAATGGATTCCCAAAGTAGATGAGGCACTATTTTTCCCATAACACTAGGACCTTCACATTTCTCTTCATTGGTTCTCTTATTTTTCTCCTTCCATATGCTCTAACAAATAGCAGGGGAAACAAGGTATCATAAGATGTTACTCCCATTTGGGAAATTGCCAATTTGGGACAGAATTCTACCCAGAAATGCTCATCACCTTACTTTGATCAAGGCCACTCTAACTAATCTGCCAGTGTATTACCTCTGTCTTTAAGATCCCAGTGGGGGTGAGTAAAAGATTGGAAAAATTGATGAAGGGCTTTTCTTGGGAACCAGGGGAGGAGAAAAAGGATCATAGGGTTAATTGGGAGATACTCTGTAGGAGTAAGAATTTTGGAGCTCTAGGAATAGGAAACATTCAAATGAGAAATGTAGCACTTCTGGTAAAATGGCTATGGAGGTTTCCAATAGACAGGGATAAGCTGCGGGTTAAGGTGATATTGAGCATTCATGGGTTGGCGGCTAATGGCTGGGACGCAGGAGTTTTGGCTAGGGCTACAAAGGGCCTCCCCCTGGAAATCCATACATGATATCCTTCCATCCTTCTATTGGTCAACTACAATTTGTGCTCTGGTAATCTTGTTAAATTCTGAGAGCATATTTGGGTGGGGGATAGGACATTGAAAGATCAATTCCCTTGTTTGCTTTATCTACTTTAAAAAATGAGCCTGTGTCCTCTTTTCTAGTTTCCTCTAGTTTGGGGTTAGGGTTTGATTGGGATTTGGGTTTAAGGAGGGGAGTCAGAGGCTATGGACTAATTTGCAAGGTGTTTTCTTAGACCAATCTACTGTGGGTTGTCATGTTTGGACCCTTCCTCCCATGGGTTCCTTCTCCTGCGCCTCCTTTTTTCAGAGTCTAGTTCAACCCTTTGCATCTCCTGGGCAATCTTTCCCTATTAAGGAAGTTTGGGGTAAACCTATTCCACCTAGGATTGCAGCTCTTTGTTGGGAGGTCTTTTAGGAAAGATTCAACTCCTGTGAACTTCTTCAAAGAAAAAGACCTAATTGGTGCTTATCACCACGGTGGTGCATTTTATGTAAGGCTAATGGTGACTGGTGAGACATGCTATCACTTATTAATCTCCCACCCTTTTGTTTTGTATATTTAGGATTGGTTTCTCTCTCTGTTTGGTTGTAGATGGACTCCCCCACCAGATTCACAAAGTTTGTTTGCTTCTTTTGTTAGTTGGCCAAAGAAGAGGGGCTGGATGCTTTGGAGGTGTACTAGAGCAGCCATTTGTTGGACGATTTGTTGTACTAGGGAAGCTCTAATTGAAGTCATTTCCATCAGAGTGGTAGTGGGTTAAATATCTGGAGCTGTTTGATGGTATATCTACAGATGATTTGCTTAGAAACTGGAAGGAAGTGGCCAATTCTGCTCCTTTAAAGGCTGAAAGTAGGCCTCTTTGGTCCCCACCAATTGAAGGTTTCGTTAAGTTGAATTTTGATAGTAGTGAGGGTAATCCTGGTTCTTCTGGTATTGGAGGTGTATTCAGAAATGAAGAATAAAAGGTCGTTGCATTATTCTCAGGACCAATAGGTACAAGTGATTCACTCAGAGTCAGAGCAGAGATTATGACTGTCTTGGAAGGGTTACAGAGGGCAAAGGAACTAAATATTAGAAAGTTAGTAGTTAAGGGTGACTCCAAGCTGGTGATTAATTGGCTGCATTGCTGCAACAAGAAGAAATTGGATTATGGAGTTACATCAATGAGAAAAGAAGGTTTCGATGGCTGTCACAGAATATGGAAGTGAGACTCCAATAGATAAAGCGAAGTGCCAATTCTTTTACTGATGCTCTTGCTAAACAAGGGGTGGGAAGGGATACTTTGTTTTAGACTCTTGTAAATTGTTCTGTTTTGGTGGGAGGGCTAAGAGAGTTTATCTCTCCCCTCTTCTTTGTTCCTTGTTGTAACCTTCTATTCATCTAATGAATTGGTTCAGTTATTGATAAAAGAAACTCATCACCTCCCAAAGAGCTTAATTGAATTCTACCAAATGTCAGACCAAGAAGGTGCAATGGAGTAGATAGGGGATTGACTTATAGGCTATGTTTCCTTGATATGTCAAGGACATGGTGTAGGATATGGATTTTACACTAAAATTTGAAGTATATGACACCCTTTTATAGGAATCTGGGTTATTATAGCTTAGGCATGGGGAAGAGAGCATTCATTGCATGTCTTTCCCATTGGATGTGAGGTGATTATTGGTCCAAATCTGCATCCCATTATGATATCCACATGAAAAAGTTACTTTCTTTTTCCATATGGTCCAACAAAGGGCAAGGGAAACATTGTTAGACAAAGTGTTACCTTTCTTTTGGAAACTCATAGTTGATCAAGCACCAATCTGGGGTGGAATAAAAAAGGCCATTATCCAATGTTGATCGTAGTTATCTAGGGTCTTGGGAGGGGCAGACTGGATGGGGACCTAACCTTTGGCATTTTTTGCACAAAGTGGCTGATCTCATGCTTGAGCCTGTGATATCATGCTTAGCCTGAGATTCATCGTACACCAACCAATCTGGGATGGGATGCTACCTAAAAATATTCATTGCCACCGAAAGAGCTTAATTAAATTCTGGCAAATGCCAAACAAGGTGATTATTAATTAATGTTCAAAACCTTACCCAACTATGCCAACTACATGAAAAGATCTGAGGGGATATTAGAAGCTGAGTTTCTATCCCATGAAAATGGGGGGATTGTTCTGCAAAAAAGCATTATTTCACAGCTGTGTTTCTTCCTGGTCCTGTACCTGTCTCCCTAGTTAACTTTGATTTCCCCCTAGTATCAAGGTGGAGGTCATAGTGCCTCATTGGAAACCAATTCATAGCGTTCTTCCACTGTTGCTCCTTTATCAACAACCATATTATAGATGACTGGAAAATTCTCATGTAATGCATGTCCTTACTATTTATCATCCAAAAAATGAGCAAAGTTTTTCTTGCTCAACTACAAAAGGTGTGACTGGTCAAATCATGCTAGTGCATGGAAACATCCCACCATTCCCTGCAACTATGAATTCACTTGGTTTAGGGTTTTTTATATTTGATTCAATTCATTTTTTCTTTGATGTCTTGTTTGTTATACATATTGTGCAATAGTCCATCCTTGAAATCGTTAGGAGAGTTTTTAATCCAATGTGTAGCATCAGTTAGTAATTTGTGCGTCTTTCCCTTCAACTTTGATTTCTTGGTTCAGGACTGTTCACAAAGAAGGCATGTTGGGACTTGAGATCTGATGAACAAAGGGATGCAGGTTTGATCACAAATATGGAATTTGTTTACCTGCATATACGTTCATTTAAGGGTTGAGGATACAGTCTCTGAACAAAACTCTCGCAGCAGCCATGAAGCTCCTCGCTTGGAATTGTTGGGGTTGCAGTTGTTCCTTGACAATGAGTAATTAGAGATTGATGCATAAAAGATTTGATACGATGTTTCTGATACCAAAAACAACTTAAAGCAAAAATGCTTTCTTGTTAGAATTTTTTTTTTTTTGGTGAAGTTACTGCTAGAAGATTGAGCTTTCAAAAATAATCATGGGGTTTCTGCAAGTGGTCTTCTTAGCAGTCTATTTATTTGTTATAAAGATCGAGTACTCTGACATTTTTGTTTGTTTCTAATCATAACATCATTCATGATTTCATCAGTTTCCATGGTATTTAACCTGTTTGGTGCCCAGTAACCACAATCTAAAATTTTCGTATGGTTTGTATAAGTTTTGTAATAGTATTACTTTTTTTTTTCCGAAAAAGTACAAACAGGCCCAATGCAGATTTCTGATTTTCACTGCCGAGCTATAAATACTCAAAATGGCAAAAACCCACTCTATGCCTATAAATTCTGACCCCAGGCTGAACTGTCTTTCTCCCTTTTATTTTTCTTAGATCTTAAATAGAGCCTGAACCGTGCGTCTTCTACTCAATTCTCGGGTCATTTTACTAATGGTGCACCACTCTCTTTTTCCCAGGTTACTCTTTCTGGTCCTAACAAACATGTCGCATTTTTCAAATTTATCTATGTTCAAAGTGATTATTTTTTATTAATTATGATAGCCTACTAAAAATTTGTAATTTGAAAGTCATTGTGTAATCCAATTACATTTATATCCCAAATCATTCGAATTTTTAAAGTATATAAAACTATCAAAATAATTCTCAGAAACTTCATAATAATATAGTGCCCGTTTGGGAGGGGCTTTCAAAACTGGCAGTGGCTTTTGATCTACAACTACAAGCGATTTGACCCGTCTATACCCCATTATCCCTTAAGGCTTAGTTTGGAAGGAGTACAAATACAAATATGTAAAGTGTAGAATCTTGTCTTTTGTATGATTTTGTATGTATTTGTAGAGTATATATTCGTATTTATACTCCTTTCAAATTGAGCCTAAAGAGTACAAATACAAATATGTACAGTATAAATAGATACAAAATAATACAAAATACAAGGTTTTGCACTCTACATATTTATATTTTATACTCCTTCCAAACATACTTTCTAATTTGTAGTTTCCACGTATTACTCTATTTCCAAAAATTGAGTGATACTTCTTAATGAAGATCAAGGTTCGGGTCAAAGATCTAGCCATTCTCTAATTCCTAGTATTTCAGCTTTCAGGTATCACTTGTTCCAAAAATCTATACATTTCAATTGAATGATACTTCCTAATGAAGATCCAAGGTTCGGTTCAAAGATTTAGCAACTCTCTAGTTCCTAGTATTTCACGTATCACTTGTTCAAAAAATCGATATACTTGCTGCACATTGAGAACATCTCTCGGGAAGATGTTCCCAGGGTGAGGAGAGGATGTGGGAACAATTTGTAGGTTGCAGATCCAAATTCCGGAGTGCCCAGTGAAGCCCCCTCTCTCAAGTATAAAGTTGAGGTGCATGAGCTGACATTGGCGTCAGAGCTGTGTTATATCATCATCCCATCCATCATCAAAGTCAAAGCAAAAGGCGAAAGCCACAAGCCACTACTCTTTTTCATGCTCGAACTCTGTCCTAGATACAAAAATTTGATTAGAATAATTCTAAAAACGATATATCCTGATGCTATGGTCAGGAATAGTGGATGTGGATTTGGGAGGGCCATCAAACAGGCACTGAAGATGAAATGTGGTGGGATATTTGGGTGCTCAATGACTAAAAAACAATCTCGTCTGGATTAACGAATGCAGTTGCAGTGTTCACCTCATATATGAATATCACCATTCTATAAATGGCAAAATCTCGCAGGCAAGGTTCAAATTATCGATATGCCCAATATATTGGTAGGGGCGTATCGGGTAATATCAACAGTGTTTTTAACCTCTTTTTTAATTTTTTTTTTCAAAATCGATTCAAAAGGACCGATTTAAGGCTCCTCCACCCCTGAACCGGTAAGAACCCTAATACACCCACTATAGGGGCATATCGGAAAGTCACCGGCACAATACGTATTGAACCTTGCTCGCGGGTTTAGTTTACGATGCTCAAAATGGTGAATCTGGATCCGAGTTGCCGTCACCTGGGAGGTACAATTATGTGGAGTGGATCATAGTTGTTAGTCTGCTGTTTGTTTTGCTACATCATTGATTATATCTGGTACTGAGAGTCAGAGATTCAATAACCAAAGGAGTAGAGGCTAGCTAGAGACCTTCACTCAACCAACGCATATGATGCAACAAACATATTAGAGATCGTTTATCATAAAATGAGCACAAACTAGAGCATGCACAAGATTACCGCAAATCCAATTACAAACAAACCTATTGACCTTTTGTAGATCTGTACTACTAATTCACCAAGCATCCACCACTTCTTTTATTCAATAATACAAGAGATCAAACCACACTATGCTAGATGGGACCTTGACTAGGAAGTCCTTACAAGTATAAAAATCTTCACTGCAGAACCAGACAATCTTGGGGGAAATGTGGTGCAGGGGTTGGCACTGAGGGCTCAAATAGAGCTTCTTCCTGCTCCTCATTTCCAACATTGGTCTCCTCCACACAAGCCTCTTGAAACCCTGCAGCTTCCAATATGTAAGCCTTCACCTCTTCAAACCTCTCCTCTGAAAGAGAGACCTCAGCTAGAAGCCTCCAAGCATAGTCTTCGGATGCTTCTCTGTAGTCGTCCTTCCTCTTCAACACAATATGTCCACTTATCTCCCACACAGCAGGATTTACTTGGGTGTCTAGAAGCTCCTGGCTCACTTCTCCTAGTGCTTGCTTCTCCGCATAACACTGTTCAATCATTTAGCAGCAACCACTAGTTAATTTCCAATGCAAAATCTAAGATTGTAATGGCAAGTTAAGAAGATTCATGTGATTTGAATGACTAAACTGGCAAGAGTATTAAAAATTATAACTATCAATCTACCTGTCTAATATATATACATATTATCTTTGTCGTCTTAAATCATTTTTGATAATTGCGTTGTTATCATGAAGTCCTGGTTTGCTTGATTTATAAACTCAATACTAGTGGTCTAATGAGATAGAAAAGGAACCTTATAATGAGAAATAAACTTGTGAAGAAATTGCTTTGTTACTAATGGAATGAGCCTAAGTGAATATGAGCTATTTTTCAGAAAAAAAATAGAACCAAACAAAAGAAGTGATTATTATTAATATGCATCTCTGAATGGGTGTATGAGGCAGGCTTGAGGACACTTGCTGTAACTAGGAGTGTAAAATCCTAAAATTGGGTACCCGAATTGCACCCCTAGCTGTAACCAAACTGAAATTTCTCATATTGCCTACAACGGTTTTAGTTGGGGGGGGGGGTCTATAAAACTTACTGGATTTCATATCAGAAGAGAGAGAAAAAGAAACAAAATATTATTGCAGCTTAAAAGTTTGATCATGAAAACCAAAAAAAATGTTGTCAGGAGTAGGTGGTGACATAATGGGTATACAGATACACATTAATGGACACATTAGTATAGTGGTTAACTGGTTATTACCAATTACTGTTTTTGTGAGTATCGCCTAATTAAAAAACAAACCCAAATCTAACAATCAAGGGCGGGGGTAGGAAAAAAGTTGAGGGCATTATTGGAATTCAGAAGTTTGATCATTGACGAAATGCAGAGGGGAGTGACTCTCTTTTATTATAGGTTATGGATTAGGAGATTTCACAAAAAAATGTCTTATCACACCAATTGAATGAATTTGCACAACAGTCTCCATGGTGAACATAAGCATTCTAAAATTTGTTTTTGTACAAAGTAGTTGCCATAAGGGGCTCTTCACATTAATAAATCGTTCAGATTTCAAAGTAGGTAAATATAACTAATTCAACTCGGCTATCTCCACTAATCAAGCTAGAACAAACGAAGATATCTGCAACCTCAAGTAAAGCAAGTACTCTAAATGAACAACCAGTTACGATTCAAAGTAGAATTGGGAAGGAAAAAATACCTGAGGGAAAATGAAGACCCGTTTACCACAATCGGAGATCAGGACATTGTAAGGAATGTTGTTTTCTTGGAGGCAAATGCAAGAATTTGCAACAGCATCAGATAAATGTTTCATTGTTTTTCCACCCTCAAAAACCAATCCCCTTACTGGATAATTCAACAGCTTGGACACTGTCACTCCATTGTCAGGCACATTCTTCACTGTGTTTAGTTTTTCAGTGGGGGTCTTCTCCACGGGGAAGGGCATGGATAGGTAATACGCCTGCAACAATGGGGTAATTGTCAATCATAAATGTAACTGAGCCAATGTGGATAACTACTGGTTGCATTTGTAAGGACAACATGTGGGAATTCAAAGGAAACGAGACTAGAAAATAAAACAAAGAAATTTATTACCTGGAAATGGAGGTGATTAATGGTTGCGAAGGCACCCAAGCTATTGTATCCCAATCTAAAGAACGGATCTGCTGCTTCAGATGCCATATGAAGAGCAAGCAAGAAACTCTCATGGTCAATCCTCTGAGGCAAGCAATCGAGAACTCGGGGAATCAGAAGTACATGCCCATACTCAATTGGACTCACCTGAAAACCCAATGGAACAAATGTTAAACAAGAGTTGCCTTATATCAATTTGCCTTAAATATTCTACCACAACCATTGATGAAGTAATTCAGAATCGAACTGGACTCACGTTTATGGCAACAGCATTTGGGGATTTGGAGCTGTCGCCGATGGGAGCATTGGGGAAATAGTGAGTCCCATTGTCCTCACTCTGCTCGAACCTGAAGAGCGCCTCCTCTTGGCCAACCTTAGTGAAATTGAACTTCTTTTCATCAAAGGGCTGAAGGACCCGATCCACACGGAACTCGGTGGGCCGTTTCTTCAAGTGGCGACCTTCGTTGAGCTGAGCAATGAATCCATAATCCCCAGGAATAACCTTGGTCTCGCAGGTTGTCACGTCGTAGCGGAAGAGCCCTCTGCTCATCCGATCCTCCCACTGCGCCAGCAGCAATTCATTGAGGAAAGAAACCTTAGGGTTGTCCCCCGGTTCAATTGCTGCCCCACCTTTGATCAAATCGCTGCCGTCTCTCTTGAAGGCATAGAGAGGAAGCTTTGATACTGAAGGATCAACACAGCGACCAATTTCAATACAATCGAAAACTTAAAACAAAGAAAAGAGAAAGAAAGGAAGAAAACTGAAGAGGAAGGAGATAAGGGTCTGAGTCTTACCGGGAAGGCAACACTTGCCGAGGCAATTCCTGCCACAACCGAGAGCTCCAGGAGTGTCTTCCTGGAAGTTGGAGACGACGGTCGGAACCCTTTTGATGGTCAACATCTTGGACGCAGACGATCGCGAGAAGAAGAAAAAGATTGAGAAAGTTAGGTGGGTTTGCGACGTTAGTTAGTTCTTCCCCAGTTAGACCTGAGCGGAGAAGGTGGAAAAGGGGGAAAGAGGAAAAGAAACAACCGCCGCCGGCGAGGAAGAGGAGATCGGAAGGGCTTCCGCCTTCAGAGGGAAGAGCACCCCTACCACCGTGAGGGGAAGGAATCCTCTTCTCGAACAAGTTCTGTGTTTGATCCACTTGTGATGGGCTTTGTTGCTGGAGGCGTTGTTGGTGGTGGAGATTCCACCCGACCGCTTCAAGTACAGCCGTGATGACTCAACTCGATTCCTACTCTCCTCTCTCTCCCTCTCTCTCTCTCTCTCTCTCTCCTCTGTATGTCTGGTCGGTTTGAGCGGGGGAGAACTGGAGAAGGGAAGACCATATATAGGGCTGCTGGCTGGGGGAGAATATTCCAACCTCTACGTGTTCAACTGTATGTTTATGACTTTTATGTACCTTTTGTCTGACTCTGGATACATACATTCTCTCCAACTTCTTGGAGACGGAGAAGTGGAGAGGTATTCCATCCTGTCCGGTCTTAATGCGGATCTTGAGGACAAAATCTTGACACGTGTATATTATTTTTTGAGAAGAAAATCTAGACCAAGTGTACATAATCTTGGTCACAGGATTTAGACCTACAAATGTCCCACTCCCAGCCCCCGCCTGTCTTTCCTTTTCTACTTTTTTGCTCTCCCTTTTGTTTTGTTATTACTTATATCTTCCAATGAATCCCAATTCCCACAGCACAATTCAACAAACCATGGTTTTTAAAATCGAATCGGTCAGGATCCGGTTATTGGGTCGAATGGTCTGGTCGTTCGAACCAAATGCTTGGCCCGTTTTAACAGAAATAAAAAATAAAAAAATGGTTAAAAACTGTTCAAATGGTTCAAACAATTAATCACACGATTCAACGGTTCGTTGACCAAAATCAACCGTTTTGGAGAAAATGAAACTGATCACCTGACTAGTTCCCGGTTTTTCCGATCCGGTCCGATTTTGAAAATCATGCAACAAACAACCCTTCATTTTCTTTCATTTGTTTTTCTTCCATGTGGAAGGATATTCGGCCTAGCCAAACATTCTCTTCTCTGAAAATCAGCTAAGTTGCTACGTGTCTAATTCTTAGACATTATATGAACCTATTTAATTGCAGATCCAATATTGGGATCCTTAGCTGTGAAGTTTGCTTGGTTTGTATTGTCCAGAAGTGGTATTCGTTTTTGCAGCAGTTGATACTTGATGGATTAAAATCTCAAAGAAGACAATTTTGTCTTTGTCATTAGCTCTAGTTTTTCTTTTTCCGTATCCAGATAATTCTTTCATCCATACACCAATTAACTAGAAAGAAGAAGATGCACCTGTCACAATACTTTCTCAGATTTCCATTTTCTTGGGGAAAAAGGTAAAGAAGCAAAAGAGAATAGGGTCAGATAGTTTGAACCCAAATATTGTTTTCGCCAGTGTGCATTACAGATATATGCTATATTAATACAAACTTTGAACTTGAGGTGTACTAGCCCTTAACCCATTACCAAACAAAGTAGAGATGTTTCTCAGAAAATCACTATCCAAACCTCCTACCAAAACAGAGCTATTTCTTAGGAAATCATAATCATGCCTTCTATAGGGATGTTTCTAAGAAAGTCACAAGCAAAAACCAACAAAACGCAAGTGCTTCTTCGAAAATTACAATCCTGTCTTTCTTTTGCCAAAAATTTCCTCAACATTCCCAATCCCAAGAAGCAAACCCTATCCAAATTGAATTTGCAAGTATGATCGATGATTCATTTGGTCTTCCTCCTCATTTAAAATCACTTAACTACTTAGGTTGTATTTGGATTAGCTTCAGGATTTGTCAAAAGCACAAAGCCCCAATCTTAGGCTTTGTGCCTTGGGAGTTGAGAGTTGGAGTTAAAAGTCTATTTAACTTCATTATAATGTTTACAAAATCAGTTTTTATTTTTATTTTTATTTTTTGAAAAAGGCCAATAGCCTATAATTCATTAGATAACTCAGTAGACTTCTACCACAATTTTCTTCAAGAATACAAAAGTATCTGTCTGACCAAGTACAAAGAGAAGAGCATGACAGAGCTGATGAAGGAAGATTTGACCCGACCTCTTGACCACCCAATACGTGGAAACAACCGAGGGTGGCTTGGCAGAAGCAACAGCTCGGCACGGCAGTACGCTCAAGGCGCGAGCTCCGAGAGGAGGAACCAGTGGTCTGAGCTCCCCAAAAGGAGCCCCAACAACCCGAACTGGCCCACCCCAGGGCAGCTCGGACCACACTTCTACCCGAACTCAAGACTTCACCTCGCACACCACTCCAGCACTTCGTCTCCAAGCCGCCCAACTGAACAACCGTACCTGACACCAAAGGAGTCCGTATCCTGAGGCAGCGCACCTGACTGACTTAGGATTTGACGCTTGACAGCCGCACTTCAACGACCACCTGCCACCGCCACCTCCAGTCACAGAGACGGCTCCGACAAAGAGAGCAGTGGCGGTTGTCTGCCCGAGCAGAGGTGATGACACCCGAACTGGCAGAAGTGCAGAGGTAATGATACCCGACCTAACAGGAGCTTGGGAGTGAGTGCGCAAAGTGGTTATAAA
>NW_010729074.1:2960453-3018454 GCF_000365185.1 Nelumbo nucifera
AATTTAGCATGAAACTAAACCCAAACAAGTGTGTCTTCGGAGTCACCTCGGGTAAGTTCCTAGGGTACATCGTCAACCGGCGCGGTATTGAGGCCAACCCGGACAAGATAAAGGCCATCCTAGATATGAGACCACCCCGAAAGGTAAAAGAGGTTCAGAGGCTAAATGGCCGCATAGCCGCTCTGAGCCGCTTCATGTCCAAGTCGGCAGACCGTTGCCTGCCTTTCTTTAAAGCAATTAAAGGCAAAGGGTTCAAATGGACCCCAGACTGCCAGCTCGCGCTCGGCGAGCTAAAGAACTACCTCGCTAGTGTGCCAGTCTTAACCAGGCCCGAGGAGGGCGATGTCTTGGAACTGTACATCTCGGCAAGCGACGAGGTGGTCAGTTTGGTACTAATAAAAAAGGTAGATCGGGTCCAACGACCCATCTATTATGTTAGTAAAATTTTGCAGGGAGCAGAGACGAGATACCCGCTGATAGAAAAGTTGGCATACGCACTGATAATTGCAGCTCGGAAACTCCGCCCATATTTCCAGGCTCACACTGTCGTCGTCTTGATTGACAAACCTCTGAGGCAAGTCTTACTCAAGCCCGAGGTTTCCGGTCGGCTGACGAAGTAGGCCTTCGAGCTCAGCGAGTACGACCTCCAGTATAAGCCACGAACTTCTATTAAGGCCCAAGCCTTAGCAGATTTCATCGCCGAGTGCACGTTCAGCCTCGAAGTCCCTAGTCCGGTTGAGCTCGAGATCCCCAGTTCGGGTGAGCCCGGAGCTCCCAGGCCAATAGAGTCCGAACCCCGTGAGGTAGCAACCAGGGTGGCATCTCTTCTAGTTAGGCCAAACGCGAACTGGGATGAGGAGCCCTGGATCCTTCACGTAGATGGCTCCTCGAACCAACAGGGTAGCGGGGCTGGAATAGTCCTGCGTGGCCCGGGTGGCACGAAATTGGAATATGTGCTACGCCTTGAGTTCGCGACATCCAAAAACGAGGCCGAGTATGAGGCATTGATAGCCGGGCTGGCCCTAGCGCAAAAGGTAGGAGCGAAACACATAGTTATCTGCAGCGATTCCTAGCTTGTGGTCAACCAGGTTACGGGTGAAAACGAAGGACGTGAGCTAACTATGATCGCCTACTTGGCAAAGGTAAAGGAGGCTCTGCTCAACTTCCAGTCACACTTCATCAAAAAAATCCCGAGGTCAGAGAACACTGAGGTCGACGCTCTGTCCCGGTTAGCTAGCATCAGTCACAACGCCATGAGAACCGTGTACATAGAGAACTTACCTCGGCCTAGCATTCTCGGTGAGGCAGAGGAGGTCGCTCCCATCCTTGAAGTAGAGCCGAGCTGGATCGACCTACTCGCGAGCTTCTTGCTAGATGGGACCCTCCCTGTGGATCGCAATGCAGCCAGAAGGGTGCAGCGCCAGGCAGTCAAATATGTCATAATAGACGATCGACTGTACCGACGATCCTACACGCTCCCCTACTTGCGTTGCTTGCGACCTGCCGAAGCCGAGCTCATACTCTGCGACACTCATGAAGGTTTGTGCGGCGGACACTTGGGGGGCAGGGCCCTCGCCCAGAAGGCACTTCGACAAGGATAATACTGGCCAACAATGAAGGTAGAGGCCATCGAGCTAGTCAGAAGCATGCCAATATCCACCATCAGCCTGCCGTCGACCTCAAGTATCTCACCAGTCCATGGCCCTTTGCACAATGGGGCATCGACCTCCTGGGGTCATTCTCGCCAGCAACAGATGGGAGGAAGTTCCTAGTGGTGGCAGTAGATTACTTCACAAAGTGGGTAGATGCTGTACCTCTCGCAACAGTCACAGCTCGAAACGTACAGAACTTCTTTTGGAAGAACATAGTATGACGCTTCGGGTTACCTCGGGTACTGATCTCCGACAATGGCAAATAGTTCGAGGACATCAAGTTTTAGGAATGGTGCCAAGATATGGGGATTCGACAGAACTTCACATCGGTCGTGCACTTGTAGGCAAACGGTCAAACAGAAGTGATGAATAGAGCTATCCTCCGTGGACTGAAAGCGCGTCTAGACCGAGCTAAAGGGTTGTGAGCAGACGAGCTACCAAGTGTTCTATGGGCTCACTGAACTACGGAAAAAAACCGCCACGGGAGAGACCCCCTTTAACCTCACCTATGACACTGAAGCGGTAATCCTGGCGGAGATCGAAGTACCTACACTACGACTAGAAGCATACGACGATCAGACAAATGGAGACGAGCTACGTACCAACCTCGACCAACTGAACGAGGTAAGAGACCTCGCGTACATCTGGACCGTAGCTTACCAGCAAAGAGTAGCTCGGTACTACAACGCCAGAGTAAAAAAGCGGAACTTCCGCGTCGGCGACCTAGTTCTCCGTAAGATCATGGCACCCGAGCCCGGCGTGGGCAAACTTGGACCGAATTGGGAAGGGCCCTACCGAGTAAAGAGAGCGTCGGGGGAGCATAGGAGCTCGAAACATTAGAGGGCAAACAAGTACCCCAAGCGTGGAACGTTGTTAACTTAAGATGATACTACCTATAAATTACCAAGCGAAGTGAACTAGGAGTCACTATCAAAGCCTGAGGGTTAGAATGACGAGCTAACAAGGACCTCGACACCATAAGACTTAGTCACCTCTTCGGCCTGAGCACGCAAAGGCAAAATGCTAACACCAAGCTGACAGGCAAAGTGATAACAGCAAGCTGATAAGGACCTTGACATCTCATCAGCAGAGGCATATGGTCAGTTCGACAATATAGTTAGTTCGGAAAAAAGAGGGTGACAGAACAAATTAATCAAAAGAACGTTTCATTACAAAATACTTTGTTAACATTCCAAAAAAAAATATACATATATATATACTCTGTTTACATTCTAGCAGTCCGACAATCTCAGTCCTCACCCTCGGAAGGCACGTCGACGATACCCGAGGGTCCTGCCTCATCCTTAGAATCCGGTTCACCATCAGCCGCGTTGGCCATCTCCTGAGTAATGCGTGAAGTAGTTATGGCGTTGATGTCGAGCTCGGGGTACGTAATCCTGATCATCCACCGGCTCAGTTTAAAACCCCATCTATACGAGCCCACCATCAGGTCGTCAAAGCGCGGCGAGGCGATATAGTCTTCAACGGCCTTCTTCTTGGCATCCTCGATGCCCTGAGAAAAGATCTCTGTCCTCTCCCTAATATCCTCTTGAAGGTATTCGATCTGATGCTGCAAGTCTAGCCTCAGGTTTGCCATGTGCTTCACCACCACTCCCATGGCCTCGGTGTCTCTCTGGGACCTCGCCAGCCTGGCCTGTGCAGCGCGAGAAGCCACTTTGGCAGCGCGGGAAGCCTCTTCGGCAGCTCGTGCCCGCCTCGAGCTCCTTTCTGCTTGGGCCGCTAAGGCATGGATGGAGGAGTTCACCTACCAAAAGGAAAAATAACGAGAATGTTCAAAGAGCAATAGCAAGAAAGGTAATGACAAGGAGCCCGATAAAAAGTTGCTGACTTACCACCATGGCATAAGAGGCAGCACGCCCGGCTACATGGTTCAAAGGAAGCTCGGTCCACGCCGCGACCTCCTTAGGGTAAACGGCCTCCCTACTTTTTTGAAGAGCGTGGTTCGGCGACAACACGCTCTTGAACTCGCCTTGGCCTCCCGAGCCTGAAGGCCCAACCTGCGTATAAGCAGCCTCGACGTAAGGGGCCCTTGCCGCTTCTTGTACTGGAGGGGCCATCTCGGGCTCCGTGGGCGGATCCACTAGCGTATAGCCCAGTACCTCGGGCTCCGTATCTCGGGGCAGTTCGGCACGAGTCCATTTGGCAACTCGCTTCCTCTTCTTCATGGCATGAAACAGGTTCCCACCACTGAGTCTTTTCTGCGTCCATCACACCTGCAAAAAGAGCTCGGCATCAAGAAAACGAAAGAACGGAAAGCAAAACAAAAGGCAAGTCTTTGAGCAAGGAACCTACCTGAACTCAGGCCGGCCTGGATGAGCTTGGCTTCCGTCAGATAATGGTGGCATTTTAACCCAAGCCGGGCCCATTCCCGGAGGCCCTTCACCGTCTCCCTATCTAGCGTAACACCGGGATCGGGGGCAGCCATCCCCCACCCGGTTTGGAACGACCACCCCATTGCACTTCGCACCCTGAAGTAGTCCCGTTTCCACACCAGGACCTTATTGGGAAGATCGTGTAAAAGCTTGAACCTTGGGCGAGGAGACAGGTAGTACGCCCGCCTATGCCCGGGAAGGGGACCCGCTTGCTTCTTAAGCATTAGAATGGATGAAAAGATCTTCAGGTCAAAAGGCAAAATGTGTTCGCAAAAAAGGGAGATAGTCCCAACCAAATTACGGATAGAATTCGGGTGGAGCTGACCAACGGTAATGCCGAAGTGGTTCATAACCTCGACGATGAGAGGGTGGAAAGGTAGGTGCAACCCAGCGACGAGCTGCTCCTGGAATATCACGATCTCGTCAGGACCGTGTTCCCAAGGGAAGTCGCCCGAGGGTATAAAGTAAGTATACTCCCTAGGTAGGTTGAACTGGGTGATAAGGGAGTAAAGCCCCTCAGGCGTCATGGTTGAGGGCCCAAACTTGTCTAACATCCGACCTTGACGGGAGGAGGACGCCAAACTACCCGAGGCGACTCAGCCTACGGGTTCAAACTCTTCCTCGAGCTCTACCTCGGGTTCACTAAGGCTGTCGAGGGATGCAGCTCGGTTCATAGAACCTGCATCTGACCCTGTCGAAGAACTGTCTAAGCTGTCCGAGCTAGACATTGGGAGGAAAAGAATACCAGGAAGAAAGTACCAACTCACCCGGAAAAAGCAAACGGACTACGAAAGGTTGACGCGAGCTCAAGAAGCAAACGCAGGAGAATGGCAATGAAAAGCGACTGGGGGTCCCCCACTATTTATACCCACAGCGACCGAAAACCGACGGCTCTGATCGAGGAAAATCCAACGGCCCACGATCAAGATGACCGCACGCCTCCTAAGATCGAGACGTGACTGGCCGCACGTCTTTTGAAACTGAAGCAGCGCCGGCGCACGTCTCCCAGCATTGAAGGCATCAGTGACGCGTTTTTTCAAATTTGAAATAACGCGCGCTGTCACGTCTCCCAGCATTTAAAGACGGATTGGCGCGTTTCCTGACTTTTTGGCGCTCGAGGAACCCGGAAATCTCCTGACGAACGCACACTTCGTGCTATCAGACAACCGGTTCGAAGTACGGGTCAAATCCTCCCGTCACCTCGCGAACCACCCAACACGTGGAAACAACCGAGGGTGGCCTGGCAGAAGCAATAGCTCGGCACGGCAGTACGCTCAAGGCGCGAGCTCCGAGAGGAGGAACCAGCTGTCCGAGCTCCCCAAAAGGAGCCCGAACTCTCTCAAAAGGAACCCCAACAACCCGAACTGGCCCACCCCAGGGCAGCTCGAACCACACTTCTACCCGAACTCAAGACTTCACCTCGCACACCACTCTAGCACTTCGTCTCCAAGCCGCCAAACTGAACAACCGTACCTGACACCAAAGGAGTCCGTATCCTGAGGCGGCACACCTGACTGACTTAGGATCTGACGCTTGACAACCACCGCACTTCAATGGCCACCTGCCACCGCCACCTCCAGTCACAGAAACGGCTCCGACAAAGAGAGTAGTGGCAGTTGTCTGCCCTAGTAGAGGTGATGACACCCGAACTGGCAGAAGTGCAGAGGTAATGATACCCAACCTGACAGAAGCTTGGGAGTGAGTGCGCGAAGTGGTTATAAAAGGCCCTCTTCCCCCAAGAAGGGAGGTACGTGATAACTTTGCGCCATCTGGTTTTTCATCTTGCCTTTGAGGAAATACTAACTTAAGCTTTGGAGCACTCTCACCGGGCTCCTCCCCGGAGATTACTCGCTTTCTTCCCCGTTTCAGGCACCTTTTTCTCTAGCCAGAGGCAAAATCGTTGACAGTTAGGACCGAACGGATTGCGCTCCATCAAGACCAAAACGAGCCAAGGCATGAACCACCTTGTTTGTTGATCTTGGAGAATATACTACTGAGAAATCTTTGTGGTGATTCAGAATAGTCTTGCAATTGTAAACGAGTGTAAGTACATTCCACGGAGGCTTACCAGAATCCTCCAATAAGAAATTAATTAGAGAAGCACAACCACCCTCAAAAGTTGCCTTAAAGATGCCACAAGAAATTGCAAACTACAGGCTTTCGAGCAGGGCACGAGATTCAGCTTCCAAGGCAGAGCACGGGCAGAGAGGTGCAACACGAGCAAAAATCATATTTCCGTGATGGCCCCTAATGATACATCCAGCAGCTGCACGAATTGAAGAAGTGGCCCCATCAAAATTTATCTTGACCAAATCAGTAGAGGGCCTACACCACCTGAGAGAGGAAGAAGGAGCTGAAATAGAAGACGGATCATCAGCGTCAAGGACCCCCAGCAAGGAAAGTTTGACAAAATCACGAGCCTTACAAAGGATTAGATCAAGAGACCAAACATCCTTCCGAAATAATAATGCATTACGCGCCAGCCAAAGATGCCACAAGATGGAGAATGCTAAAAGGTAAGGGGGATAAGGGAGGGATTTAGATGGGATCCCTGGGGAGATCCAGAAGGAAATAAATTCTGGAAGGGACTGAAACAACCCAGTCCGGACACCTAGATCCGAGCCAAACCAAACTAATTTAGCAATGGAACAGTTGAGGAATAGATGATGAGCGGATTCCTCACCAGACATACAAAAAGAGTAGCAAGCATCAAGATTATATTTCCGGATTTTAAGTCTCTGCTTTGTGGGGATAGCATCATTTAGAGCCCTCCAAAGAAAAATCCGGATTTTAGGAGAGGTCCATTTGAGTTTCCAGAATTTAGACCACTCGTAGTCCCCATATAAAAAGTTCACCTTTGAGGAGTTAGGGAGATTTGAAAGAAGGAGCTGATAGGCAGAGGAGGTGGAGAATTGTCCATGGGTGGTAAGGGTCCAAACCAGTTGGTCCTCCATAATATTTCTATGCCAAGGAAGATTTAAAGATAATATTTCTTTAGCTGCATGAGGGGAGAAAATTTGATTCACCAGTCAACTGTTCCAAGTCATAGAATGATGATTAATGAGCTCAGCCACTTTCAAGGAACTGAAATTATGAGACTGATTAGGAATATTCACCTCAAGAGGCAGCATCAATATTCCACCCATTACCAATAATCCATCGGCAACCTTGACGAAGAAAAGATTTACAATATAAGAGTCAAACGGTTTTGGTCTTGAATTCCAAAAATTGGAATTTCTGAAATATTTGGCACGCAAGACCCTCGTCCACAAGGAAGATGGCTCTTTCAATAACCTCCAACCAAGTTTCATGATATGGGCTCTATTTGCCACCTCCAAGTCACGAAAGCCCAGTCCACCACAAGCTTAAGGTTGACAGAGAAAAAGACCACTTCCTATTCACATCAGAATCAGACCACCAGAAATTACGGCATATATTATTAAGCTCAGTGCACGTTTGTTTAGGAAGCAGGTAAGTGTGCATGATGTACTGAGGAATTTCTAGGAGAGTAGATTTGATGAGAACCAATCTGCCAGCATGAGACAGAGTCCGTTTCTTCCAACCCGCCAGCTTGGAAGCAAAAAATTTCCACTCCTGAATTTTGGATCTACCTAGAAGCAAAGGGACGCCAAGATATTTATCATTTTTCTTCATTGCAGGCACTCCAAATTTTGCAAGAACAAGAGATCTCCTCCTCCGATGAGTGTTAGCACTGAAGTGAATAGCAGATTTCTGAAAATTAATCTCCTGGTCCGACCATTTACAGAAAGAATTAAGCACCTCTAGAATATGGGTTGCATCAGAGGAGCAACACCTTCCAAAAATTACTAAATCATCAGCTAAAAGCAAATGAGTTAGCTTAACACTAGAGCTACCGAATTTGAAGCCATGAGAGAGGTTTCGCGCACATTTGGCTTCCAGCATCCTGGATAGAACTTCAATACTGAGAATGAAGAGATATGGAGAAAGCGGACAGCCCTGCCTAAGGCCTCGAGAGGGAGAGAATGACTTACTTGGGTTGCCGTTAATAAGGATGGAAAAGATTGGGGAAGAAATGCAGCACAAAATCAGGTTGCAGAAGGCCTCAGAGAAGCCGAAACACTTTAAAGTCTTCATGAGAAAAGCCCATTCGATGCAATCATATGCTTTCGACAAATCAAATTTCAGAATAAATGAGCCATACCTATCTTTTTGGCGCTTCATGGAATGGAGGACCTCTTGAATAATGATGGAATTATCAGCGATATTTCTTCCCAGAGCAAAAGAACATTGGAAAGGGGGAGATGAGCTTCGAACTTCGAAGTAGTGGTTTGAGCCTATTTGTAATAATTTTGGCAATGAGCACATTGCTCAAACCAATGGGCCTGAAATCATTAGGGCCCTCAACAGAATCGGTTTTGGTATTAAGCATATGAAAGTAGAGTTCACTTCACAAATTCATGAAGGATCAGTGAAAAATTTTTTAAACCCAAGGGATAATTTCATTCTTCAACAAACCCCAACAGTGCTGAATCGCGTCAGCAGGGAAACCATCAGGCCCAGGAGAATTCCAAGGGCCCATACTGAACAATGTTTGGGAAATCTTGGTCTCATCAGGGATTGACATCGAGATGTCGTTCTCTTCATCAGAAATAGAACAAGCAATATCAGGGATATCAAAATCGGATAGATCCGGGTTTGAAGAAGAGAATAACGCCTGAAAGTAATTTTCAAGGATTTATTCAATTTCGTTCATTGATGATGTCCAGGACCCAACATAATTTTTAAGGCAATGAATTTCATTTCTCCTTTTAAGATTATAGGCCGAGATATGAAAAAATCTTGTACAGCGATCCCCATCCACATTCCAGTTGATCCGACTTCTCTGCTTCCAGTAAGTTTCTTTCCTTTCTAACCAGGCAGCTAATTCATCCTGCAAGAGCGCAACTTTCTGGGAGGAGGAAGAGTGGTAGGGGAGGGATTGTTCATACAGCAATTGCTTTTCAATCTGATTTATATGTCTCTTAATATTACCAAAGCAAGAGTTAGACCAATTCCGGAGGTCACCTAGAGTAGCACTGAGCTTCGTGATCAACAAACCAGAAGACTTGTTCCAAGCATCATGGAAAAAGGAAATGAAGTGAGGTCACCTATGCACACATCCAACAGAATGAAGAAGGATGGGATGATGATCACTTCCCACCGATGCAAGATGTTGAACACGAGCTGTGGGGAACAGACTAGACCAATCTGAGAAGACCAAGAATTGGTCCAACCTTAAGCGGATATCATCAACACCAGTATGATGGTTGGACCAAGTATAACGGGGACCCGAAAATCCAATGTCAATCAGACCACAATTTGAAATCAAGTTTTCCAAAGGAATAAAATCCGAATCTGCCATAACTCTACCACCAGACTTTTCAAGAGTAGAAGAAACCATATTCAAGTCACCGCACAGGCACCGAGGCTTATCAGCTGAGGATGCATAGGAATGGATCGCGTTCAAGAAACGCTGGCAAGCATCAGAGGAGGGATGAACGTAAAAGCATAGAAGATCCCAAACTCGATACGAAGGCATATTTAGGATTGAGCAACTCACTGCATTATCAGATATTCTGGTAATGTTGAGGGAAGCATTACTGGACCAACCAAACCAGAGACCACCAGAACGACCACGAGACGGAACAATTTCCATATTATAATTTGAGCACCAATGCAGAAAGAATTTGGAACGATTCAAATTATTTTTGGTTTCACATATAAAGAAGATATCCGGCTTGTGCTTCTGGAGGAGTCTTTGAAGATATGGAACTGCCAGACGATCCCCAGCACCCTGACAATTCCAACACATTATTCTCATGGCGCCTGGTGGGGCAGTATGGGCCCTACCACCACAGCCATCTCGTCCAAACTAGGTTTATTTGTTAGAGGCCCAACCCGAGCCTGTTTCTTGAGCCTTATCCTCGATGAAGACAGGGGAAGTTGTCGATCATCAGAAAACTCCATGCTCTTTCTTTTACGAAGTACCTCAATGGAGGGTGGAGAAGTATCCACAATCATGGGCTGAACATTTGAAAAGCACGAACTATCGGAAGCTGAGGTCTTCAGTGGCATCTCAGAAAGATCCAGATTAACTTCAGTGGGGGGCGAAGCTTGCATGGCATGTACAGGTTCGGGTGCTGAGTCCTGTGGGCTAGTAACCAAGCTGGGGGGGCCAAAAACATCACCGGCCAACCGTGGTGGGGGCTGAGCGGAGGGGTGTTCGTATGATGCCTCGTCAGCATTAGAATTGTTCAATAATGGATCATGGGAACTCGGAGAGGTGACGAGTGTGTTGGAACAATTAAAGGTTGACATGGCATAATCTAACTTCGGCGTATCCTTGGGAGTAGAACCCCCAATGTCCAACGTTGCATGGGGGGAATGCATGCAGTAAACACGTCGCCAACTTTTCCACTACCCAAAAATGGCTACGCATCATCCACCGCCAACACAGATGGAACCGGAAGGGTCTCGTGTACAGGCACCGATGAATCACTTTCCGGTGACTCGTGACAACCAACTGGGTGATCATCCCAAGGAGACAGCGGACTAAGAGCAACACCAGGCGCAGTCTTAGTAGCTTGAGCGAACTTGGTTTACGAAGGAACTCTGATGTCCATGGTGATTCTATCTATTAATACATCTGAGATCCGCTTCTTGGTATCTTCCGAGGAGCAAAGCTCAATAGAAGAGAGAAGCCTATGTTTAGATCTGCATGCAGGAGTCTCATGGCCAATCAAACCGCAGAGCTTGCAGAAACGCAGGAGCCTTTCGTATTGGAATGCAATTTGAATGGTGGATCCATTTAAAAGTTTAAATGGAACCGATTGACAGAGGGGTTTTGAGATATCAATAGCAGCCTTAATACGTGCATACTTACTCCACTTTAGAGCATCCTTTTTTGCAAGTTCATAAGGGGAACCCAGAGCAGAAGCCACCTTTTTTTCCGCATTCACATTAAGATAGGCCACAGGTAACCCAACAAGATGAACCCAGAAGTCTGCTATGGATAGAGAATAATCCTCCGGTTGTAAATTTGGTTCAGATTTTTGAATAACCAACAGATCATTCTCAAATACCCAGGGACCTTTTTCGCATATTTGGTCACGACCAAAGGAAGTTGGTAGACGTGCCATGAAGGAGGCAGAGCCAAACTCCAATATTGCTGAATCCTTAATTTTCCACGATTTGCAGAGCATTTCCCGTAACCCAGCTACACGAACGATCTTATTGGTGATTACTTTAAAAACCAACGAGCGACACTACTCATCCTTAGGAAGCATATCATCACTGGACGCCTCAATAGGAGGGCAAGAAGATGAAACTAACAAACCGGACAGGTTTCGAAGTATCTGTTCATCGTTCATAGGGCATGGACTCTCAGAACAGGAAGAGAGAGGAAAAGAGAGACGAAGGAGAGAAAAACTTGCACTACGGCAAGAGAGACATTAGTGGGTTCATAAAATAATTTTTTATCAAACGCTCAAAACACATCTTGGCTCATTTTTCCCGTCAATAGTTATCAAAATGAGGCCTTAATTTGTTAGTTTTGGATGTTATAAGAGGCTCCTACAGGAGGAGTTCAGATTGGTGCTCCACATGCACATCTCAGTGATAATATCTACTATATTTGTTATAAGGAAATGTTTCCATTACACGGTTGGGATATTTGTCATAAGTAAATGTTTCCAATACACGGTTGGGATGTATTGTGGCTTGTGAGGCATGCGTAGGAAGTATTCTTTTCCTGTCATTGATATTTCTTATTAAAAACTTTCTTTTTCCCTATTCGGGTTGTGAATGTAAATCCAAACCATCATAGTTACCAACCTGTGCACAACCTGAATCATTGGTATTCAAAGCACTCAGCAAAACAGACTCCATGACCAATGTAAGTATACATTAGGGTTTGAATATTGGAGAATTGGAAAAAAAAATCTAAATATGTGGTAAATTAATGAATGCCACAGAGATTAAGAAATCATTGGACAAGTTTTTTTAGGAAGATTTTTCAAAAGCTCAAGACCTCAAAAGATATAATGAGCTTTCACCGGTAGATCATCAAAGACTAAAGATTGTTTGATTTCAATTTTTTTCTTGGATCTTTTCAAAAGTTAAAAAGAGGGAAAGATCATTTGGTAAGTGCAAATAACACAACATAAAAGTGTTAAAGCATCTAAATGGAACACCTGTGAAATGTCATGTGTGAGACCTACTTATGCATTGAAATATATATTTAACACTTATGGGCCTCACATAAACATTCGTCTATGCATATAATATTTGTGAGCCCCACTATACACTCACACATTTAAATAAAATAAACTTGCCAATAATTCAATTGTATGCAATTTTCTATTAAAAGATACGATTTCCAATTGCACTATTCAGGTTATGCTTGGAAATGATGCAAATAAGTGTGAGTGTAAATATGTAAAGTGTAAAACGGTTCATATATATAAATTGTAAAGTTGGATTAGTTTTGTACCGATAAATTTATCTTTTTACCAAACAGACTTTTAGTTGTAATGGATGCAAACATGAATTTCAATAAAGCATATGCTTTTTTTTTTATCAAAAGCTGACTTGAATGCAAATTTACTTCTTTTTTATTGATGTACTTTTATATCTTATTATCAATATAGATATACACTGGTCTGTCATTTGTCAATGCATATATATAATGTTGCCAAACATAGACAAAAGTGAATCAGAGTGCAAATTTACCCTGAACCGGAATTTACACTCTATTTGCATCGTTTCCGAACGCAACCTCAGCATAGATCACCATTATCATTGCACTGAATCACAGTTGTCTCGGCAACAAAAATCCTATTCCCCACTTTATTCATCTAGACGCATTTGCAAACATCTAGCAACCACAATCGGTTTTCTGTCAGGAAACCGCTAAATCGTTCGACCCGGGCAACGGTTCGCGAGTTATCATTTTATTTTCACGATTTAAATAAAATAAAAAAAATAAATAAAAAACAAGATGACCCCCATATCCCCAATCCCATCTCTTACGTTTAGGGTTAGAACGGCACCATTTTCGTTCTAACCCTTTCCTCATCTCAGCCGCCACACTCAACCGATCACCTGCGGCGGCCACAACCTATGACATCCGACGGCGAGCTTCATCTAAGGCGACCAGCGTTGATTTTGCAGCAGAACCAACCGTAATAGTAATGGGTTGCGGCAGTAGCAGGTCTGGCGATTGACTTGCAGTCGTGGCAGACGATTTTGCAACCTTACTTGTAGTGACGGTGATTAGCTTGAAGGTATAGAATCCAAAAAAAATATAAACTTTTGGGTTCTCGAATTGGTGGTTACCAATTGAATGTTAGGCTCGAAATTGGTGGTTCCAAAGTTTTCCTTGGGAATCGCCAATTCCAAGCTTGACAGGCTGACACTCAATTGTGAACCCAAAAGTTTTGCTTTTTTTTTAACTTTATACCTTTTGGTTCGAAAGAGTGAAGGTCGGGTGGTTCCCAAAATTGAAAATATATTTTTTATTTTTTAATTTATTTATGACATCGTGGATTGAACCGTTCGATTCAGACGGTTCCCAAAATGGCATTTGAAAGGGAGATAATTTATAAGTTGCAATTACAACTTTACTAGGAAAAACGATGACGACGACAATATTCACGAGGAACCAAAAACAGAGGATTATGCACATATGAAGTTACCTCGCATAGAAACAGAAGCTGAACTTTCAGAAGTACGTGGCCCGGAGAAGCACACGCTTTCCCGACTACACGGTTGAACACACACTTCTCGCCATATAAATGATAAATCCTATCAAGGATCGGATTCTTTGACCGGAAATTCGCCAAAGAAGCTCCAGAGACGCCTCTTCTCCAAGCAAAGCCAGCTCTCTCCTTGCGCTCATTTCAGCAAGTGGCAGTGACTGTTGCTCACATATAGTTCTTACCATTTATTCTACAGAGACAGGAAGAAGAACCTCAATAGAACAATCCGCCATCCGAAGAAAGCTGGTACGAGTGTACCAAAAATGTCAGGATCATAGAAAATTTGAAAAAGAAGGGTTCCCAAACAAGAAGAAAGGAAAAAACAAGACTGTGACAGAGAGATATGCAGTTCTCAGCTCCGAGGCCAGAGCATGTGAGAAGTGAGCTCTCGACTTCCTCAACGTTCAACATGAATTGCAGCGGCGTCCCTCTTTTGAAGATGTCCTCCACTTCCACCGCCGCCTCCGCCTACAAATCCATCACCGATTTCCATGGCGGCGGATTCATTATCTTTTTCTATTTCAACTCCTTCCCACAGTTGTTGCGACCTTTGTCGCCGCCGAACCAGTTGTTGTCCCCCTCTGTACTTCCGCCGAACCAGTTGCTGCCCCGCTCTCGATGGGTTGGTGTTCAGTAGAGCGAGCTCTCTCACGTCTTTTGAAGTAGTTAATTGTTTTCTGCTGCTGTTAACGACTTGAGAGAAAAACAGTGTGGGGTGGGGGTAGGGGTGGGGGAACGAGAGAAATGTGGGGTCCTTCTGTGCCGGTAGAATAAGACCTGTAGAGGGAACGGAATTACAGAAACGAAACAGCGCCGTTGCCGCCGCTTCTGCACCTGCTTGGGTCCAAGAGCGAGCGGGCTAGACGCGATTCGGCGCTAGATTTATATCACCTCTCACTCGTTCAGTACAGTTGCACTAAATTCGTGAAAATGAGTTCAATAGGTTCAATCCCAATGTTGTTAAGGGTAAGGGGAAGAAGAGAGATCGGGGAGAGAGAGGAATAGTTATTGAAAAGATAATAATGAGGATTAAAAAATATTACAATGATCTTTTTATTAACAGAAAGGGATTGTTGTGAGAACTGAGAACAGTGTGAAAACCAATTTTGGGAAGACGAAATCTGGGCTGAACGGTGAACATTGTTAAATTCATGGTAAAGGACGCTTATCAATTATATATACATGGACTCAGGTCCATCTGTTAATGAGGCTTATCAACTTGTCAGCTAGTAGCTGGGTTCTCGTATGGAGTATGATGGCCCACCGTTCATGGGTTCAGATCTGTTGTACCAATACACAGTTTGCCATTTGATCAATTATGCGATACATAAATCCATGGTGAATAAGAAGATAGGGCTGTAAATGGATTGAATCAAATCATATACAGATTTAAATTGGATCTTATCCATTGGATTTATATCGAATTCGAGTCTAATTTGTCTTGTAACCGGATATTGGATCTTAACCAGAAATGACTTTCATATTGTATTTTATCAACAAAGTGAGGGTCTGTTTGGTTTGTGGTTAGGATTGAAATTAGAATCGATATGGCTAGGGGTGAGAAAAAAAAACCGAAAAATTAAATCGAAAAATTAAATCGATATATGTACAATAATATATATTTATATAATATTATATATTATATTTTTATTTTTGAAAATAAAAAAAAAAGTTCGGCAGTCTCTCAGTCTCTTCGAAAATCGAAACCTTTCAACCTTTTTCTGTTTGTCTCTTTGAAACCTAAACCTAATACTTTCTCTCAGTTCTCTGTTTCTCTCTCTCTCAGTCTCTCTTAATCTTCGTATTCCCTAGATGGCCAGACCCCAATCCCAAGTGGCCAGTTTGGCAGTTGATGCTGTAGTTCCCCTTGCTTTCCCCAGTGTCTCTGTCTCTCTATTCTCTGTGAGTGTTTGAGTGAATTTCTTTCTTCTTGCCTGTCATCTCCGCCATGCGGCCTGCACCAACCACCAGCACCAAGCGGCAACGCCGATCACTACCTCGTCGGCGAACAAGCACCAATGCCATCTCTATATCTCTCTTTCTCTTTCTCCCCTTTCCTCTCTGCGGCTCTTCCAGGTGCCACCTCTCAAGCTCTCACTTCAGGCAACAGTCGACAGCAACCATCGGCACCGACAACAACCACCGATGAGGGACTGACGACTATTGCCATGGAACGATCTGGGAATTCACCGCAATAGATCGCTTCAATCGCCCGATGGGAGGTGGGACGATCCCTTCCCTTTCCAAGTGAGATTACTTTGATAAATTCTGGCCACGATGCCTTCTACGTCGTTTTCAATGGCGATGCTTGGAGCCACTGTTACTTGTAGGCTCGGTTTCAGATCTGTGTAAGCTGGATTTCACGTTCTTTACTTCTTGAGTGAGAATTTCATTCTCAAGTGGAGCTTGGAATGGTCATTCCCCCATATAATGGAATATATTTTCCTAAGAATGGGAATCAGAACCCCATTCTGACCAATTGGATTCTAACTCCGATTTCAGGCATATATTCCAGGAAGCCAAAGAGACCTTGAATTGAAAATCTATATAAAACTTGATACTATTGCCACATGTATAAAATCTATATATTTGAAACATAGAGTAGCACGTAGTATTATTATATATAAAATTTATACATTTGAGGGAGTCATAAGATATTTGGTCCCGAATCGTTAACCGACATTAACAGACAAGTGGAATGACACAAATACCCCTAACACTCCATACAAGAGGGAATGCTTTTTTTTTAAATGTCAAAATTACCCCTTCTAAACCCTTACTGATTTAGACCGTGAACCTCGATCTATTAACAACAAACGCCAGAGGTCCTCTTCGAAATTGTAGCGTTCATTGCCAACGAGTTCATCTTGGAAATTGTTACAGGAGAGAAATCTTGGTGTGTTCAGTTCGACTGAAAATCCACTTTATCTAAAAAGTACAAAGTCTTGTTATTGGAACGAAGGTGCATAGCTATGAAGCTCCAAACCTTATGACCCAAGAAGGGTTCTTGTCTGCATTCACCCAGGTTGATGGACACGAATCCCCTGTTCAAACTTTTACTTTAGAAGAGCGTGCCTAAAGGTAGAGTTCTTGGGAGAGCAGCGTTATCTTTTTTTATTAAATCAAATGTTACATAAAATGAAGTGTAGACCTCACCACTTTGAGGCGTGAGGTGGTGAGGCATATGTCTCATCAAAATTTAGGTGCAAACATCTTGCATTTTTGGTCCACCTTGTATTGATGTATAAGCCTCACGCTTAGCCTCAACCACCTTTTAAAGCTAGGGTTATAGTGTGTGTTTCTTATGTGTTTAAGTACGGGTTATTTATTAGAACATCCCATATGGTGCATTAGATTTACTTAAATCTAACCTACAATTTTTATTTTACTAAAATACCGTTATAGTTTGTAATCTATTTACTTAATTGACCTTTTACTAAAAAGTGTTTATTTTTTCATCTAAAAATAATAACATGACCATCTAAAATAAATGAAAAAATTTTCAAGGACATTGGCCCATGATTGTTTATTTCAAAAGTACTCCTAACACTTCTTTGTAGAAAAGACAAAATTAACAAAATATAGTGGTTGCTTGTGTCTTATCAGGAACAAAAATAATATTTTCATTTTTAATTATTTTCTTTTGATTAAATTTATTTAAATGAACATTAATGTCAAAACTATCATTTTCCACTGTCATCTAATAAAAGGTTGATTATATAAATGAGTAAATCCATTGCAAATTATAGGATAAGTTTTAATAAATCCATAGAACTATAAGGAATGTTTTTACAAATGACCCTTTCGATATTTTTTTGAATAATTTTACTCATAAAATTTACGATATTAATGTATTTTTATGATTTATTTAGATTTCTTATTATATCATTTTTTTTAATAAAATGTTAGATCTGGTTAGAAGGGTTAGTCGTGTAAGGTAGTCTTGGAAGGGTACACATGCAGCTCTCACCGATAATCAACTGTGACCAAGTACTACTGGGCCATTCTATCATATCCATGTATATCTTAATTACTCTATCTTTGGTCTCTTAAATATTTGAGCTTCCAATAGGCAACGGTTTGGGAACGATGGGCTAGAGCACTTGCCCTATTTTTTATTATATAAAATCAAGAACTTTGGATGAACCAACATTCATGAGAACAGCTGAATATAATATAGGACCTATTCTCCCCGGTGGATAGAGGTGTAAAACAGGCCGTGCTGGGTTGGTATGGCATGATCCATGTTTGGCTCGCACAAAATGTGGGTTAGTTTGCGGGTCATCTCAGGCCGTGCCTTTCTCCCCTGGAATATTTTTGGGGGTTGGCCTGGCATGGCCCACGGCCCAAGTCCACATAGGCCTGTGTCGGGCTAGGATGGGTCAGGTCGGGCCGTGTACTGGGACAATTATTTATTTTAAAAAACTGAAAATTTTAATTTTATATGAATTTTGATATATACAATAATTAAATAAAATAGTATAATATATATATATATATATATACATGCCAGTTACGGATTGTGTTGGCCCAGCCCGTTGACCTAAAACCCTAAGCTTGGCATGGTTCATCGGCCCATACAATCGTACCGGGCCGTGACAAGGCCCGTAAACCATCGGTGAGCCGGGCTAGGCTGACTCAAGATCGTGGCGAGCTGTGCCAGGCCATGGCGAGCTATGCCGGGCTAGGCTGACTCAACTATCTTGTCAAACTTTGCGGTCTGGATGTACTAGGCACGTTAGGTAACCACTATGAGTGAGCACTTAAAACCTGTGCAACACCTGTCCTAACTAATGCTCCTTCCATCTTAATGTTTTTGTGTTGTTTAAGAATTACCTATTATTTTATTAATTGTATCAAAATAATTAAAAATAAGAAAACAATAAAAAAGAAAACATGTCCCAACGCCTTTCTCTCCAACTTTCTGCCCTTTAGGGTTCTCCCACCTCTATACCTTCAGCCGCTGCAACCGGTTGGTTGGGGCCGCAGTTCTTGAAGCCCTCACCTACGATTTCATCTCAAGAAATCCATTCATCCAAACTCAGGTGACTATAGTCTATCATCGCTATATATGCTTTATAGTTTCAATTTATCTCCCACTTATGGTTTTCAATTTAAAAATTAAAAAAAAAACTTAAAATTTTAGTTTTATATGAATTTTGATGTATACAATTGTTTATATATACAATAATTAAATAAATTAGTATAGTAAAATTGAAAATAATTGTTTATTTTATTAATAGATTATTATATAATAATAATTTATATAATATATAAATATATATAAATAATATATATGGGTCGTGTTGAGTTGGGCGGCAGGCTGGGCGGTGCCGGCACACGGGTTGTGGAAGGCACGGTCCACTCGGTCATGCCGTGTCGGCCTAGCCCGCAGACCTAAAACCCCAACTGGCTGGCACAACCCACATGCCATCGTGTTGTGCCGTGCCAATCCAAACTTGACCCGATTTACATCTTCACGTTGAGGACGAATGGCAAATTAGAGAATTCAGTCTAGGCTACTATGGGAATGTTTTTTCTTGAACATTTTGTTTGAAAATTATAAATTCAAGTACATGATTTAATAAGTATGATATAAAGTAAAAATTGGTTTTATCTTTATGTCAGATACATTGAGATAGAGGTGTAAAACGGGTTGTGTCAGGCCGGCACGGCACAACCCACGGTCCATTTTGGGTCGTGCCACCCTCCCCTAGGATAACTTGGGGGGTTGGCCCAGCATGGCCCACCGGGCCAAAGCAATTGATGTATACAATTGCTTATATATATAATTAAATAAATTAGTATAATAAAATTGAAAATAATTGTTTATTTTATCAATAGATTATTATATAATTGTAATTTATATAATATATATAAATATATAAATAATATATATGGGTCGTGCTGGCACGTGGGCTGTGGAAGGAACGACTTGCCCGATCATGCTGTGTTGGCCCGACCTGCAGACCTTAAACCCCAAGCCTAGCACGACATGGACCATCTAGCCGGGCCTAGCACGATCCACATGCTATTGTGTCATGTCGTGCCAAGCCGGTCCAAACTTGGACCGATTTACACCTCTACCTTGAGGAAGAATAGAAAATTAGAGAATTTAATCTAGGCATAAGAAATATTCTCTAAAATTATAACATGTAATGCTTTATTATATATTAATTCTCTAAAATTAGAGCATTCACCAAAAATAAAAAACTTTTAACTAAATTACTAGTTTTTGCATAAATTATTTATTTTATGATATAATTAGCATATAAGAATTTTAATGCCTATGATATATTTGTCTAGTGGTTTTTGTTTATTGAGAAAGACAAAAAATATTACAATTCTAACAAACAAGACATAATTGCAAATACAGCGAATGAGAAAGAGAAACATAAGAGGTTTTCCTTTTCTGTTGGAGAGAAAGGAACTGGGACATGTTTTCCTTTTTTTGTTGTTTTGTTATTTTTAATTATTTTGATACAAATAATAAAATAATAGATAATTCCTAAGATGAAAAAAGCATTAGCCAGAACGGGTGTTGAACATAGGAAGCAGATTCTCTACTGACATGAGTACATGACTTAAGGTTTGTTCAACCATAATACTTTGTGTCATGTTGCACAAAAGATAAATATGTGCAAAAACAAATCACATACATAAAACATTGATATACAGTGAAGAGGCTCTTGCCCATCCGTGTAGGTTGTTCCTTCGGCCATAAGATACTAAGTTTATTCTTATCGAGGGCGTCTGGCCATTCATTCCAATTGATGCTGATGCACCAATAATTGCAAAATCTCTCACCTTAATCAGTGGGATGAAGGAGAAAATTTGAATGAAGGAATGCTACACCTCTGCAATGGATAAAAAGGCGAATGCCTTCCATCTTTGAGAAAATCTTAAATTCCATTATAACTTTCAGTGACATACTTTAAACATTGATCTACTTTTCAGAAAGAGCAAAAGTGATTCTTCATAAAGATATCATCTCTTCCTCTCCATCCTCTGTTCATGTGGCGCATTTTTCTCACAACTTATAGCAAATTGAGCATTTTCTTCATCAGTTATTCAATAAATACATTCAAATCTGGCTTGGGTCAAGACACTTAGGGTCGAATCCACAAATGTTAGACCCTAATTCTAAATGTTCAGATTAGAGTTGATCAACGGATTAATAAATGATTTAATTTCAAACACAATAAAAGAACATTTAACAATTCAAAGAGTAAACAATAAAGAGTAAAGAATAAAGTGTGGAAACTTCTAACAATATATAAATAATCCTAATTAGACCTGGCAATCAGGTCAGCAGATTGACCCATGACCCAACCCAGTTTTTTCCAAGTTGGATCGGGTTGGGCCATTCTCAAATTCAAGTTGCTAAGTATGAGAACCTAACCCTATTTTTTCAGATTAGGTTGGGTCAGATTTACAAGTCGTGTCAACTTTTTGCCAAGTCTTATTCCTATCACTTTATGAGCTAGACCTATTCATAACTGAGCTTGGCTTGGTTTTTGCCAAATTTCTAATTAGTCTGGAATCAGAATCGGAATTAATGGAGGATTCCAATTGTTTGGTTAGGCGGAATTGGAATCCTATCTTCATTCCTCCTGGAATGGCATTCCCCCATTTAATTAATGGATTGGCTATTCCCTTCTCTTCTTCTAGTAATGAGAATCCATTCCAGCCAATTCTGATTCCAATTTCAGTCTGAACCAAACATGTGAGGGAAATAGATCATTCTAATTTCGATTACAAAGTATTCTGCCAAATGGACCTTTATTACTTTTCCATACGTAGTAGAACCCATAACAAAAGGGAGAAGTAAGGATACACCCAATGTAGAAATCTGATTCTCAATGCACAAATATAAATATTCAAAGTCAAAAAACCACACCCTATGCATTCATACTTACCTTATTTTGAGTGGCACCTGCCCCACGTATACCTTTAATATACAAATTTTGACACTAGGGCATGGGCCGTTCTCCCTAAACAAAACAAAACATCACTATCTCCTGTCAAACAGTAATGATGGGCTGGGGTGTTGACGTTTTATTAGGAGAAAAAATTAGGAAGAATGACCATCCAGCACATATCAGAATTTTATAGCCTCAAATTAGAGGGGGAATGCATTGAATTGATGTCAAATTCACGGTAGGATGTGATTTATAGGGGGAGAGGGCTATCAGAATTCTGCATCGTACTTGTCCGAAAAAATTAAGGAAAAAGTACGAATACATACAATGCAGAATTCTGACTTCCAGCCACCCCCTTGGAGTAGCCCTCTCCCTCCCTATAAACCACATCCTGCCCGTGAATTTGACATCAATTCACGGTCAGGATGCATTCCCCATGTACTTTGTGGCTAGTACATTCTGAGCTGGGCTGATCGGTACTTCTCCCAAAAATTAAACAGCACTGATCTGTGTGAAGGACACGTTAGCATGGGTGTCGGTCAGTCATTCACATGGAGCTTCAAAATTAACCAAGCCTTTCCCTTTCATTGGGTCATGCAACTATCGATTCAAGCCAATTTTCTCTCGTTTTTCATTGGTAGTGGGGAGTTGGTCCAGTTAAAAAGTCCATAGACATGTTTTTTAGCTCGGTTTGGAAGGAGTAAATGCAAATATGTAATGTGCAAATACATATAAGATAATGCAAAATATAAGGTTTTGCATTCTACTTATTTGCATTTATAATCCTTTCAAAGTGAGCCTAAGAAACAAGTCTATTTTGTTTTCTGGTTAACAAGAAGTATATAATTAATTAAGTTCAGTCTGATCAGCTTGCTCGAACTGATGAGGAACGTGGAGTTGGGTTAGACTGGTAGTTGATAAAACTGGAAACTTCTGTTTAGAAATAGAAATTAAAACCCCAGAAACCCAACACTCCGAATTTCTCGCTTGTGGTGAAACAGACATGCACGTAGCAGTGAACCTTAAAGCTACTCAAAAACAACTTATAAATAACTGCTTTTGGTGGCACTGCACTGCAACTTAGCTAACTCCATTGTCTCTCTTCATGCACGCATGCTCTTGAAGATATGTTGAGTAATCCGGGTTTAAGAAAAGGTTCCTGGACTGAAGAAGAAGATATTCTTTTGAGGGAGTGCATTGAAAAGTATGGGGAGGGAAAATGGCATCGGGTTCCTGTTAGAGCAGGTGCGGTGTGCCGTATTTTCTTTGTTTTCTTTTTGCTAAATTATATTGCTGATGCAGAGAGAGAGAGAGAGAGAGATTCTCTTAATTAAAATAGTTGCAAATAAATATTTGTTGAAATTTCTTTCTCAATTCTTCTTGGGTTTCCAGGTCTGAAGAGATGCCGGAAGAGCTGTAGGCTGAGATGGTTGAACTACCTCAAACCAGATATCAAGAGAGGACAGTTCACGGCAGATGAAGTTGATCTCATTACCAGACTTCATAAGCTCTTAGGCAACAGGTAAATTCAAAGCCGTTTAGTTCAGCCCTGCAGCTTGAATGCCACAAAGAAATCAAACTAATTGTGATATTATTCCCTTGCATTAATTATTTCCTGAAATGGGTCCATTATCAAAGTATTGTAGGGGAGGTGAGTGAGTTCAGATTTCTTGAAAATGAATTGCTTCCCTAACTAATAATATGGAGAGTGGATTAGTTGAACTTGATAGCTGTGTTATGGGCAAGGTTCAAAATTCCACAACTATTTTGTTCTGACTTCTGATGACCAACTTGTGCCGGTACTGGAAACAAAGTTAGAGGAGCTGAGAGATCTCATTCCTTTTCGTCGTTTTAATTGAGCCTGTATTGGTGGCGTATCGTAGCGTTTCGGTTGCATATTTGCTATTACTGAAAGCCAAGATAAATTAATAGTGCAAAAGCGAAAATAAAAGGAAAGAGGAAACAAGAAGTCTAACCCTCTTTAGAATCCTTTCACACCTAAATTCTCCAAATCCTTTCTAAACTAAACACCCCAAATCTCTATATCTATAGAACAAAAAGACAAAAACATTAATGTTGTGTTTGGTTTGAAGGGAAAAGAAGGGAAAGACTTTACAAACTTTGTATAGATTTTTTTACCTTTTCCTTCAAACCAAATATAACCTAAAGTCTTTTCACCCCTTTTGGACTTGCTATGGGCGCATATGACCATCCCAACACTTATGTCAATTGGGAATCATGCCCACTTGCAACAAAAAGGTAAAAGGAAGGAAAAGTGGGAAAAGAAGAGGAGGAGGAGAAAAAGATATCGTCGTATTTTTTCAAAACAAAAGGTATATTCTCTTATTTAATTTTTTAGATATTTATATTTTTTATTTTGTAGTGTAGTATGTTTAAAGTGAATATATTTATTATTTGAAGAAATATAGTTATTATTTATATAAAAATTCTAAATAAATAATTTTCTCCGAAGAATAACAAAAGTTGAAAATTATAATGTTTAATAAAAATAAAATAAATGCTTAAATGTTGAACTTTTTATTAGTGTTATTGTATGGTATGTACATGTTCTAGAGTCCTGTTATTGTTGATTGTAATATTTCTCTTTATATACCCTATTAAAATGTGTATTTCTCATGTGTTTATACCTTATTTTTAATTCATCTTTATATTTACTGTTATTAATGTACTTATGTGATTTGTATGGATTTCTCTACCATATCCAGGTGTCTTCATATGTTTTGCTTGTATCCGTGTGTTTTCAAAGTGTATCCGTATATGAGCTCTCCAATGCAATGCAATACCCATTACTAAAACATTGAGCCTTGGCTATAAATAGATTTATGGGTTTTGAATTGAAAATTGGGAAAAATAAATTAACTAATAAAATAGATTTATTTTTTATTTTTTTTTATTTTGGTGTGATCTCATCATAAGAAATGATCATATAGTAGATCTACAAATGATCTATCATGTCCATAAATTTATTAAAATTTCTTGTTTAGTATTTATTTTTTTTCTAAAATTTTGAAGGAAACAGTTACGTAATAATTATTATAAAAAAATTATCAATAGCATATTCACTTATAAATTGTTTGAGTATATCTTTGATGGTGGTGAAGATAATTGGATTCTTAATTAGATATAAGATTTTTAGTGAAAATTAAAAAAATAAACAAAATTATATAAAAAGTAGAAATTTATGTGATGATACATAATAATTATAATGTGGATCTATGGATAATCTATCATTTCCATAAACCCACTAAAAGTTTATATAAAAATTTAATTTTTTGAACTAAAAATAAATAAAAAATAACTATTTGAGTACTAAATAATTACCATTTTTTTCTTATAAATGGTTTCTATATTGGGAAGTTAGATAATTAGATTGGTTGCCTTTAGCTTTTTATAAGTACACACACATATATATATATATATATATATATATATATAAATTGTTTTTAAGAGTACAAGAACAAGTTATTATTTTAATTTTGAAATTTAAAACACTTAGAATTAGACAATTAGATTAATAGTTGAGTTTGAATGTAAACATGTTAATAAGTATTTATTTCTTAGATTTATCATTTATGAGTGTTTTAAATTTTAAAATTTTAATTAATTTATATGCATATAAAATATATGCTCCCGTATGTCGATTATGATATGTTTCTATGGTGTAGGTTTTATTTAAGCTTTATATATATATATATAGTGTTATTGATATATTTATATGATTTATTAAAATATCTATAGTAGTGTATTATGCTTATTTTGATTTTTTATTCCGATCCGTATGGGTTCAAGGCATACTCCAACACATCTCCTAAAATTCGCTTTTCCATTACACACTCTGTGTTTTTGATATTTTGAAGGTCATGCAAAGTGAGAGATTGAAAAATTCATTTTGGCTGTGTTTTTGATATTTATCTTTTTTTGTCCACATTCATCATGAGATGTCATTTGCAGCAGTCTACCAAAACAGGCCAATTAATTTTAATTGGAGAAAGTCAATAATAACACTCAATGGATGCCAGCTGTAAAGTGTATGACTCAGAACCACTCAACTCAACTTGTCACTTGGTATTTAATTTACGGCTAAGCATGCGTGGGCGTTGATAATTGGTCACACGTACAGCTCATCATAGCCCATGATTCATATACTGCTAGTTAGGGGAAACCGGATTTTTGAAAGGCAAAACAAAAAGGATAGGAATGGAACCGAAATTACGTTTTCATTTCATTGATTCCAAAAGGCAAAAGCAAAGCTTTGAAACCAAATTATCTTTTTCTATTATTGTTTCTCAGGTGGTCATTAATTGCGGGTAGACTTCCCGGGAGGACAGCAAATGATATCAAGAACTACTGCAATACGCGGATGCGCAAAAACAAGGTCTCCCCTCGAAAAGAAAAAGAGACGACGGATGACAAAATTGTAACTCAGAAGACCAAAGTTTTCAGGCCTCGGCCTCTGAATTTCTGCAAAAATTCTCCATGCTTCCTGAGAAGGATGGCTGATTCTACAAGTGTAGGTGCTGTTAGTCATCCTCAAACAGGAGAAGAAATGCCTAGTAATAATAATAATAATAATAATAATGAAGTGTTTCTTAGTCTAGATCTTCCACCTCCTACAGATGAGGCTTTACCATGGTGGAAGAGTATCTTAGCTGGGTGTGAAAATGAAATAGTAGGGGACAATGGGATCTCATGCTCCATTAGTGGTGGTAGTTCTGAACAAGATGTTGAGCTACTACTTAAAAGCCTCTGGGCTGAAGAATGGACCCAAAAATGCTGGTCATGAAGCACACTTCCCTGGAAATAGGCTGTAATGATTGGGATAACTTGTCATTAGACAATGGAAATATTTGGGATCTTCTATTATAGCAAAAACAAGGACACTTCAATTTATAATTTGGTTTTCATGCCTTATTTGTCCTTTTTCACTTTTCTTGGACTATTCTTGCTCATTTTAACTTGCCAAGCTATATTAATTTTGAGCATTTATTAAATGAAAATTTTCTGTTAGGGCTTATTCAAAAATTAAACATGCCAAGTTATTGGGTTTACTTGTTCCCAAACCTCATGAGACCCCCTAGGCTCTCAACTATAGTAACTAAACCTAAAACCTAGATACGTGATTTGACAAATCTTATATGAAGTTCAGGTCTTAATTGGGTCCAAACAGCTAAAATCAATCATGACCCTGTTAAAATCTCAACTCAACTCACAATTCGCACACCCACAAGTAGTAGTTATTCTATTAATATCAAGACTCAAACCCTTCGAGTTTGGCCCTCACCACTGATAGCCCTAATAAAGATACATGCAAATTTACAATTATCAATACATTGTCTCTCTCCATAATCCATATGAATTGGTCTTCTAGTACTTGCATAGATAGAGATAGGGTGGCCTTCATCGCTAGATCATGTGGTGCACCGTGTCGAGCTCAACGTTTAAAGCTATAAAACTGACAACATATTCGCCCTCTTAAGTTTTAGATTAGAGGGTGAAATACCTTTCTCACTCCTCAGTCTCCTGACAATTTATATTTTACTTTACCCTTGTCAGGGAGCTGAGTGCCTTTGGTAATAGAGTTCATTGTGAACAATGTGGGAGGTTGAAAATTCTTGATATAATCATATAATACATAGAGATTAGCACGTAGTTTTTAATTTTTATATTTAAAGTATATATAGTGGATTGATTTTGTAAACCAATGTTTTGAAAACCGATTTGGAGGTTAATGGTTAGACCATCGGTTCGAATGGATGATTCGTTGCAATTAAAAAAAAAAAAATTAAAACAAAGAAGTGGCAGAACATTGTTTTCAGCTAGATCTGTTCCTTACACAGCACGTCTCACACTGACCGACCTTACAGCGAGTTCACATCTCAGCGTGCATTAGGATTACACTGTTGATGGTTGGGATGAATTATGGAGCATGTTTTGTGGAGCGCAGATGTGAATTCACTTACAAGCACATCAACCCATGTATTGGGAATATTTCTCATGAATAATAACATATATGTATCGGAGATATTTCTGATACATGGTGGAATTAATGTACTTGTAAGGTTGGTATAAAGTTTACTCTGAAGAGAAGATAAATAATAACAACCAAGAGAAATCCAATTACAATAAAAATAATGAAATCCAAGCAAAGACAAATGAAAATAAGCATCACTAAGAATATAAAGAATTTACGTGCTTTACCCTTATTGTCTGCGTCCATGGGAGAGACGAAAACTGTATTTCACTATGAAAGAAAATGAGAAACAGTACAGGTACCTTGTAGTTTGAATCTCAAACCAACCCTTAATCATTGTACACCCGTTCTTCCATTCCTTTTTCAACCTAAAGAACAAAAACAAGAGAGAAACCCTACTCTTACACCAAGAGCATCATTTCTCTTTTTTTCTTCTCAATGTCACTCTCTACCCTATATACAAAAGAAACCTTTTATATGTAAGACCCTCTTTAATATAAAAAGGGACCACACCAACCATTAAATTAAAAATAGTCCAACGGTTGAAAAGTAAGACACAACCACAACAATCTCTATCTTTGCTTATTTTTCGACCACTTTGAGAATCTATTTTTTGTACTTCCACCTGTTAGCAAGTACCACAAACGTCCATTGGCCTTGTAAAACAGCACCAACTACCCACAACTTGAACCACTTGGTCTTAACTCCAGCTGGTTCAAACAAAACGACCAATGTACCTGTATAACTGCACCTGAGCTAATGGTTCTAGTTCACTTCAGAGAGGGACCTTGATCCTTTCTCTCTCCCAGTAGGAATATTTCTCTCACCATCATCTATACCTTGAAAACTTGTAGCACTTGTCTTTGTCCTATCTATGAAAGAGACTATTCATGTGGTCGCACTACCTTGCGCACTTCGTTTCCAACATCTCATCGAGGTCATAGGAACCACTATACTCCCAATTAGATGATACAAACCCTTGCATTTTCTCCCTTCATCAGGATCATACCGTCGCGTATGATTTTCATGACTCCACGCACTTGCAACAAAAACCTTGTAACCCTTAGAATCCAACTGGCTCAATGATATTAAATTCCTATACATTTTGGGACATATGCCACACCACCCAAAGTACGAACCTCTCCATCAAACATTTTGATTTTCATTGTCCCAACACCCGTGATGTTACACGTAGATCCATCACTCAAGGAGACAACATCTCTCTTCCTCTCTTGGAACATATCAAAATATTCCTTCCTATAGCATTTGGAGAAAATTTGCACATACCTTCGAAGACTTAAGAATGTCTCCATTATCATATGTTGCAATTGCCATGCTTCTAGATTTATCCTCGCCCCTTTTTCATGCAGGACAATCTCTCTTCATGTGACCAAATTTCTTGCATATATAACATTGTACTTTGCCATTTTCCCTGACCTTGAATCTAGGTTTGTTGCTCTCAGATCCCCTATCAGATTAACTTGATGAGCATGTGGGGAACTCTACCTTGATCGACATCAAAGTACTGCTTAGTAATTATATATCACATGCATGCAAGTGGAAGAATTAATGTCTCATTTTTGGATGTAAATTCAATGTAGTCTCCCCTTGATCCATCTAGAAGGCAATCCCTCTTGAAGCCCTTGTCAACGCACCTTCCCCAATTCTTTCAGATCCCCTAAACCTATCGTTAACTAACCAACTTTATAACTGGAAGCAACTAGGATAAACTCCCTCAATATCTCCTATTAAACATCTACGTAAACTACACTCCCTCTCTCTAACCCCTGAGCCTTCAACACACACCCTTGGGCCTACCATTAACACATATGAATAATCTTTTTTAATAAATCACACACACACACACACACACACATATTGATTCACCAATTGAGCCCAGGTCCAACCTAAGTACATCAATTTTTAGTGTGAACTAGCTTGGGTTGGATAAATTGGGCTTAACTTCGGGTTCAAGCTAGGCTTGGGATTTAGGCTCAAATTTTAGGGTTGGGCATAGATTGAGATAAATCCTAGCCCAATCTACCCAACTTGCACCCTTAATACTGATGAAAAGAAAAGAGACCATCCGTGGTATATATCTATACTATTATAAAAAGTATAAATGAGGGTGTGGAACTTAACTAAAATGCCCACATTTGTTATTTAATCCATCTCTAATTATGAATGTTGAAAATGTGATTTCAATTAATGCTTTTCACCTCTTTTAATCCCATGTCATTAGCTCTTAAATTTAAGGTATTAATTCACATTCTCTCTTATTAAATTCTACATTTAACTTATTTTTTTACTAATAAATGCTTTTAATTAGACCTATGTCCAATACTTTTAACAATATAAACCCATATAATTTAAAACTTGCTTAAAAATAAAACCATTCTTTACCCAAACTAAGCAATTCAACCATCCAAATCAAATTGGTCAACCCATGAAGTCATAGTTAGATAATAGAATTTTTAAATATAAACAAATATAAAAAATTACAAAAATGTGGAAAAATAGACACATTTATGATATCTTTTAATCAAATTAAAATAAATAAGTGTAATAAACATGAATTATTTTTATTGATGATGAAAATAAAACACATAATCTAAAACTAACCAAAAATGAAATTATTTTCCTGTTTAGCGGAGATTAATAGTTAAATAATAATAATAATAATAATTAAATGTCATAATTAATTATTTTATGTGTTCCATGCTGAAAAAATAAAATATAAAAAACATAAAAATGAAAAAAATACATAAATTTTGCAAAAAAAAAAAACATTTAGGCACATGTACAATATCATATATTTATCATATCAATAAAAAAAATGTGCACATCTATAACTAAAATTGTGGAACTTTCTTTTGACTAAAATACTCATTTTTGAAATTTAATTCCTATTTAATTGTGAGGTTTAAAATGTAGTTTAAACTACAATTTTCACCTCATTCAATTTCCTTTCTTTAAATATTACATTTTTTTGATAAATGAACAATAAAAATACAGTACTAGATAAGAAGATAAAGCATTACAAAAAGAAGAGTCCGGCAAGTATGTGGGCTATCAATGATACCCAAAACTTTTCAGCCTAATATAAAGTTCTTACATAATCAGACTCGAATTTTGCAATCTGCATTTGATTAATAATAAAAAACAAAAAATATATGAATTTTATAAAAAAATTTGGATATATTATTATCACTATCTAAAATTCCCATGTGCATATTATCATAAAAAGTAAAAACAAAAGAGTGTTTTATCTTTTATATAAAACATTTTTTACTTTTTTTTTAACAATGATGAACGTCTCTAACTTCACAAAAAATAGGATGAAATTCTATTTGTTTCATGTACGAGGGTTTTCTTATGCCAACCAATGAAATGAACCCACATAAAAAATTATTCTGCATCACATTAAATGCGCAATTGAGGTGAGACAGGAATAGAGCCTACCAGAGTTTATTAATTTAGATTCTTCGGGGTACTACTGTACTAGATAATACAACATTACAACGTGTCACTGACACCGTGTCAGGGACAATACAGGACCAATTGATAAAAAATTGTTCCACGTCACATTAAATGTTAATGGGTGTGAAAACATTTAATTATTTGCAAATAATTTCTTAAGAAGTACTAAATTATTTAATAATTAGTAAAATAATATCTCAAAGAGTACTAAAATAATTAATAATTAATTAAAAATAAAATATTTAATAATTAATACAAATAAAAATGATAAAAAAATTAAAAGTTACAAAATATTTAATAATTAAGAACTCTAGTTCTATGGCACTCATCTACTATCACTCCCTTTCCTTCCCTAAGATCTTGGTCTGGTGAAACAAAACATTAAAATGGACCCAAAACAGGTCCGTTTCCAGTGAACATCTTCATTCAAAATTAAATTTGTATGGTTGAAAACTGAGGTTGAAAGATGAAAAGAGTGTTCAACAGCCTTACAGAAAGACATCAAAGAATAATCCTCCAGAGCTAGCTACGTAGAATCCAGTACAGTGCTGTAGAATCCCAACACTTGCATCAGAGTAGAATAAACATAAAATGTGTATCTTCAAGAAATCAAACCAGAAAATACCAATTCCACACAGGGCTCCAGAAATTTGAGTTAAGACTTAAGAACCATCAAAAATCAAAACAGAGTTTAAGGAGCCAATAATTTATAAATTCTTAAAGACACTAGATATGTTGTTGTTAAAACTTGAATTTTGAATGCTCGTGGCGACAAGGGTTGATGAATATGGATTTAGCAAGAAATCTATTATTTCTTCCTTAGCTTATTTCATGGCATGTCATCTTTTTCTTCAAAATATGTCACAAAATTAATGTTTTGATAAGAGATTTTTGGAGGGGGTAGAATGATGGCAAAAATCTATCCTATAAATTTTTCCATTAATTTATACCCACACTACACTAGCTCTTGATGACATTTTATCTAAAAATCATTGAAACTGGTCAACCTTAACAACTCATTGTTATTAATACATGTGCAAAGCAAGACCTCAACAGCTAACCGGAGACCATCAAACATGCAAGAAAGCTGCAAAACACTTGTTCAGTTGTTTAGAGTTTTGACAATTTTAATACCTCAAAATAGGCATGCTTCAACAGACAAACCTATCCTTCAATTCATATTTTCAATTTGAAGATAATATCTTTTTTGTTTTCTGGTTGATTGGTGAATAGGTGGACTACATGCAACGTCATGGCTGAAAAGGCATAGCTGAGTTGTAGTAATGGTCCCAGCGAGGCTCCAACTCGCCACCTTTGCTCATAAACCAATGCTCTAACCAACTGAGATACAGGACCAACATTAACTTTTTTTCTTTTGCTACTTTTCCCTTCTTACTTTGCATTGTTGGGTCATTAAAGTTTAAAACAACTGTTATGATATCTATTTATCAAAAAAAAAAAAAAAAAACTGCTTTGATGTACTATCTGATGAAATAAGCCAAGAAGAAGTGGCAGCCAACCAAAATATGACACAAGATAGAAGCCATTAAATTGCAAGATGTGATAAATTGCTAGAATTAACCAAGATATAGACTGGATTCTGACAATGGTTCCTTTGTTTTATTGTACAAGATAATCTTAGGTGCATACTATGGCGCATTTATCAATTTGCAAAAATAAACAAAATAAGTATAAAGATATGAAGACATCAATAAGTATTCTTTTATGTGCCAAGGTGGTTTTGGGGTAACCATGATTTCATAATTTTCTTTCAAATACACACAAACTGTAGCTTTATCCTTCCTTGTTTAGGAATTAATACTTTGCATAGTTGGGCTGGAGTGTTTGTTTGCCAGGTGACTACTGCTCGGCAGGTCCAAAATAGAGGGGTTATACCCATGAAAGACAAATTGGACAAGAAACATCTGACAAGTGACAAGCATGTTTTTGTTGTTTGCAGTATTTCTGTGGTGTGTAATAGAGGTTCATTTATGGTTTGATGAAATATTAGAAATTAAAGAAGGAAAGGTGACAGGCATGTTTTATTTATTTATTTTTTTTTCTGGAGAGATTTTAATGGGCACAAGATTTAAGAATCAAGATGTCAAGCTTCAACGATTGTATGAAGATATTTTTGTCTTTAGCCCATATCTGAAACACATCTGACCGCATTAATCCCGTGATCCCACTCTTACCAATTTAGATATGAATTAGGGTTTTAGATCTGCTAATCAGACTCAAATTCAAACACAAAGTGACATGAAAAATAACATTTTCAGATTTCAACATAGGGGTGGATAGAATTGATGTGGATAGGAAATCTGGACACCCGCAACTCACGCCTCCCATTTTGCCACATCAACAAGCCTCTCAACCATGTTACGTAGACTATACGTAAAGGATTCCTTCTCCTTTACGTAGACTATACGTAAAGGATTCCTCTCAACCTGTCGCACCTACCGGTACCAAGCACGAACAGAGCAGAGAAGAAAGAAGGCAACATATATACCTTTGGCCTTGATAACTGCAGGCTTATCACCGACGTTGAACATCAGATCCAAGTCAGGAAGCCTTCTTGAGTACGTCCTCATAAGTTGCAGGATTCCCCACAATGTAAAAACATCTCTTCCTTCTACTATATCTCTATATTTCTCCACGTAAGCTCTCCCGTTCACGACCATCGTTAGCCTAAAAAAACGCAGACCTTCTTGCTCCTTCCTCCATCTCCCTTGAGATTCCAGTATCTTTCCATACCATGGGTCTTCATGGATCCAACGGAAATATTAATTCTGGGCATACCTCAGTTGATGATGAATGCTCATTTCCCTTTTTCTTAAATTTTGCCCCATAAACATCTCTCAAATATGATGAATGCTCATATTCTGGGCGCAGATATATATGCAGCAAGGGAAACGATCATGGTGATGGTTTCTACCCATCGATCACTCATCCCACGCCCATGCTCCAGCTCGAGAGCACTGATTTCAACCACTGTGAGTCGTGTGTTTCCTCCCGGAAGAAACAATATCTTTGGCTCTGCAACAAGAACCCTCAAACTCTGATTCCGATCCTTAGCCAAGAAACAAGAGGATCCTGAACCCTCCACAACTTTGGTCCATTTACTGTTAGAAACCAGCACTTGAAAGACCTACGGACAGCCATGTGGTGTTCTACGTGTTCAGCGCTGACCTATTAGTGCACTAAAGTGAGAGAGAATGGCTACTATGTTACGCTGCTTAGAGAGAACACTGTAGCTCTAAACGGGTTAGGAAGACGATACAAATGGGTCTGATCCAACCCATATTCGACTCTAACCCCACTGAAACCCGACTACAATTATTTAACTTTTAGACATTTTTATTGTATATGAACCGGTTCAACTCGATAATTTTGGTAATTATTTAGTAATTAATTATTTAATTAATAATTAACCACAAATAAACTGAAATTCAATTACAGATTACTAATTAATTAATGGTTAACTACTGATTAAAATAAACTATTTACAAATAACAGTAAATTATCACAAAAATTACTCTTAATTTTCACTGTTTACAATAAATAATTATAAAAAATTAACAATGAATTGTCAGTCAAATAACAATCAATAATTATCAGTAATTATTAACTTACAGTAATTTAAGTTATTCTAAATTACTAAATAACTGAAAATCAATAAAATATTTTTTTCATAACAATTATTAATTATAGAAAATCATCCCTATAATTACTATGAACTTACAATATTTAACAATATATAATTGTTTAGGTAAATTATTTTGGAAATTTAATATCCAATATTATATCTAAATAATTATATAACAAAATATTACTATTATGCAATAACTTTAAAATAAATAAAACTTAAATAACGAAAAATAGTTAGGTAATGAACATGACTTTAAATATTGAAATAACTAAATATTTTAAATAATGAACATAAATAAGTTTTAAATATTTAAAATAATGAAATTAAGTAAAAAATTTAAAAATTTTATGAAAAATAGAAAAATAATTATTATAGACTTCATAATATTCCAGTTAATAATAATAATTTTATATTTTACAAAATTAATAATAAAATTATGTAATAACAGTATAAATTATAATTTTATAGATTATATAATTTAATAAATAATTAATAGTTTTAAAATTTAAATAACAAAATATTTAATTAACCTAATAATATTTTAAGTAATTAAGGTGGTGTTTTGCATCGATGTGCCACATTAGAAAAAGTGGTGCCCTTCACAAAACGACCTCTTATTTGGTGCCATTTTTTCTAGAAAAAAAAATGTTGCTTTAGACCATGCCTTGGAAATCGGGAAAGTGTAGTCTTAAAAAATGTCAAATTCAATGTTTTCTCAGAAAACAGCCCATTGCTGCCAGTGGTGCGATGATGTGACATCAATGTGGCATCATCTTGGACGTTGAATAATATGACCAATGCTGAAAACGGTTCTACAGCATTGGTACCAAACAAAACTAGTGTTGTTTCCCCAGAAAACAACCTATGTGGTAGCACCATTTCCAAACAAAAAATAAGCACCGTTTTCTAAGCTTACAACTCAGACATACCTAGCACCGTTTTCTATGTTCCCAACACCGATGCCAAACACCTACTAATTTTTAAATATTTTAAATATTGATCAAAAAATATAATAACTAAATTATATTTCAAATATTATTGAAATAACAAAAAAATAGATTAAATAGTGAAAATGAGTAGATTAAATAACTTAGAACTATTGAAGTTTCCCAATAAAAAAAATATGTAATAACTTTCAAAAAATATCCTTTAATATATAATTGAAAATAGAATAATAATTACATTTATTATTGTACTAATAATAAACAATTATTTCACTTATATCAATTAATAATTCTAGAAAATAATTTTCAAAAAATAATATTTTTAAAATCTTTACCTATCTCTATTATATATTTTTATATGTACTAAAATTAATATTTATTGTATTCTCAGTAATTATTGATTATATTTTTGTGATAAATATAATTTCAATAATTTTTGGAGATTAAACTATTGTTATTTTACTTTTGAAACTTAATTTGTTAAATTTATTTTTAGCAATTGTGTATTTTCATTATAATTTATTCATTAGTATTTATTGAATATTAACCTATTATTGGAGATTATACTATTTATTAATTAATTTAATATATTTTCAGTATTTATTGTATTTCTGTAATTATTGGGTTTGTTTAGTTTTTATTAGTTATTGATTTTATTTTTATTATAATTTTATTTTCAATAATTATATATTTTTACTATAAAATTTCAATAATTATTGGCAATTAAACTATTGTTATTTATTAGAGATTAGACTATTAAATTAATTATTTTTATTTTCTTATTATAAAATAATTATTAAAAGTAGTACTTTTGGAATTGAGTCATAAGTTTGGACCCCATAAGGGTCATAATTTTTCTTTTTTTGGGCACTACACAATAAGTTAACAACACAATTCTTCAAAATCTGAGCCGTTAGCGAAACTTGAATCCACATCTCTACTAACCCTCATAGGGGTCAGAATTTTTTTTTTTCTTTTTTGGGCATAGCACAATAATTTTTTTTATTAATTTACTCTTATGTGTTTTTATTGTTTCACTTTTGTTTAACAAAAGTTCGTGCATCACACGGGTCCTGACTAGTAAATTAATAAAAAGTAGTAGTAATTTATTATTAAATAAACAATAATATATGATTAAAAATAATAAAAGAATACTAAATTTCATTAATTGATATTTGATTTATTTTTTCATTCCCATGCATTGACAAGGGGTCCTACTAGTTGTTGAGTGGCATGTTTGGGTTTCCCTAGGATTTTTTAAGCCCCCTCTCCCTTACTTGAGTGTCGTTTCACTCGGTCTCTCCTTTTAACTCACACGATCTCTAGGATTTTGAGCTTTGAACTCTCTTGAATATTGTACCCAATGGTAGTTGTAGGCAAGGTGGTGGTCAGGTTAAGGAGATGGTCTCCTTGAAGGACAGAGGAAGACCAAAGGCGAGGAATCAATTAGAGGGTCAAGGCAAGGAGAGTGGAGAGACGACTGAGCAGAGAATCAGATAATAGAGTTAATCAATAGCTAAATGAATGAATTTCATAATAAGAAGGATCTCTATTTATGGGGAAGATCCCGAGATCCTGAAGGGAATGAGCTAAAAGTTTTTTGTTTTCTACTAGGAAAGGGAATATTGGATTCGTTATTGGTCATTAAGGAGCATTGCTATGGTTTCATCACATGTTCCTATGAGGATCTCTTCGAGGATTGACTTTCCTTTCACCCGAAGATCCTCATAACCCACGTGTGCTACTACATTTTGCACCTTACTTAATTGACATGGCGCTAGTAACGTCATTGCTTGGCGGGCAACGTCTTATTAGACCTACGTGGCACCTTGTCACGTTTGTCACTTCAAAACTACACGCGTAGCTAATATTCGAATCTGATTTTTAACTAACTAGGATTCCATAGTGATCCAGGGTTCATTGTGGGGCCAAATGCATGTAAAAACTCATCGTAGGTTCAAATCGAATCTGTATTAGGCTTGCACTAAGCATAGGTTCATCGCAAGCGTGTGGTGAACCGCGGGTTTATCGTAGACTTGCGATGTACTATAAGCTTATCGCAGAGGAAAGATGAACTGCAGACTGATCATAAGCGTCCATGTGGCATCGATCTAGTGTTTTTTATGTTATGAGGGACTAACCGAGGACTATGCACCTACAATAGCCTCTAAATAAAGCATCAAAAGATGTTGCAATTGAATACATTCTCAACATGATAGAAAAATAATTTTTGATACTTTTAATATTATTAGTCAAGAGCCGTGCGACACATGAAGATGGAGTTTTATGACATTTCGAATTATGTATTGCTCATTTAAGTTCGATTCAAGTATTATTTTTTGGGTGAAAAATTGCCACCCATTTTCCTTTTCTCTCTGACAAACAATGTCATAGTCAATGGGTTACGTGAAGTAGCATCACTCTGTTTTGGTGACCAGAATAATGATGAATTGATCAAGGTTTTCAATTTTAACTTTGTTCTCAATAATAAATTTACTATCTTTGTTGGATTTTGATATTTGACCAACAATAAATATTAAACAAATTTTAATATCACATTATGGTAGCATATTATATTTTAAATGAGATTATTTTTTAGCTTGAAATAATGATCCATTGGTCAAGGCACTCACTTCTCTGTTTTCAATAATAAATTAACTATTTTGTTGGATTTTGAATTTTTACTAGAATAGTATAAGACAAAGCTAGAATATAACGTTGGAAATTGATCACTCTCATTGGGGAATAAACTGCATTGTCGTCAAATTGGCTAGACATAATCCAGAAATACTGCTTGAGATTGAGTTGAACATGATCCCAAACAAGTATGTCTGAAGATGGAGCATTTACGGGAACACGTATTGGAAAATTGACCTTGTTTTAGGATGTTGCGATGCTTATTTCAAACGCTGTCAAAGGTCTTTTACACCGCCACCCTACCCTTTTACGTTCTTTTTTTTCCTCTTGTTACTAATTAGTTGCTGGGATATTAGGGTCCGTTGGGTTTGTAGTCAGAATTGGAATCGGAATGTTTCATTTTCGTAGTCTGTTTTTGGTTTAGACTGGAATGGAATTTCATTCCCAAAGGAGAGGCAAGGAATGATGATCATTCCCTCAAATGGGGAAATGCCATTCCAACAGGAATGGGAATGAGATTCTAATTCCGCCCCATCAAACAGTTGGAATCGGAATAGGATTCCAGACCCCTATTCCTGCAAGACCCTTAAATTTAATAAAAAATCACACAGATTGTACTTACTTGAAGCATTCCCCGACTGTGTAGTGTATGTTTACACTGGCTATAACAATTTTTTCTTCCTAAAGTTAATGTTTGAGAGTGCAATCTTCTTTGGCTAAATTTTCCGGATTGTTTCAGGGTGCTATCCCTTCACTGATAGGGATACTTTCCTCACAAAGAGCTTTCCTCATGTTTACTTTGTTGGTGATCAAAATAAATAAATTGTAAGAAATGATTTATTTTGATCACCAACAAAAACAAATTAACAGTAAATAAAATAGATTGGGGAGAGAGGATTCATGTAACCAACCCCATATAGTTGAGATAAGACATGAATGATAATAAATTTTTATATATTCTTGCAACATCCTCACAACCCTTGCAGCCATGCATCGGTAACATCTCTCTCCATATCTGTATGATTTTATTCATGGAGATATATTTACAATGCACGAGCACGGCTGGCAAGGGCTGTGACTCTGTGAGGACGAAATTTGAACATTGAATTTCATCCTGACAAAATTGGTCCTCCCGTACACTGGGAACATCTCGCTGAAGTTGTGAGGACGGTGTGAAGACCAATTTTGCAAGGACGAAATCTGGATCCTCCAACGAGAACACCAAGGGTGTGGTTAATGAGATCAAACTCACTGGATCAGCATTCTTTTTACAAACATGCATCAGAGTAAAACAGAGTGATGGTCATGTGAGGGCAGTGAGTGACACATTTCGGCTCACACTTGCTACTCAGCCTGACCAGAATAAACTTTCATTCACTAGCTCCTTCAGATTGTGGATAACAAGGCTTACAATCAGCTAATGGTCCTCCACTAAGTAAAAGAGTATTCAACCAGGGCGATTTTATGGTCCCTACAATCCACCTCACCTCATACTTAAAACTAAACAAACATCGAGTCTGACTAGTGTGACTACTACAAATTTCAGACATGCTAAAGTCATATTGAAATACATGTTCATAACTTGTAAAGCTGGAAAATGCTGCTGATTGGAGAAAATCATTTCTTTGCAATAAATAGCCCCCACCTTTGCTCACCCATTGAGCTCCTAACCAGCTTCGCCTTCCAACCGCCAACAATTTCATTGTAGTCTTCCTGGGATACCATATAAAGTCATAAAGCAAGAAAATGGAGTAAGTTTAAGTACTGATAGTTAAACAGACTCAAAAATAAGGAAAAAGAAGTGCAGAGAAGAAACCCGCACTTCAGAAAAGTCATATATGAATGTCCCTCTAGCCTTCTCGACAGCATCCAATTCCCTCTGCAGAACTTTTATGAACTGAATAAGCACCATAAAAGCAAAGCTTGTTAGGTTCCTGATCCCCAGTTGTTGTAAAACAAAAAAAATTGCAATGTTGCATAGACATGGAAACGCAAGTTGGAATCCAACATGTCTGGGAGTGACTCAGCAATTAGAGAAATGAATTTGTACATGTATATAGAAAAGTAAATGTTATTAAAACAGTATTTTTTGAAATCTACCATTCTATTACCCATAGAAAAAGGTCACAAAGTTCATTTTTATTAGCTAGTTGACATTCTGTATGAAATGTCAAATTTTTAGTACATTAGTTGTTAATTTATGTAAAATACCAATTGTCAAAATCTAAGGTTATGTTTGGTTTGAAGGGAAATGCAGGGAAAGGTAGGTAAACCTTTACAAACCTTATATAGGTTTTCCTGTCATTCCCTTCTTTTCCCTACATTTTCCTTCAAACCAAACATAACCTTAAGGTATCCAACATGGACATTTCATCAATTTAAGAGAGAGTCCATGCAACACTGTTTTTATCCTAACCTGATCTGTTCGATCTTCTGCATTGACTTCTTTAAAGCCAGCATCTCTGAGCATCTGTTGACAAAACAAAACATAATAGGCTATAGAGATATCTGAAGAATGTGAACTACAAGGAGAGAACAAAAAGGAAAAATAAAGGAGAAAAGGAAAACAGAAACTTCAAATATGGAATTACCTGACCATATGCCTCTACATCATGTAGATCATACCCTCTCTGCTCAATATACTCTGCAAATTCCTTAGATGGAGATCCAGCCCTTTTGCAGTAATCACTAATAAGAACCTTACCACCAGGCTTCAACCACTTGAAAAAGCTTTTAAATAATGCAGGTTTGTCCTGAAAGTACAACAAGGAATACATTAAGAAGGAATTGGCTACTCGGATCTATGAGTTACATTATGCTTTTGTATGTGTTCTTAAGCTGGAGAAGAATGTTTAAAGCCAAAGATAAAGTATTGATAAAAAAAGCTAAAGATTGAAGTTGAGAATGAAGCAAAAAAAAGAGTTGCAACCCACAGGAACTCTACACATTGAAATACCAGAGAGTGTGGAACAATAAAATGTAGAAATTGGCTGGAAAAAAGTCCTAACAGTGATGATAAGCTTAAGGCATGTCCAAGAAGATGTGGTGGTTAATCTCACACTTCATATATAGTTGAGACTATGCTGAAAATGAGAATTCAGACATTCAATTTCAACAGTTTAAGACACAAGGAATGCATCATAGTTTGGTCATGTGCAAGAAGCCTACCGTATAATCTAAGTTTCTTGAAGTAGCATTAAGAGTTTCTCTACGGTTCATTTTACTAGTAAAGACAAATCAGCCTTTGATCTCAAGTTCTTTAAAACATGAGTTCAAGTTTTCTTGAACTGGGGGAAAACAATGCAAGAGCCAAGTGGCTGAATATGGGATTTTTTTTTAATTTCTATGTACTTTATATTTTCTGTAGTAGGGGTATTTTTTTCGTTTTATATATTGCCTATCGGATAAGGTTTAAAATCTTGACTTATAAAGTTTGGTTGTGTCTGAATTTTCATAGCCATTGGTTTGAGGAGTTCAAGAGTTCTTGAATTTTCTTGTGATTATTGCAATTCAATAATTTTTGTTTTGCATAGTTCTAATAGGATTGCCCTCGTAATGTATATATAGAATGTTGAGTGATTTCCATGCCCTTGAGTGATTCTGGACACCCTGTAGAGTGATTTTAGTTCTCAGTAAAGTTTCTTTATTTTACATCAAAACCCATAATTTTAAGTGAACAGGCTATCAGAGAGGGGCAGCAAGATAAGTGGTGGCGGAAGTAGGACAGCAGTGGGAACTTGTTCAAGATAGCTTCCCTCAAAAAACATATCTGGAAGACAGCCGCTCCATCAAAGGTTGGATTTCTAATATGGCCGGCTGGCTTTAAACAAGTGGCTTACAGTTGACAGCCTAATTAGAAGGGGTATGCAGATCACTAATCAAGTTTGTGTTCTATGTAATCAAGCGGTGGAGCAGGTGGACCACCTGTTTATTCACTCCCCAGTGGCCCGGGGAATATGCCTGATCTTCATCAGAGAGGCCAAGATCCACTGGGTTGTCTCTGGCTCCTTGGTGCTGCTGTCTTCTTGGCACAGATAAGGGAAGATCATTTGGAGTTTGGTACCAGCAACTATTTTATGAACTCTGTGGTCTGAAAGAAATAACAGACTATTTAACTATTTAAGAGCAGCATCAGATCAGAAGAAGACCTCCTTAGGGTGGCTAGCTGCAAGAGGGCCTTGGCTACAAAGGATTTATCTCAGTTGTCCCCTATGAGAATCTTGTACTCTGTGTGCCTTCCCTGGTGTTGTATGTTATTCACCTTTTAGCTATTTTTGTCTTTTTGTGCCAAACCATCTCCAGTTGCTTCCAATATTTGAATGCCCTCAGATCTATACAACCTTAGTGCAAGAACTTTAAATCTCCTTTTTCTGGAATTTTGCAATTTATTTTGTGGGAAACCTGCTCAAAATGCTTTTAAATTAAACAGCACCAAGCTATCCATTATTGTAAATATCTCTGGAAACTTTATTAAAAATTTCACCCCTAAACTTTTTTGAATTTTCTATTCTTCCACCCTTCCACATATGCAGTACTCAATGATTCGACTGAGGACCTTTTCCAACTGCAAATGATGCTTCTCTTTAGTCCCAAAATCATTTCAAAAGTCTATAGCCTATGATTACACCTTAGATTCATCTTTAGGTCATTCAGATGAATCTTTGACACAAATGCAGGGGTGGACAGATAATTTAGGCAAAACTGCAATCATATTGGATTATTGATAAGTTTAGAAGAACCTCAAGGAATGAATCCAGGTTAAGAGTAATTTACTGTTATAACATAATAACCTGAAGTTAAATCTCAACACTATTGCACATCCTGTATTGATATAAGGGTGACAATTTACTCTTACAATATGTACAAGCATGTTGTAGAAAGTTTCATGGTTTTTCCCCACATATGATAACAGCCCAACAAAGTCAATATAAGATAAATATGGTTGAGCAACAAATGCAGAAACATTTCTATAGAGTTCTGAAAATAGACGAACTGAAAAGTAAGAATTCAGAAAGAGGTAGATTACTTTGATGTGGAGAATGGTATCACGGCTGTAGATCACATCAAATGTGTTATTAGGATATGCTTTCTTGGTGCAATCAGCAACTTCAAATTCCACCAAGCATTTGCGGCCAATGGCACGCTCAAGAGCAAAAGAAACCATATTTATGGAAAGATCAATTCCGAAAACCTCAACATCAAAGTTTTCCGCCATGTAGAAGTCACCTCCTCCAATGCCACAGCCCACATCAAGGACTTTCTGACCAGGCGTAAGTTCCAACTTTGCCACAAATTCCTTTGTTGTGTCTGTCATATGTAGATGACACTTAGTACAACTGAAAAGATATCTCAAATAGAAAGTCAAGTGTGTATACTTTTTATTGTAAAATTCAAAATCCACAGAGGAGAACTTAAGTAACCAGGAATGTTTTTGCCACCTCACAAAACTCTCTTTAATAGTAAGAAGAGTTTTATCTGACTAATAATATAGCAAACTTTAATCAAGACGATATAATTCATAACATCAAAATAGAAGTGACATGATTATAGAAAATCAAAATATGGTTCATAACAAGAAGCACAAAGAAAGCTTGGCCCTTGTATTTTCCCCAACTATAGCATGATGCCTTGTCAAGTTACACAAATAACTTGTACATCAGAGATTATGCCTGTTAATTACAAAAAGTGCATTCGTATAAAAAAAGGTACCCCCAAAGCATCTATGTACTGCTACCCACGAATATATCCTGCCTCATAGGGCCTTTACAATTTTATAACAGTAGGACTTAGTGGTCAAGTTGTTTCCACCACAGACACTAAGCTGCACTAACCTAAAATTTCCACAAACCTTCCATATGGAAACACTAAGGTGAGAAACTAGCCAATCTCAAGAAAAGAAGAAGAAAGGCTCTTTGCTTAGGTGACAACTAAGATTTGTTTTCAGTGAAGCTGCTGAAAAGATTATGCTGAATCTTTTTTTTTTTCATTAAAGTAGGACTTGGTAGTTGAATTGTTTCCACAACAAGCACTTATTTTTCTGCTGGGAAATTTAATGACTCATAACCCATAATTTGTATTGTTAATTACAAGTTGAAGAAGGAATTTATGAATATCCAGATCAAGATGCCAAGGTAAAAAGATATTGCAATCAAAAGATACAAAACTTTTTCAATTTTTCCTATTAAATGATGTAAGAAAACTAAGCTTGCATACCAATCCCTCCTGTGCTCACAAAACCTTCTCCAAAGACACGTTCATATCGTAATATGCCATTACATTTATACTGCACATTATCCAAGAATCGTTGGAACCCCTTATCTTCATGTGAATTGACCTTTTGCAATATCCAACATATCTGCATCAAACAGGATACCATATTAGCGTTAATTCAGCTGGCTACGGTCTGACTTAGACCAAGTTGGAGAACTGCAAACTAAGAAACATCCAAACACATTGCCTGATTTTGGTTCTTCTTGTTTCTCACATATGCTCCAATGCACTTGCATCCAATAAGAGAAAGCTCGAATGAATTTCCAGACCTATCATCCAAGTGTAATTCTTTAAATACCTGCAGTACATGTCAAATTATAAGTAAAACATCACAGGTATGTAGAAAAATTGCTCTTTGAAACTAAACTTCTTCAGAAAGATCATCTAATCACAATCTTGTGTTTTTTAATCTAAATTCAGCCCCATAATGACAACAAAGATGAAAAAGAAAAATATCATTATTTTCTGGCTACACTTATAACCTGATTAGAAGTTAGAACATAGAGAATAAAATCAATATCAACTGATGAACTTTGACCACAGCTATATATAAAAAGCAACCAACCATGAACAAAGGATAAGAAGTAGCACAAAGACAAAGAAAGAAAAAAAAATGAATTTATCTTAATAGGATTATTTAAGGCTGAAAAACTAAATGAACTGGATAGGGTAATTAAGTGCACACCTTTGTGTAAAATCTTGGTTCACGATAGTGTGTAGGATTGTTTTTCCGCTTACAATCTCCAGATTGATGAAAACAAGATTCTCTGAAGAAAATAAAGCCTCCAACCTTCAACCATTTTGCCATCCTTTCAGCCAGATTCTCAACCTGCCAAGTGCCAACCATGAAAATAAATGAAATAAAAAAAGCTAACTTAGATGACAACAAAATAATTTATTCAGGAGAAAAAAACATTATATGGTGACAAAAAGAAGTTATAAGCAAAATAAAAACAGAGCTAAATTGGTAAATGAAGCATCAAATCAAGTAAATAAAATAAGCCAAGTTATTGAATATTTTACATATGAATTGATAAAATAAAATATTTCAGAGAAATGAAAAGATAAAATCTGACAACGTATATATGGGGTGAACATACCTGCCAAGTCAAAAGAGTAAAGGTTACTAGATCACGAAAGGGGGAAACAAAATTTAGGCAATTAATATGCTGACAACAAAAAATATTGTGATTAACATAAACAAAAGCTTATAAATACTTATTTTACATCATCATCAAATAAATAATATATAGACATATTTTGTAGGTGTTTGTGCATGTATAAACATTCTAAGATAAAATTATTTGTATACACAATTTATGATCAATTTTATCAGCTATATTTTATTAAGGCTTCCCTAAATTTTTTGGTAAATGCCCATCCTCCTAGGCTTCTCTACCACCTTAGGCATTTATAAGACACCGATCATGGCTAAGATGCTTAATCAGAAGCACGACTTGAATGGGAATGGAATGGATGAGAAAGAGAATTAAAAAAATATGATTCTAGATTAAGAACATCCATTTCTTAACATAGGCAAACTACAGTAAGCATCCTCCAAATCCCATATATGCATTAGTATCTAATTTGAGAAAATGATGAAACAACTTGAGAAAATAATGGATAACCTCTTTATCTGACAGATACATAAGTAGCCAATTCGAGAATATTAAATCCACAGACTCGGATGCAATCTGTAAATCTGGAGATGTTACATCCGCACACAAAAACTTGACATTCTTATGATGGCCATTGATGCTTTCATTCTGCAAGGTTCCAATTTTGGAAAAGAAATATTCAGATGTCCAAGTATTCTGAAGAGAAATAACACATTTCTGCTTTCTGCTATATTATGTATAATACTAAAAAGTAAGATTACCTTCTTTATCACATTTTCAATGAAGTCCAAAGCAAGAACCTGACCAGCCTCCTTAGCCAGTTCACCAGTGAAACGACCAATACCTGCTCCTAGCTCCAATACACTTTTCCCCTTAAAAGGAGGAAGTAGAGAGAGTACCTATTTGCAATCAAAATAGTTCATTGTTATAAGACCAAAAACAAATAATTAGACTATTCAAATGATAAAAAGTAATAGAAACTGAAGAAGATCCTTAGGCATTTATGCAGCTCAGTAGAGAAAAGCTCGACAATCAACCAGAAACAGGGAAGCAGACAGACAAGTAGAAAAACATAATCAATTGTACACATATTGATGGAAATTTTGAAACTCTAATTCTTAATCTTTCTTTCTATCAGAAAAAGGAAAATGGATGCATCTACTATGATGTTGTCCGTTATCTTTTACCAGTAACTAGACATTTTTCCTAAAGATATTAGTACACAATGGCAAGACAAGCACATAATTGAAAAGTTCACCCAAAAGTCATCTGGATGATTCAATTGATGCTGAATGCATGCCAAAAAATGCTATATAATACAAGAATAAGATGGAAAACCTTTTATATGACGGATTTCCATTACTCATGGCAAGAGATCAACCACTTTTTACTATCATAGCTCTAAAATAACAAATGACAAACCATACCAAAGACATGTTGAATATTCACATCAAATAATTTCAGACCAAATTGAATAATTTCCACAGGGCCACCCTGGTGGTTTATTAGTTCCGTCACTTCCATGCGGTGATAAAGAAGAAAGAAATTATATATTATTGGAAATGCAGTCGTAGGAAGAGAGGTTCAAACTCTGAGGCAGCCAAAAAATGTGAAAAGGAAGAGGTTGGAATAAACAGAACAATTATTTGTTTACCCTTCAATTTCTCCATGCAGGCCAGACTTCGTAAGAAGAAAATTAGAGGAAAAAAAATGCTACCATCCTTGAAATACATCTTAATTAGGTTGGCTTAACAACATAAATCACCACCATCTTGTGTTTGAGAACATATTTTTGACACAGAAGGGTATCCTATCTCTTCATTTCTAGATGAATTTATCCATGTGTATCAACACTCCGATCCAAAAGCATATAAACATAGCTAAAAAAATCCAATCACACAAAAAATCTTAAAAACCGTAATCAAAAGAAAAAACAATAACAACAGAAAAAAATTTCAAAACATTGGCCTTTTCCATACTTAACAAGAACAAACACCTCATAATCATGAAAGAGAAAAATGGAACATAAACCAATATCAGGTCTCCATCAAGAAATTAAAACAAAAAAAAAGACCGAAACATAGAAATTTAGCGAGGAACACTTATTACTTCAGGTCTCTCTTCCTTGTCAAGATCAGAAGCTTTGGAATCAAGCATCATAGCTTCAACAGTCAAGTCCACAGAGTGCTCAATCCAGTAGCTCTTCTGGATCTCGCGTTCTCCACCTACAAAATTTCACAAAGTAAACCATTTTCAACGAATAGCAATATTACGAAATGGACTCCTCCATTAAATCCGAAGAAAAATAAACCAAATGACATTCGAATGAGATCTTACCTTGAGCAGCCATGGCGGTAGATTAAGACGTGAGATTCAGACGCTAATGCGAGGTTGTCTGTAAATTTGAGAGTTGAGGAAATGAATGAGATCAAGAGCGACTGCACTAACAACCTTCAACGGCCACACGAGCCCTCGAAAAGCTCCTCGATCTTCGATTGTAAACCCTTCCCCTCTGCTGCATCACCAATTCCTCTCTCTCGCTCGCTCTCGCTCTCTGATGTTCGTCGTGCTTTCTTCGTTCTGCTTCGCGTCTTCATTATATAGAATTGGCGAGTTGAAAATGAATCTTGCATCTGCGAAGCAAAACGGCCCCAGTGGCGGAGAAATCGGAGTATCGGACGATATAGGAATCGTGATTAGCCACGTGTCGTATCGTATGAATGGGATCTAATGCAAGTTGACCACGGTAAATTTATATGTCCTATCAATCCAAACCGTTGGACGGGTCACGGGTGTAAGAAGTAAAGATCTGTTGGAGCTACTAGACAAAGTAGGACGACCTGCAAAGCATGTTAAAAGAATTTGGTGGAGTGGCTTGAACGAACGGTGGAGATTGAACTTGTGTAAAAGAGAGATTCATCAGGGTACGATGAATCTTGCGTACAATAATATAGTTTGTCTTCATAGAAACAACTTTCCTGCTCTCACATGGAGTGGTGAAGTCATCGTGTCCGGATCTCCAGCACTCGGAATGGTGTGTGCTGGGATGCGCATTTCCATTCATAAGCGAATACATCAATGACATCACCCAGTTCGCAGACTCGCATGGGCGGAAAAATTAAACAAGTTTTTCCTTGGTCTCCGTTTGGTTCGTGGGATGGGATGAAAAAAAGGAATGGAATGGGATGAGAAAAATGTAGAATGTCAAATCTCAAAATTATGAATTTGGGGTTGTATCAAAATCGTGCAACCCCAGTGGAAAATTTTGAGAAACCACTGTTACTATTGACGATGAACAGAGGGAACCAGCGACGACGAACAGAGGAGGGAGAGAACCAATGCCTTCCTTTTTACTATCGACGATCTGCTACCTCCCCTTCTCAATTCAAACCCAGAAGCAAAGCAATGGTGGCGGCACCCCCTCTCAGCCACTCTCTTCCTCCCTCTCTCCTCTCTTCTTCTCTTTCTTCTTCTTCCATCTTTTGTTTTTCACCCCAAAAAAAGCATTGTTCATTGTCTTCTCGACAATGAACACAAGAATTACCAACAACGGTGACCATGATCATTTACCCTCTAGTACCTCTCTCTATTCATCGTCTTCGCTTTCCGCCGACAAATTACTGTCTCCAACGACACTGTTTGCTTTCCAATGGTGATTAGCGACATTGTTCATTGTCTTCGCTTTCCGCCAGTGAACTACAGTTCGTCTTCCTCTTGATGAAAGAGAGCACCCCACAACGACTATACTCCATCATTCCTACGTCTCTGGCAACCGTTTTTACTGGTTTTAACTAGTTTCTCCGATCATCCATTGTTTATGATTTCCTCATTTTCCCTCTCTCTCTGATCGCCGCTGCAGTCATAGAGCTCTCTTCTTCACCTTACATGAATCCGACGAAGAAGTAGCTCGTCATAGTGCTTTCCCCATTACTTTCCCATATATAAAACCAAACAATAAGTGTGTAAATTTTTACACTTTCCCATCACATCCCACCCAAATCATCTCACAAACCAAAGGGAGCCTTATATTTAAATGTTGCAATTTTTAAAACACAAAACAAGAAAAAGTGAAAAAAAAGGAAGCCCAGATCTAATTTTTTGAGTTCACATATGCACCACACAAGGGGGGCGCCCCACAATGCCCACAGCACATCCCCACTATGTATTGGGATTGGAAATATCTCTTGATGATGATGACATCATCATTTCTGATACTATCATCGGGAGATATTCCCCATACACAATGAGGAAATGCTGTGGGACGTTGTGGGGCACCCCCCTTGTGTGGCGCAGATTTGAAGTCGAACATTTTGGACTCAAAAGGAGAGAGAGAAATACAGCTAAACCTTAAAGTTGTATGGATGTCATTAGCGATTGTAGAGCTCTCTTTCTTCTTCAGAATAGAGTTTTTACAACTTCAGAGTAGACTTGTCTTTTTGTCCCCAACCTTTAACTAAGGTTGCAGAGAGAAATTGTAAAACAGAGAGAAATACAGTCAGGGGCGGAAGCCATCAACGATTGCAACTTCAGAGTAGAATTTTACAAAAGAAATTTGGTTTTTCTTCTCAAATATTCCATGAAAAGCGGAAACCATCTATAAATAGACTTGTCTTTTTGTCCCCAACCTTTAACTAAGGCTACAAGTCTCACGTTTTTTGGAGCTAATTTTTTAATTTTACTCAAGGACGAATTAAGGCGTTATTCAGTTTTGGGGTCCGACCAAAGCCATCCAACACATGTTGTTCGAAAACCACTTCTAATAAGATATCACATCTCCACCCGAAAAAGGGCAGCCACAATGTCTTACAGCACATTCCCGCCGTGTATTGAAAATATCACATCTCTCAATGTGGGGCAAAGATGTGAATTCTTCTAATAACATAACAAGGATTACGAACTCATTATTAAGGCTAGAGGAGCCGACCATCTAGTGAAACTACTGAGATAGAGTTATTATTTCTCTGTTTTTTTATCAATTGCTGTAACTATGTTGTTTAATAATGGTTTGAGATCTAACATAAGTTGATATTGTTAAATAATGGTTCGAGATCTTGCTGAACAATGGTTTAAGATCTTGCTGAAATTTCTTCTTATGCAAACCATTCATCGGTAGAATTCCCTATTTCAAAATATTTCTAATCTTAAGTTATCTATGCTTATTTTTCATACAAATGGTTTTTTCTTATGGAAATGAGGAAATCTTTCATCAATTGAATTCCATGTTTTAAAATGCTTTTTACTTTCTGATCTTAGGATTTTTCTACTTATTTTTCACACAGATGGTTTTTTTCTCCATTGGGATCATTCAAACTATATTATTTATTTATTTTCTAGTACTTTTATTTTAAAACATAAAAAAAAAAATTAAAACATTAGCCAAGGGCGTTATACCTAACTGGCGTATTATCAAATGAATGGAAGTGCACCTCGGCACACACCATTCCGAGTGCAGGACATCCGGACTCAAATCATCCAAGTGCAGGTCTGGTCCAGTCTCATCAGCGGCCCCATGCCATGTGTTTCCGAATTCTGTGCGAGTGTAGTGCATTATTCATTATGCACAGGATATGACCAGCGCTCTGTGGTCAGCAAATCCGAATTCTGTGTTTCCGTCCACACTGTTTTGGGGTCCGACCATTTTGATAACAATTGAAGTAGTTGAACACTTGAATAATATGATTTAGGGAGTATCTACAGCACGACTGCATTAACAAAAATAATATAATTTTGCTGTGAGAAACACACAATTACTTCTTTAATTTTGGACACAAAAGTTGCTCCCATCCCCGATCCCAACGGGCCATTTGATAATGGATGAAATTGTTAAATTGAATGGCTTATTTCTGGACACGATGTATGAAACGTGGGGACATACATGTATAAAAATAGTTTTTTTATAGGAAGGAGATCCGGACTCGCTTATTAGGCAGTGGTCTGCCAGAGTTTCTTTTTCCTATACTTTCCTTTTCATTGAAAAATATTAAATTATTCCCTTAATTTTCATTGGAAATAGAGCCATTTAGAGATACGAGCTCCTCACGTGACATGGTCTAACATACTTCCAAAAGCTCTAATTTGTTCCATTCCCTAAATTAATATATATCGATTCCAAGTTGGTGAACCATATTCCACAATTTGGAATATATAAAACATATATTTTCCCACTTTTCCCTATGTTGGATCTGTGTATTAAGAATGAATCCAAGTGGTTATTGATCCAATGAATGCATATTTGATCCAATGGTCGATAATTGGAATCTTGACTGTTGTAACAATATTCATGGAGGACGGTTTGACCTGACCTATGAAATAATGACATGTGGATATCGACTCAGCATGACCAATAACTCAATATTATAGTCTAGTGACGGGCCCACAACAGGAGAAGCTCGTCAAGATGCGAGCTCCGGGTTTCCCGAGCTCTCTTTAAAGGAATACCTTGAGGCAACTTTAGCTCGCGAATGAGTCGCCTGACCTACACCCCCTTCCCAGGGCTAAGGCACCCCGAGCTGCCTCCAAGCTCGGGGTCCTCTGACCTTTCCTAATACCCGAGTTCCTCCCAATGGACCTCGGGTCACCCCCAGGCAGGAACACACCGATCCGCCTATAAACACCCGAGGTGAAGACACCTCGGGCCAGACAGCTCGGCTTAGCTTGCCCCAGGCAGCTCGCTGCTTACGAGATAGTCCAGCACAGGGTATCTTGCGGAAGGGTAGTTCGGAATATCCTAGGAAGACCTCCTACTCGACCACCGTATCCGACAAATCTGGAGGCAGCAGCCATATCCCTCATCAGACAACGTCGAGCCTGCCATCTTCAGAAGGTGCCTTACACCTGACAGACACGTACCCTGTAACGACGTCCCCGCGCACGCCACCTCAGCCCTGCCAGTAACGGCTGCGGCAGGCTAACAGTGGCAGTTATACCAGCCCTGTCAGAGGCCAGTGGGCCGGATGTAACGGATTTTTGCTACAAGGAGTTTAATATCAAGGAGGACAGGTATGATCAGGATCATCTTCTACACTTGCGCTATCTGCACTCTTAGCCTTCGTCTTCTCCTTGCTTCTCTTACAGAGTACAAACTTAAGCATCGGAGTGTTCCCGCCAGGTAAACCTCCCGGGGATTCTTCTTCTTCTCCACCTCAGGTATCTTCTAGGAGCCACGTGAGTGCCAGCTAGGAGTGACCGGATCGCGCTACATCATTTGGCGCTGTCTGTGGGAATTGCTTCGAAAAGCCTTTCTAAAAACTTTCAAATCTCTTTACTCTTCAAAACTCAACACTCATGACATCCTCAAACAACATCGGACGAAGCATGGAGATGGATGACTCCAGGGAACAACCCCAGCTTCCTACTGTATGCATCGGACAATTCACCATCCCCCTCTCGGCGGACGGGATCCCTAGCCTGAATGTGCCTCTTACAGGGGCACCAGCCGTTGCTCCACTCCCTATTACAATCGGAGCAACCTTCACCGAACCCTCGGTTGTGCCCCCAGCGGCCAACCCGAACCAACTGGAAGACTTGATGCAGTGCATGCGGGCCATGCTGGCTCAAATGTAGCAGTTCCAATAGTTTTAGCTCTATCAGCAACAGGTACTACACCAAGTCTCCCAGTACTAGTATTAGCAGCAATTCCCTCAGCAGCCGCAGCTCCCTCCGCGGCACCCAACCTCACAGCGAGATAGGTCTCGCTGTAAGGAGGAGCACCTTTCTTGCCGAGGAGAGGCCCCTCAAAACCCTCCTAGGAGCCAGGCCTCCTCCCGCGGCAGGCAAGAAAGACCGGTCACTTCGGCCTCGCCATGGACAGTCAGGTTGGGAGGACCTCAACACGCCAGATCCACGTCGCCTCAGCCCTCCAAGCCCGATACCCCATTCTTAGAGAACCAGTTCGAGATTCTAGCTGCAGGCTCCAAACAAGATCTCTCTGTCCGCAGCCATCACCAACGGCCTGAGCTACTTCCTGCGCATACCATCTCGGACAGCACAGAAGTGAGCAGTACAAATGTCGAGCCCGCCAAGAAACAGAGACGCCACCACCGAGCTCGCCGGTCTGCCACCCCCGACCTACCCGAGCTCAGAGGCAAAGAAGAGGTAAGCTTGGGCGAAGTCAAGGCTCCCATCCTTTCAGTTCAATCCCCCTATCTCCCGAGCTCCTGGTAGTCCCAATGCCTAAAGACTTCAAGCCCCCCCTCTTGACAAGTACGACGATTCGTTCGACCCAAATGATCACGTAGATGCCATCCAATCGCAGATGCACCTGGCAAGAGCCAGTGAGTCGTGTATGTGCATGGCCTTCTCCACCACTTTCAGGGGAGCAGCCCGCACATGGTACCGGAACCTAGCGCCCGAATCAATAAGAAGTTGGGCACAGATACCGCAAGCCTTCATGCAGATACCGCGCTTGGACCCTGTCGTGCGCCTCGTAGCAGCCAAGAAAGGCGTGGCGCATAAAGAGTTCAAGTGGCACATGGTCGTCAACCAACCAACGACCATAACCAAATTTCTTAAGCTTGTAGACAGGTTCATAGCCACTAAAGAGGAGATCAACCAGAAGGGTGAGGGTGCGCCCGAAAAGAGGAAGAGGGAAGGAGAGCCTTCCAGTCATGGGGACAGCCGAAAGAAAAAGGATGTAGCTTGGGGGGCAAAGCCAGGTCAGTCGTTCCGAGCTCCTGTAGCGGACCGAACTGATTACGCCCCACTGAACGCGAAGCGGGCCGAAATCCTATGGTGATCAAGGACGCCCCGTATGTGAAGTGGCCACCCCATTTGAGGGGAAATCCCAATGAGAGAAATAAGAATCTGTACTGTAGTTTTCACAGAGATCACGGTCATAACACCGAAAATTGTAAGGAACTTTGTACAAAATAATAATAGTAATAATAAAGCAGGTCGGCAAGAGGAGCACGGTAAGGATGCTCCCGAGTCCAGCAGCAGGCTGACCGAACAGCCACAGAGGTAGCCTCCGGAAGAGAGGTCGGTTCGGGGGACCATCAACACGATAGTGGGAGGTTCGATCGTCGCGGGTTGTACTTCAACAACAGCTCGGACATCAGTTCGTGAGGCCGCTCGGGAAGAACAGAATCCTCTAAAGCGGCCGAGGACAGAAGAGCCAAATTTTCTTCACAGAAGATGATGCACGAGGGGTCCACTACCCCCACGATGACGCACTCATAATAAAGCTGAGAATCAACGATTTCGAGGTCAGGCGCGTACTCGTCGACTCGGGCAGCTCGGCCGACATCCTCTTCAAAGCTGAGTTCGACCAGCTTCAGTTGCAGAGAAGCGACTTGAAGCCTGTGGACACTCCTTTGGTGGGCTTTAGCGGAGAAGAAGTCCGGCCCCTTGGGAAAATAACAGTACCTATGGAAGTCGGCACATGGCCTTGCGTAGTTAGATTCAAACACGACTTCCTGGTGGTTGCAACCCCCTCCCCATACAATGCCATAATAGGCCGGCCGATCACCCATGTCCTACGGGCGATGGTTTTCACCTATCATTTGGCTATGAAGTTCCTAACATACTTCGGTGTGGGGATAGTGCGGGGCGACCATCACGAGTCCCGCAAGTGCTATCTTGCCGCCCTGAAGGGAATGACCAAGGTGGCCGACGACCTCGAACTGGAGCGGCCGACGGAGTAAGGCGAAGAACGAGCCGCGCCCATGGAAAAAGCAGTCACAGTCCCGACCTCAGCAACAGACCTATCTTGGACGCTTCAGATCGGCGCTTCCATCCAGGAGCCTCTACGATTTGAACTGGTAAGCTTCTTACTTCAAAATTTAGATATTTTTGCATGGTCCGCGGAAGAGATGCCTGGTATAGACCCCGGCCCTATAACTCACAAGCTGAATACTGATCCTGTAGTTAGGTCCGTTAGATAGAAGAAACACAACCTAGCCCCAGAGCGGTGGAAAGCGGTCGACGAGGAGGTCGAGAAGCTCCTCGCAGCTGACTTCATAAGAGAAGTCTACTACCCTAACTGGGTAGCCAACCTCGTCCTAGTAAAGAAGGCCAACGGCAAGTGGCGCTTGTGCGTCGACTACACCGATTTAAACCGGGCTTACCAAAATGACTAATTCCCACTCCTCAGAATTGACCGCTTGGTGGACACGACCTCAGGGCACAAGTTGCTAAGTTTCTTGGCCGCCTATTCGAGCTATAACCAAATCAAGATGGACCCGACGGACGAAGAAAAGACTACCTTCATCACGGAGTTCGGTGTATACTGTTACAAGGTTAGGCCCTTCGGGTTGAAAAACATAGGGGCAACCTTTCAAAGACTTGTAAATAAGTTGTTTGCGCCACTAATTGGCAGAAAAGTAGAATGCTATGTAGACGACATGGTCATCAAAACTCAATTTTCACATGAATTAATACAAGACTTGCATTCTGTTTTTGAAATTCTGCGTAAGTTTAATATGAGATTGAACCCAAACAAGTGTGTATTCGGTGTGACCTCGGGCAAATTCCTAGGATACATCGTTAACCGACGCAACATTGAAGCCAACTCGGATAAGATTAAGGTCATCTTAGATATGAGACCACTCTGGAAGTTGAAGGAGGTTCAGAGGTTGAATGGCCACATAGACGCCATGAGCCGCTTCATGTCCAAATTGGTGGACCGCTGTCTGCCGTTCTTTAAGGCAATCAAGAGCAAAGGGTTCGAATGGACCCAAGACTGTCAACTCGCGTTTCACGAGCTCAAGAAATACCTTGCTAATGTGCCGATCTTAACCTGGCCTAAGGAGGGCGATATTTTAGAACTGTACCTCTCGGCAAGCGACGAAGTGGTCAGTTTGGTACTAATAAAAGAAGTAGATCGGGTTCAATGACCCATCTATTATGTTAGTAAAGTATTGCAGGGAGCAGAGACGAGATACCCTGAGATAGAAAAGCTAGCATACGCACTGGTAATTGTAGCTTGGAAGCTCTGCCCGTACTTCCAGGCTCACACTGTTATCGTTCTCACCGAAAAACCTCTGAGGCAAGTCTTACTTAAGCCCGAGGTCTCTGATCGGTTAACGAAGTGGGCTGTCGAGCTCAGTGAGTACGACCTCCAGTACAAGCCGCGAACTGCCATTAAGGCCCAAGTCTTAGCAGATTTCATCGTCGAGTGCACATTCAGCTCCGAAGTCCCTAGGCCAGTTGAGCACGAAGCTCCCAACTCGGGTGAGCCCGAAGCTCCCAGGCCGGTTGAGTCCAAGTCCCATGAGGTAGCAGCTAGTGTGGCATCTCTCCTAGTTTGGCCAAATGCGAGCTGGGATGAGGAGCCTTGGATCCTTCATGTAGATGGCTCCTCGAACCAACAGGGCAGCAGAGCCGAAATAGTTCTGCACGGTCCAAGTGGCACGAAACTAGAGTACGTGCTATGCTTCGAGTTCGCGACATCTAACAATGAAGCGGAGTACGAGGCGTTGATAGTTGGACTAGCTCTAGCTAGAGAAGTAAAAGCCAAGCACATCGTTATCTGCAGCGACTCCCAGCTCGTGGTCACCAGGTCACCGGCGAGTATGAAGCTCGTGAGCTAACCATGATCGCCTACTTAGCCAAAGTCAGAGAGGTCTTGCTCAACTTCCTATCACGCTTTATTAGGCAAATCCTAAGGTCGGAGAACACTGGGGCCGACGCTCTGTCCAGATTAGCCAGTGCCAGCGACATCACCATGAGAACCGTGTACATAGAGGACTTGCCTCGACCTAGCATTCTCGGGGGAGCAGAGGAGGTCGCTTCCATCGTTCAATCAGAACCGAGCTGGATTGACCCGCTCGCGAGCTTATTGCTACACGGGACCCTCCCTGTAGATCGCAATGTAGCCAGAAGGGTGTAGCGCCAGGCAACCAAATACGTCGTGATAGACGAATGGCTATACCGGAGATCCTACATGCTCCCCTACCTGCGTTGCTTGCGACCCACCGAAGCCGAGCTCGTGCTCCGTGACACTCATGAGGGATTGTGCGGCAGACACTTGGGGGGCAGGGCCCTCGCCCAGAAGGCACTTCGACAGGGGTATTATTGGCCAACAATGAAAGCAAACGCCATCGAGCTCGTTAGGAAATGTGACAAATGCCAGAGACATGCCAATATTCACCACCAACCCGCTGCCAACCTCAAGTATCTCACCAGCCCGTGGCCCTTTGCACAATGGGGCATCGATCTACTCGGGCC
>NW_010729074.1:3018558-3039163 GCF_000365185.1 Nelumbo nucifera
CAAGTATCTCACCAGCCCGTGGCCCTTTGCACAATGGGGCATCGATCTACTCGGGCCATTCCCGCCAACAACAGGTGGGAGGAAAATCTTAGTAGTAGCAGTGGACTACTTCACCAAGTGGGTAGAAATTGAACCCCTTGTAACGATCACAGCCCGGAATGTCCAAAACTTATTTTGGAAGAACATCGTGTGCCGCTTTGGATTACCTCGAGTATTGATTTTTGACAACGGCAAGCAGTTCGAGGACATCAAATTCCAAGACTGGTGCCAAGATATGGGAATCCGACAGAATTTTACTTCAGTCGCACACCCTCAAGCAAACGGTCAGGCAAAAGTCATGAACAGAGCCATCCTCCGCGGACTAAAGGCACGACTGGACCGAGTTAAAGGATTGTGGGCGGATGAACTACCCAGTGTTCTATGGGCCTACCAGACCACAGAGAAGACCGCCATGGGAGAAACACCCTTCAATCTCACTTACGACACCGAAGCAGTGATTCCTGCAGAGATCGAAGTACCTACGCTGCGACTAGAAGCATACAGTGATCAGACAAATGAAGATGAGCAACGTACTAACCTCGATCTACTCGACAAAGTAAGGGACCTCGCGTACATCAGGACCGCAACCTACCAGCAGAGAGAGCTCGGTACTATAACGCCAGGGTCAAGAAGCGGAACCTCCGCGTTGGTGACCTGGTCCTTCGTAAAGTTATGGTTCCTGAGCCCGACGCTGGCAAGCTCAGGTCCAACTGGGAATGACCTTACCCAATGAAACGAGTGCTCGGGGAAGGAACGTACGAGCTCGAGACTCTCGAAGGGAAACAAGTACCTTGGGCATGGAATATTGTCAACTTAAGACAATACTATCTGTAACAAATGAGTAGGTCACGAGCCACTCCTAGAGCCTAATGGCCAAAATGTCGAGCTAACATGATCTTGACGCAGCAGAACCCAGTCGCCTCTATGGCATGGGAAAACTCTAGGAGAACGGATTATAAGTCGCTCCTTCAGCCTAAGGGCTAAAAACGCCGAGTTAACGAAAGACTTCGGAACCATACAAGACCTAGTTACCTCGTCAGCATAGGCTAAGTATTTGCAATGCCTAAGGCACAGGAAGTTAGGGCAAGAACCTTGCGACGGATAGCCCGCCCTGGCATGCAACAAATTGAACCTGTAAAGGACAACTGATGTCATCATGACCCGGGTGCAGACAGGTCGGGCATGTACCCTACTATGTCACTCACCTCGGTGTACAAAAGGCTACCCCTACTAAGTATCAGAATACAGTACGGGACCCCGACAGCCGAGAAGTCCTACTTCGGGTACGTAGCTCTAATAGCTCGGGTGTTGAGATCGCCTTAGAAAAGATAAAGAGTGCACACCATAAAATAGCTCGGAAAAGTTTGGCAAACACAAGGCACAACCGCCCAACCAAAGACCTTTGAAAGACCGGGTTTATGGCACCCGGAAGCCATCAGAAGTCCGGAAAGAACACTGCCTCAGGGATCCGCCACCTTATCCTCATCCTTCGGGGAGTCAGACTCCTCTTCCTCTGCTTGATCCGCCATCTCAGCAGACAGGCCCTTCATAGTGATGCCGTCGAGGTTGAGCCCGGAAAACTTCTTCCACACCAACCACCGACAGAGCTTGAACCCGAAGCGGTATGAACTCGAGCCGTACTCCACTTGGAGGTCGTGGTATTCCTGGGAGTCTTTGAAGTCCCAGACCGCCTTCTCCCGTTCAGCCTTTCACCATCTGGTCGAAGTTTCGACTCCGATCTAGAAGAGTGGACTCCAAGTCTCGTACCTGCTGCCGGAGAAGCTCCCTCTCCACCGCCACCCTGGATGACTCCTTCCGGTAACGCGTTCTCTCTTCAGAAAGCTGGGCAATTTGAGCTTCCTGGTCGTGGATGAGCAGCTCCTGAGACTCACTCCCCTTGCGAGTGTGATGGAATTCGCCCCAGATCCTATCGAGCTTGCCCTGGAGCTTCTTATTGGTAGCCCGTTGGTCAAGGGCGTCGACGCGGTGGACGCGCGTCTGAAGAGGCATGGCATGGATGGCAGTATTCACCTGCCAACAGAAAGGAAGATCAGAAAATGGTAAAAGGAAGCAAAATAGGAAAGGAAGAAAGGCAAGAATCACTTACCACCATGCAGTGGGAGGAAGCGAACGCGACGAGCTCCCCGAGCTCCATATTCCCCCAGTGAGCGACCTTGTCGTTGTGGATCGCCTTCCGGCTCCTCCGGCGGGCCACTTGGTAGTCGTTCACCCCCTCCCATTTCCCCATCGGGAACGGAGGGCAGCTGGAGGGGGTTATTAGGACCTACCCCCTGCGGAGGGAGCTCGTCCCCCCCGTCACCAGCCCCACTAGTTCCCTCAGGCGGAGGGGCAGGGATCTCAAGCGGGGGGAAGGTTGAAACCGGCTCGGCGGGACCGAACTCAGTGCTCCCCGAAGGGGGAGTCCGGTTAGGGCGTGATCTCTTCACTTGGCGCCTCTGGTTGCTTGAGAGAAGACGACACGAGTCGATACCAGACATGATGGCTGCCAAGAAGAAATCAGTGTTAGAAGCAAAAATATCAAGGTTCAAGGGAAGACAATACTCATGACACAAAGATATAGTCCCAACCATGTTCCGAATGGCGTTGGGATGAAGCTGGTCAATAGTGACATTGAAGTGGTTTAGCACCTCCATTATCAGGGAGTGTAGAGGGAGACGTAGGCCAGCCTTGAGCTGTTCTTGGTAAATGACTATGTCATTAGGGCCATGCTTCCACGGAAAATTACAAGTAGGGAGGTAGTAGAGGAGGTCCCTAGGGAGGTGGAAGTAGCTAATCAGAGCCCTAAGTCTCCCCTCTGTCATGGAGGAAGGGCCGAAAGTATCGGGCTCCCTTCCCCGCGAAGTGGAAGCTCCTTCTCTGGAGAACTCCCTAGCCCACAGAATTTGCTCCCAAGCTCCCCCCGAGCTTGAAGGAGCATCATCATCTTGGTCACCGCCGTGGTGATGGACATGGTACGAGTATCCCGACATGACTGACAATAAGCGAAACTCACCGAAAGGAGACGGGATGAAATAAGTTGAGGAACTCGGGTAGGCTTGACAGGTGCGTGAACTCAGAATCCAAAGACAGTAAGATGGAGTGGGGGGAAACGAGGCCCCGAGGGCCCTCCTATTTATAGCCCTAGTGTCTCCGAAGCGACGTCCCCGATCTAAGCAGATCCAACGGCTCGCAGGTGCGCTGACCGCACGCCTTTTGAAGACTGGAGGTGATTGGCGGTTCCCTGAAGCAACGACCCAGATCTGAGCAGATTCAGCAACTCACAGGCGCACTAACCGCATGCCTTTTGAAAACCAAAGGCGATTGGCAGCACATCTTCCTTGATTAAGGCAATGACGGCTGCACAACGCCCGCAATTGAAAGCCACTCCTGCACGTATTGGGAATCCGAAAAGTCAAAAAAGTCAGAAAATCTCTTGATTCCTACGGACGCATTTAACGCAAGTTGTCAATCAAGTTTGAATTTTGGTCAAATCAGTCCATCACGCTTCATGAACTCCTCGCACAAAGGCAATGCTCTCAACACAAGGAGTGGGGGGCAATTGATGGAGGATGACTTGACCCGACCTATGAAACAATGACACATGGACACCGACTCAGCACGAGCAACAGCTCAGCATTATAGCCTAGTGACGGGCCCACAACAGGAGAAGCTCGCCAAGACGCGAGCTCTGGGTTCCCCAAGCTCCTTTTGAAGGAATACCCCGAGGCAACTTTAGCTCGCAAATGAGCCGCCTGGCCTACACCCCCTTCCCAGGGCTAAGGCACCCTGAGCTGCCTTCGAGCTCGGGGTCCCTTGACCTTTCCTAATACCCGAGTTCCTCCCATTGGACCTCGGGTCACCCCCAAGTAGGAACACACCGATCCGCCTATAAACACTCGAGGTGAAGACACCTCGGGCCAGACAACTCGGCTTAGCTTGCCCTAGGCAGCTTGCCGCTTACGAGATAGCCCGGCATAGGGTATCTCGCATAAGGGTAGTTTGGAATATTGCAGGAAGACCTACTGCCCGACCACCGTACCCGACAAATCTGGAGGCAGCAACCATATCCCTCGTCAGATAGCATCGAGCCTGCCATCTTCAGAAGGTGCCTTACACCTGACAGGCACGTACCTTGCAACGACGGCCTCGCGTGCGCCACCTCAGCCCTGCCAGTAACGGCTGCGGTAGGCTGACAGTGGTGGTTATACCTGCCCTGTCAGAGGCCAGTGGGCCGGATGTAACGGATTTCTGCTACATGGAGTTTAATATCAAGGAGGACAGGTATGATCAGGATCATCTTCTACACTCACGCTATCTACACTCTTAGCCATCGTCTTCTCCTTGCTTCTCCTACAGAGTACTAACTTAAGCATCGGAGTGTTTCCACCAGGTAAACCCCTCGGGGATTCTTCTTCTTCTCCACCTCAAGTATCTTATAGGAGCCACGTGAGTGCCAGGTAGGAGTGACCAGATCGCGCTACATCAAATATGTTATTCTACATGTTGGATCAATATTCTTTTCACAAAAAAAAAAACTTAAAAACAAAAATATTATTTAAGTTTAACTAGGGGCGCTTTAGGTGGGTTGGGTTGGGTTGAAGGACAACCCAGGCCCAACCCTCAAGGTGCAAACCTTTGGGTGTGAATCCGCTTGTATCTTCTTCTCTCTCTATGTTTTTTCTTTTATAATTTTTTATTATATCTATTTCTATTGATCTCATTTATAAAAATGAGAATAGAGCAATTACAATGGTCGAAGACCCTGATTTCCCTTTTCCATTATTACTATTGCCAAGTAATGAGCTTTTGTTTTGTATATATTAACAAATGAGCATGATTTTTTTATAATATTATTGATGAGGGATAATTTGGCCCGACGTGTTAGCATATGAACGTGTGGACCAACTTGTTGATTAGATGATATCTCAGCATTTCTAAACACCTCAATAGGCCAAGTCAGCTCGGGTACCTCGGGTACCTCGGCTAGGACTGAAGTCCGAGCACCTTGTGGTGTCCTGACCTATTGAGGTGCCACACAGCCCTCTTCTAGAAGCTAGCCAGCTGTCTCCGACCTCTTTGGGGTCACGCCACACGACAATGAACCTTATCCTTATCCTGCCCATATCAGAAGGACCCGGATAAGGCTTATCAGTTTACACAAAGTCTATCTTTGGGTGCGGAACGGGCTTTGAGTTACGTGGGCCGACGATCTCAGACATGTTTCGTGAGGCCTACGGCAATTTGCCTATATAAGGGCATCACCTCGAGCCTCACAAGGTATGTACGATTTAACTCTCAAAAACTAGCAATCTTACTTTCAGATCTCTCTAAAACCTCCAATTCGCTAACTTAAGCATTGGAGTGCCCACACCGGATAAAATACCTTAAAACTTTTTATACTATTTTCTTATAGTTTGACCGGCCATGCATTAGACCGATGTCTAAGCTGCCTTCCAGTTAGGAGTGTTCAAATCACGCATCATCAATTATCATATATAAAAGCCATAGAAAAAACAAATAGAACACTTCTCGAAAATGGAATTCCATGTGTTTCACTTCTTGGGTTTCGTTGATAATCAAAGTTTTTGCGGTAATGAATATTGAACGAGAAAGCATGCCGGAATCCTTTTCAGCAATGTTGTGTTTTTCCTCATCTGAGAGGTTGTTTCTAATCTCTGTTATTCTCGTTCTTTGATAATCAGTTAGTTTTTAACTAGAAATGCCATAGGTTTCAACTCCATTACTTCTTTTATGAAATCTTTTGTTATTATTATTTTATTAATTTTAATTAGGGTTTTGGTTTCACAACATTTGTAACGAAATCAGGTTTAGATTTATATGTTTTATAAGCAAATTTTGTGTTTTATGTTTTCTCTTGTTAATTTTTTTTTGTGATTCAATTAATTTTAATCAATTAGTGTTTTGGTTTAACAATGGTTTTTTATTTAATTAGGTATTGGTTTTTCAGTTCATTAGTTCAAATAGGTTTAAAATGACTATCATCGATTCAACTAATAGTGGTTGTTCAACAATTTTAAGTTTTTTTTTTAGCTTAGGCATGCCAACAGTTTAGTTCCTTCTACCATACTACATTGTAAAGGATAGGTAAGGATTATTTTCGTTTTATTTATGTATCCAAAACATAGACCTTTAGATGCATATATATTTGTCTCAAGGATGTATGTGTGCCAATATTGTATTGTTTAATAAGTTCTTATCCCACCTGTGGTTGTGTTCTTGTTCCTGTTTTAGTGGTTGTAACTTTTGTTTTTGGTTATATGTAGAGAGAAGCAGTGAAAGCACTTAATTAGGAGTTTCCCAAATTAATCTAAATGTTGTTCCAACTACATGTAGTGAATGTCCCATTTTCGAGTTCAATGTTGGTAATGAGGTAAATAATTCTAATTTTTTACTACTTTTTATCAAAATGACCAAGCATCTATGTTAGGAAGATTTAATCATCTTTTTTTTTTTTTTTTTTATATTTGAGAATGCCATGATGCCATAACCATTTGAACAAATCCATTTCATTTTTATATTGCTCCTTTGTTGTGTACTTTGCCCACGGTTACACTCTTTCTTTTTTCTTTTTTGACATGGTCCACATAATAGATGAAATTTTCGTAAATTGTAGAAGCAAGAAAAATCATGGAATGAAGAGCTTTTTAGCCAAGTTTTAAATGTACTTGACCATTTCCCATAATCTAATTCATATGGAAAGCCAACATATTTTGTGCTTTCTACCTTAAGTATGTTATTCCTTTTGGGTTTCATCCAAGAGGAATTGTGGTGCTGCCCCTTCTATTTTAAGATATGTTAAGTTGCAAGTGCATAAGTTTCATGTGGAGTGCATTGATAAGTAGATTCTGCTAAATGTGAAGCACTTGCATTATTGTTCAGCTTGTGTAAAACCTGTGTTGATCATTTTGTATTTTCACCTTGGTACTTAGAACATGCTGTTTGAACTACATATACAAGTATTTATGCTCTAGATCACTCATAATAAAAGTTGAATGCTATACAAGGATCACATGAATACATAGTCACTTTTGCTTTTTTAAGATATATAAATGTTAGTCTTTTCCATTATATCAAGTGGAATCATTGGTCATGTTTTAAATAAGTTTTATTTTCTTGACCTTAACACTCCTTTTCATTTAGGATTAAAAAAAAATTGAAGTGTGGTTTTATGTTGGGCCAAAACTTCAAGAATTGAACAAATTGGTTCTAACACAAGCGATCAAGAATCAACCAAGTTGTTACAGCCAACTTGATTAAATTTTTATACCGGAATGTGGTTAATCATCCATTGGTTCAAATATCCCGTGCATCGTCTGGGCAATTCTACTAGTTATCGAAAAAGGTGCAAACTTCAGAATCCGGCGTGGCCAAACCAAAGGTTAAGTACACGTTTGTCAAACCAAGTCCAATTCAAGCCTAACTCAACACAACCTAGGCTGGGCTCATTCTTAGGCTAGGCCTAGTCAGGCTAATCGGGCTTTGGCAAGTTTGAAAGAATTTGGCATATCTTTTTATATAGTTATTCTTTATTGGGTTTATGGCATGGTTTTTTAAGTGTACAATTGATTGAAAATATGTGCAAAATTCATTTGTGTATGTATGTATATATAATTAAAAATTCATTTATATACATGTTTTTAACATATACACGTGCAATGTTTTCAAAATCAGATTAGACTGAAAAAACCGGGAACTGGTCACCTGATCAGTTCTGTTTAACTCCAAAACCGATTTTTGGCAAAAAACTATTGATTTGGTTAGCAAACCACTAACTCGGGAAGGGTTTTTGGCTGTTTTTTGGGTTTTTTAAGTTTTTTTTTTTATATTTTTGTCAAAGTGAGTTATCCGTTCAGGCCAAATGATCGAACCGTTCAACCTAGAAACCAGACTATAATGGTTCTCTATCTGGTACAGTTTTAAAATCCTTATATATAAGGGCATTTTACAAAATAAAAAGAGGCAGTGTGTAAAATTTCATTTGCATTGACGTAAATGCATTGGAGTACAAATAGCTAGGCTGATTCATATTTGGCTTCGTCTTGTTTATATATATATGAAAGAGAGTGGAGGTAAAAAGAGAGTAGTTTGTATGGGTGGGATAAGAAGCAAGATAATAATGTGATCCTAAGAGAGAATTGATACAAGAGGCCGTGTGTAAAATTTACACCAATTATGGGATACAAAATTTGTACTATCAATAAGTGCAAATAAGACAAAAAAAATACAATTTTTTAATCAATAAAAATACAAATCGTAATTAAAAAAAACATATAAAAATCTGAAATGCAAAATTTGAGATTAGGATCTCATAAAAGCTAAATCTTTATATATAAATACCATAAAAGCTTTTATAGACATCTAACTACAGTGAAACATCTCTCTCCGAATCATGGTTTTCAAAATTGGACCGGACCGGATGATCAGATCAGAAAAACTGGAAACCGGTCTGATTAATTCTGTTTTTCCCAAAAATTGGATTTTTCCTCAAAACTGTTGATTTTGATTTGCAAACTGCTGAACCAAACAATTAACCGTTCAAACGATTTTAACTGTTTTTGAATTTTTTATTAAAATGGGCTGAACATATGATTTGAATGGTCACACCGCTTGACCCGGTAACCGAACCCCTGACTAGTTCGATCACCGGATCGGTTTTAAAAACCATGCTCCAATTTAACATAGATATATGTGAGACGTTGTTCATCTTTTGGTTGGATATTATATTCTCAACACTTTTGCTTTGACTGCTGCATTAAACTGTTATCAGGATTCAACAAAATATCCACTTACTAATGGGTGTAGGGATCCAGCAAATGGCCACTCCCATTTGTCTGTTACGAAAAGGGTAGGGCGTTTGCCAATTAATAATATTAGGGATAAGTGCACTGCAATCCTCAAAAATCTGAATTGCAGCCCCTTACAGATCGCATTTGCCCGTGAATTTGGCATCAACCCTGGACAGGATTCAGTCCACACGGGTGAACTGACCCCTTAGTATTATTTTTATAATATTGTTTATTTTAATCATAACTTGTGACTCGTGAGACATCCAACTTGCTGATAAAGAAGTAGACCGGAGAAAAAATTTCGTTGCTGGATCGACACGTAACCATCACTGTATTAAATGCCTGAAAACGCAGCCTCCACCTTAACTGATCAGCCAGCTCATAATTCTTAGCCCCATCATACAAGAGAGGGGGCTACTTTAGAATTCTGCATTGGGCTACAGTTGATTAAGAGGCTTCTGGTTTGTTGTACTATGGGGGGCTAAGAATTCTGCATCCGGTTTGTCGTACGATGTTAAAACATAACCATTAATTTTTTGGTATAAGTAGACTGCACTTTCCACATTTTTTCTTTTGAGATTTACACTGTTATTATTTGGTAGTCATCATGGTTTTTAAAACCAACCCGGTGACTAAACCGGTCAGGGGTCTGGTGGCCGTTCGAACCGAATACTCGACTCATTCTAATAAAAAAATAAAAAATAAAAAAATTCAAAAAAAAACTATTAAAATGGTTCGAACGGTTAACCGCCTGATTTAGCAGTTCGCTGGCCAAAATCAATGATTTTGGAGGGAAATCCGGTTTTTGAAAAAAATGGAACTCGTCAGATGACTGGTTCCCAGTTTTCCGGTCCGGTCTAATTTTGAAAACCATGGTAGTCATTATAGTGTAAAAGTGTAAATATAAGTTTTCATCAAGTTTTAAGAAAAAATATAGAATTGACATCGAATTTATTGGTATAACTTTCCACCCAATTTCAATGTAAAATTTACACGAATTCTCTATTTACACTTCAAACAAACACGGCCTTAATTAGTTAAAATCTTGAAGAACAGTTGATCAAACACGAAATAAATACACTCCAATCTCCATCCTCCAACACAAGCTCTCAATACGATTTGGGGAGTTCACATCAGGAGTATCTCCCTTTTTCATCCATGAGATGTTTTCGATGTGGGATTATAATGGCTCATCGAGACAGTGTGAACTATTGTATTGGTAACAGATCTGAACTCCCTTCAAAATTAACATTATAATAATTAACTTAATTTTAATGCAGGTCATAAGAATTAACCCTGCCATTACATTAATATTAACAAAAAGTGAAAATTAATTACAAAGCTAGCTTAACACAACGCAAGGAAGGAAAACATATGGAGCCATGAAAACACAAAGAAATCATAAGCCAACCACAAAGCAGCTCACAAACACCCAAACAAAACAGGCCCAATTATAGATAAACGACCACTCTACTTGCACTACAAGTTTAGCCAATAGGCATGGGGTCAAAAAGTCTAATACACCCTCCTTATTCCAATAGGAATAGCCTCCGCCAGTATAATCCAGATTTCTCTACCAACATTATACTGCAGACACATATTTCATAACACAAGATGATAATGTATGGCTGCAATTGAAGGCCGTAGAGTGTGGGTAGAGAATTGTGGGCAAGAAATAAAACCCAGTGTGCCACTAGTGCTGCTCACATCACTGTATGATAGAGAGCTCCGAATCTAATCATCTCTTATCTTTTAAGCCCTATTTGCTTTTTGGGAAGTTATTTACTTAGATAATTATTCATGTTCTTTTATTTTCTAGGTAAAAAACAAAATGAACGTTTTAGTCATAAAAAATCATTATTGAAAGGGATAATTTTGTCATATCTAAGTATTAGCAACTTTCCCCTAAAGGTGGGAAAGTTACTTATCCACCTGAGAAATGGGTATCACTTAGTGATGCTTAGGAAAAAAATATTTTTTTTTCATGAACCCCACATAAATCTGAAAAAAGAACATGGGTATCTTGATCAACAGGGATTAAAATTCCATTGACCAATTTTCTCCCTTGTGAAAATCCAAGAAAAAGAAATGGCCCTTATTGTGCGGTTCAATATTACTAGAAATGTTGGCATATGTTTGGGTGCAAGCAAAACTTCAAATGACCAAAAACATCCGATGCCATTCCCTAAAAAATTAAGGAATTCTCCTGGCAGCAGCTATCATTTTCAGTGCCCAATATGAAGATTTTTGGGAGGATAAAGGCAAAAATCGTTAATTTTGCTTGTTTCTCGTTGCTAGTCAAGTTTACTTGAACCAGTTATTTCTATTAACTCAATTTAAAAAAAAAATATAAATACATACAAAATAATACAGAATACAATGTTTTGCACTCTACATATTTAGCCATCGTTTCAAAATAAAGAATGCCCAATCCGATTAACGTCCCTGAGTGGAACGAAGAAGCAGCCCAAGATTAGAGCTCTCGAAGCTCAATTTGTGATCTACTACTCGAAGTGTACAACCGTTTATACAAAAGGATGTCCTGGCTCCTGGGCTCTGAAGTTATTGCAAGACCCAATGCATCTCTTACTGATGTCTGTTTACAGATCCGGGCCGAGGGTACGTCCTGAACATGCTTACCAATTAGCATTGTATATTATGTACTTAAAATCTAACCATAATATTATGAAAAGAAAATCAATGACTTCCGTTTTTCCTATTGAAGTTTGGTCCGGTTTGGCCCAACCCATAGCGTTAATCCATTGATCAGGCTGGATGAGCCCAAGTTTTCTAGTTAATCCCATACACAAAATAATTGGACTTTGGACCAGTTGCAGCTTGCAGTGCTAAAAGGATATCGATATAAAGCTACTCAACACCCAAAAGCTCCCGTTGGCATCAATCCTAATAAACAAACATATAGAATTGCCTCACTGTAACTGTCATTCTATTTCTTATAAATCTCATCTTTTTTAACTTGGATACAATTGCAACCATAAAGCCATTGGTGATGGTCACCGCTCTATGGTTCAAATCATCTTGCCCCATGAATGTAGCGACAAATTTAGCGGCTTCTGACATTACATGAGTTGAGAAATTCGTAAAGCCATTGAACCATGTTTGATTAAAAATCAGAAAACTCAAACTAGGGTTACATGAGCTGAAAAATCGACTTTCCAGTAAAGCTATCTTAGGCAGCTTCTCCAAAGTCACTCAGTCAACACAAAAGCCCTCCCAAGCAGGTCCTTCGTTTTCGTTATGGCTTGCAATTTAACTAGTGAATGACACACATCATACACTAATCCCTCCCAAGGCAGAAGCCCTCCTATTATTTCTTAGAACCACAGAAGAAGGAGAAGATGTAAGACTCCACAACACTAAGAGTTTAACTTGGGCTGGGCCACCCCGATCCGTGAACCCAACTCAAACCTAGGCCAAAACACTATTGTCTGGTTGAACCAGAGCTCGAAATGTCAACTTGATATCTAAAATTGGATTGAGTTAAATTTGAGCTCTTGGGTAAACTATATTATATGGTATAGAGTTATACCAGGAGCAACAAATGGCTACATCAAAGTATTATTATTATTATTATTTTCCTGATAAACAGCTCTTTCTCCTGTGGCGCCCTTTGCGGTGAATAAACACAACATCAATATTGACAAGCATCAAAATGCTTCGCGTTGTTTGCAAACTGAAAGGAAGAGAAGCTGCTGATGATAATAATAATAGGACATCCAAGCTCTAACTTTTAGAATGTCTTTAGAACATCAATTGATTTGTCGTATGTGTGTTCTCCATTTAATTAAGTTCTTCGCCCTTCTTTTCTCCTTATTTCAGATTCTATTTTCATAACACCATATTTTTGTATCAGAAAAAAATATGTTTCTTGAATAGTTTTGTTAAATTATGGATGCAACCCTTTGTCTATTTTAATACCACAATCACGCATTGTTGTGGCACATTGCTTTCAGGAAAAATCCTACCATACCCTAGCTCAGCTCACTTGACACCACACCTGAGTTAAGGTGTAGGCGCGTAGCATGTCATTTTTAGGCTGCGTTTGAATGAGGTGTAAAATGGAAAGTGGGAGTTTTAAATCAATTTTCGATGTTTAATTATACTCCATCCAACGGCTATAAAACCGAACCGAAGTATTTAATTACACCAGTCCAGTATTTACACAGCAAATAAAAGCAGCCTTAGACAATGCCCTAACATGAATAAAAAACTATAAATTAGGATCCATGTCCAAACTTTTAGTGCTAGCTGCCAACTTGATGCGACCCTACTTCTCTATTCAACCTCAAACTGGCAGAGTTATGCTTGTTTTCAATTGGATTATTATTATTATTATTATTATTATTATTATTATTGAAGGTTTTTATTTTCAGATAAAAAGAAGTAATTACCGAATATTGGTCCTAGCTATTCAGGTCTTGGAAGGAATATATTGGATATGGGCCTAAATTTTGGAATTTTATTACACCAAGTGGCAGCTCTTAAACTTGAAACAAGCCCAATAAATGACCCTCTTTTGGGGCTTACTACAGGCTTTGTGGTAAGGCATCAACCCAATGCATTTGTTGGCATTCATCTTCATTTGTTAACTTGAAGACGTGGTTCAGTCCTAAGATCTGTAATAGTGTAATTTGGAAACTTATGCTCAAGGCCTAAAACTCTCCCCGTCCTACGTTTCCATTGGGCATGCCCAAAGTCATAAGCCTCCTGCTATCCTCTCCTATTGATTCTCAGGCAAGGGCCCAAAGTTTTCTTTACTTTGGGCTAGGCCCATTTCCTGTACATTTTCACATATCAAAACCATGTAAATCAAAAATACGCCCATAATGGTGTCAAAAAAATCTAGGCCCATAACAACTACCCATATTCTTCATTTTCAAGGTCAAAGCTACCCTGGCGAGTGGCGAATGACAGTTAGCTGCTAGCCATAATGGAGCCTTAAATTAGCAAAGAGTCAAAGCGTGACAACCCATTAGCCCTGGACTTGCACGAAACCCGTTCTTACATTTTATTCACAACAAGGCCTCTGTGATGGACAAAGCCCGCGATGCTAGCATTGCCCAACTAAGTTTTGAAATCTAAGAATTGGGTCCATCTGAATGGCCATAAAGCGTAAGCAATCAAATTGTCCAGTACCAATTCTTGTACGTTGAACCACAAAAGCCTGTGTAGCTTCATTAATTACTCAAATCTAATGTCAAACATCATGGGCTAGACATCCAGGACCGACAGTGTTCATATTTGTTTTGGACCCTACCCATTTATGAAGCTTGAATCCGGTAGGAGCGACGTCATTTCTTAATACAGTCATCATGGGTTACGTCTGCATTGTTTCATCATACAGACCTATCCTTTACCCATCATGGGTCAAGACCGATTTTAAGCATCCATCATGCATGTATGCATGCAGGTGTCATGCACATTCAATCACTTTCGAAGCATGGGAAATTAAGTTTAATCTTCAAGGACTGCCGTAAGCATAATCAATAAAAATTAAAATGAGAGTGAAGTTTTGATGCTGTTAGTTGGTGTTGCTTATTGAAAAAAGAAAAAAACAAAGAGGGTGATAATAAGGATTAACCCATTTTTAATCAAGGCACATTCTTAGTGAAAAGATAAGTGCTTTAATAAAAAAAGACCAATATATTTTCATCATCATCTAGCCTTATCCTGGTTAGGTAACCCTAATCCTTCAATACAATGTTTTCAAAACCAGGTCAGACCAGACGATCGTAAAAATCAGGATGATCAGTTCGTTTTACCCCAAAACTGTTATTCGATTAAAAATCATTGATTTGGTTAATGAACTATTGATCCGAGCGATTGTACCGTCGAACCATTTGACCTGGGAATGGTTTTTTGTTATTTTGTTTTTTGTTTTTTTAATTTTTTTTGTCAAAACGGGTTGTCCGTTCAGACCATTCGACGTAGGAGCCAGACCTAGAACAGTTCCCTATCCCGTCCGGTTTTAAAAACCTTGCTCCAATATCCTTTATAGTCAAATCAAGTAATAGTTCAATAACTAAGTATGTGTTTGGTTCCGTTTACGTTTATTGAGTAAACGCTGCCACATAGGCGCCCCATCATCAAAGGCCTCATTATATGCATCTGTACGTATCGATATTTGCAAAACTATGCGCCTTTCTCATTTCAGTAAGCTTCATTTTGGAGCTTCCCCCAACGGTAGGCGTTTATTGGCACCTTTGCTGATGTGGTGCCTAATGACGCCTATGTGTTATAAACGTCCTCATTAATTGCTTTTCTCGATTTTGCAACTATACAAGTACAAAACGTTTACTCAATAAACATAAACGAAACCAAACACATACTAAATGAATCGTTTGAAAAAAAAATGAAAACATGAAAATTTTATAGCAAGTGGCAAAATAGTTTGGAGGTCAGAATGTGCTTCACATGTTCCTCTATCCACCCATAAACAAAGTTAAGCTAGCCAGTAAATCAATGTTGTTTAATTATTGACAGCATTTGAAATATCTCCCGTAACAATACTGATTCTTCTGGAAATCAACAAAGTTAAGTAAAACAATGTTGTTTAATATTCTTATAAGAGACCTTACTTCCCCAAGAACGCGAGAATTTTATTCTTATTAGTTTATTTTTAAATGGAAGAAGCAGTGGAAGCAAGCCATATTTTAACTTTCTACATGCAATATTAAAAACAATAACTGATAGTATCAATAATTGTTCATCTCTTAGACATAACAAGAATGTTTGTATTATAAAAGGTAGACAATGGTTTCTACATTTTTTATTAAAAATGTAAAATAATTAAATAAACAATGCCGTTTTTTATTATGTAAAAAATACTAGATACAATTAAGTGGCCTAAGAAAAACATAAATGGGGATATCTAATTAGAAGATAGTACTCTTATCTAGTAGCTACCCATATCGATATCCCTTCTTTGGTGGTTCCACAAAAGTTCTCAACTTGGTTTCACAACTGCCCTTGACATAATCATAGAATAGGCTTGCTTTAATTAGGTACCATTTCAGATGTTAAAGACATGCACTTCAATGGAAGTTGAAAATTGTTGTGTGGATATTGTATAAATGAAGGCTGTCAAATCAGCAGATAAAGAGGTTATCAAACCAGATAGAAGATTATATTTGATTACTTACTTCTATACAAGCCTACCTAGGAATTGATATATGATGATCATAAAGATTTCAATATGGATATGATCATACACCACTAGAAATTAGGAAGAGCATATCAAGAGCTATGAGGCCATATAAAAGTCAAAAAGCAAAAGAGAAGGAAATTAAAAAAGAAAAGTAATAATAAAACCAAAGTGGGCTGGCATGGTAATATATATATCTTCTATCAAAGGTTATTGAACAGCCAATTAAAATAGAAAACCTGAAACAAAAGCCATTTCCAGTTGAAATATCTTTTCAATTCCTGTTTTCAAAACATTGTGTTGTTGCCTAGGATAGGTTGAGGGTAATAAGGTGAATCTGCTTCGGAGTTGAGGACTGACTGATGAGTCTGAGGTTTACTGTAGCCAAGGGCTGGTAGGTCAAATCTGTGAGGGAAGAGAGAACGTCAGAGGCCCCTAGGTGTTAATCCGAGACGGAGACTCCAATGGTCAAGTTAATAGGGGTGTGACAAGAGTTAAACGAGGCCTGAAATTGGGATGCTCAGACGATGTTACAAGAGAGGCAAGAAAGTTAGCAGTAAAGAGTCTAGATGCTCACTTTGGGGGGTCACCCCCTATATATACTTGAGACCGCTTAAAGGTAGATGGACATGGATGGCCAAGATGTGGTCCGATCTCGAGGGCACGGCCATTGCGAGGCCGCCATGTGCGGCCACACTATTTTCCGTATCACGTGCCGGTGTGCGTGCTCCCATTGGATCCATTCTGCGCGCCACATTCCAGAACACGCTTGCATACACGCCATTGGCCAGAGTTATAAGCGCCTACATCACATTGCTAGGAAGGAAGCATGTCAGGAAGAATTTTTTTTTTTACTTTTTCCTCACCTAAAGGAAAGAGGTAATTAAGTTAATGATGTGTTAACAGATCTAAGTTATGTTACCAGCCGTATACAAACAGACCCTTGATGAACTTGACCTTGTTTAGTAGTCGTTTCAATGGTTAACAAGTTGCAGGACTGAGACGGGGGAGACGAAGGTTATTGATCAAGAGCAGCTTCTTTAGCGGTGCAAAAACCTGGATTGTGGTCCATAAAAAAAAAGATGACGAAGATCCTCGATCGCATGCATGTCGGCAAGCTGAATAGACTACACGAAACCCAGCTATGAGTATGGTTCGTTCAATCAGTGAAACCTAAAACGTCACCTTTGTTAGGCTACCATTTCACCAACTTGCTAGCTTGTGGGGCCATGGATGGTAAAAGACGTCCATGATCGAATTATATGCAACCACGTAACACCCCATGATATGATGATAGTTCAGTTCGGAATCGGATGACTGACTCGGTGAGTATAGTACGTACCAGCACCACAAACAGCTTCTGTCTCACCACTTTTCTATTTGGGTTTGGGAGTCGTCGGCCGAGTTGGAAAGGTAGGCTAGTTAATGATTTCATTTCAACCTTTTGAGCGCATATATATCAAATGGCCTCTCTTCCATTTGAGGGAATTGAGTCTTTTACTTTTTATGTATGTGTCGGAGTGCTTCCAAGTTATAAAATAATGGAGATCATGATGGGAACATAAGGATTATCTCAGTGACTTGTCGTTCATAGCGGTGTAAATCGGGCCGGGCCCGTGACCCGGCACAGCACGGCATGACAGCTAATGGGTCGTTTCAGGCCCGTGTCATGCTGGGTCGGTGGTTCTAGGCCCATGGGCCGGCAAGGCACCGCACAACAGCATGTGCCATGCCGCCTGTGGTCCGGGTGTTGGCACGGCCTGCCAGGCTTGTAACGGGCCGCGCTCGGTTCGTCCGGGAATATAGCCGTTGGGCCCCCCTTCCAAAGGGTCTAAATGGCTAGTTTCAACTTTTGGAGGGGTTTTACAGAAATACCCCCAAACAGTTATAAACAGTCATATTAGGGGGGTATTTCTGTATTTTGCTTATGGGGGTTGAAAAAATGACATAAATGCCCCCTCAACAACTATGTAACAACTAGTTTAGTGGACATTTTGGATAAAGTTATAAGTAACTTTACAATGACCAAAATACCCCCAACAACTAAATAATATATAGTTTTTTGGGTATTTTGGGCAATTAAATTATGTTCAATTCCTATAAATAGCCATATCCTCCACCATTCTCTTCACACCAATTCAACAACTCTCATAATTCTCTCTCTCTCTCTCTCTCTCTCTCATACTCATACATTCTCAATTATCTGCAATCTGAGAAATTTTGATTAACTGATTGTTTGATTTTGCATTCTCCAATTCTCAAGTGTCAACTTTATCGAAGTTTCGACTTTCAACAAGAAGAAGGCTTGCTCAATCAGCTCAAGTATCTCAATTCGGGAGGCTTGGACGTTGAAAGGCTTCAACCATTGAAATCAAGTTGAGATTTTGAACCGGCAATCCGGGTAAGTCGAATTAGATTAATTTTTATCTTTTTAGAATTCAAAAAATGGCCGGCCCTTCTCAAAACCGATTCCCCAACATGTTCACCATGGATGGCATTCAATCGCATCACGATAGTATTAGTGTTAACACTGATGCCGATGCATTTGATGTCGATGGAAGTGGAACTTTCATCCCCGGTAGTAGTGATACTAGGGGAAAAAGGAGGGCTTCTATGCTAAGTAGCCCGGTTTGGAAAGTTTTCAAAGTAGAGGATATTGAGGGGAAGGGGAAAATGGCCGTTTGCCAAAAATGTAGGACAGACTTTAGTTATTGTAGAAATGGTGGTACGGGTAATTTGAACAGACATCTGCTCACACATGATCTAGAGGAAAATGAAGGGAGAGAAACAAACCAAACACAGATTGGGAGGGGGACTAGTTTTGGTGCTTTTAGATATTCACAAGAAAAAAATGAGACAAGAACTTGCTAAGTATATTGTACATGCAGAACAACCATTTATGTTAGCTGAAAATCCAAAGCTAGAAAAATGGTTGCGTAGTTCTGTAAACCCACAATATAAAAAAGTTTCTAGGAATACTATAAGATCTGATGCTTTAAAAATTTTTTATTCATATAAACAAAATTTAATTTCTTTGTTAGCAAATATTAATTCTAAAGTTGCAATTACTTCGGATGTTTTGGACATCCAAATTTAGTATTAGTTATATTTGTGTTACCGACCATTTCATTGATGAAAATTGACTTTTGAATAAAAGAATTTTAAGTTTTACTAGGCTTGAATGACCACATAGTGGCCCCGGCTATTGCTGCAAGTATTTTAAATACTTTGCATGCTTATGGATTGTTTTCTATTAATTTTGATAATACTAGAAATAATGATTCTGCAATAAATATTTTAAAATCTCAATTAAAACATGCTTAAATGGTAAGTTATTTCATATTAGATGTGCATGTCACATCTTAAATTTATGTATTCAAGATGTCTTGAATATTATTTCAAAAGTTAGAAATTGTATTATATATATAAAAAGTTCAGGGCCTAGAAAACAAGAATTTAAATATTTATGCTAAAATTATAGTTTAAAATATAAACATTTTATATTAGATGTAAAGCATAGGTGGAATTCTACCTATGCTATGTTAGAAAGTTGTATATTTCATAAATAAATTCTTTCTGACTTTTATAATTTAAAAATGCCTAATGATATGATATTTGAGGAAGACTGGGAAATGGCAATCTGTATAAGAGATTTTTTAAAACATTTTTATGATGCAACAAATGAATTATCTGGAATTTATCATCCAACTAGTTGTAATTTACCGTATCAATTAATGGTAATTAGTGATTGTTTATCCACAATTTCAATGTTTTGTCGAAATTATGAAAAATAATTTTAAAAAATATTGGGAGAACATTTCTCCTCTTTATTGTTTAGGTACAATATTAAACCCTAGGATTAGGAAAGATGGTTTAGATATTTTACTTGAAACATATTATGAAAATATGAATATTGATATAGGAAATAAAAAAGAAGAAATTAATAATTTATTATTTGAAATGTACAGTTTGTATGAATCTAAAGTTGTATGAAATATTCCTACAACTTGTTCATTCTCTTCTTCTTTTCCTTCTGACTTTGAGCCCAATAGTAGAAGAGAAAAGCTTTTTTATTTAATAAGTAGAAGGTTGAAATCTGCTAGTTATACAACAAGTTCATTTACTAAACATAATTTTTATTTGCAAGTAAAATTTTCTAATTTAGGTGAAGTATCAAATAATTTTGATATTTTAGCCTGGGGGAGTGAATACTTGAAAAATTATCCGGTTCTCACCGCCATGGCATGTGATTTACTAACCCCTCTGATGTCTAGAGTTCCATTGGAGTCTTGTTTTAGTGCAAGTACCAGGGTACTGGATGACAAAAGAAGCTGCATGAACAATGAGAGCATAGAGATGTGCATCTGCTTCAAAGATTGGCTAGATGCAGAAGATAGATTACAAGACAAGGGAGGGCATGATACAATACCGGACATTCCACTCGGAGAAAATGATGAAAGTCATGAATGATGATTCATGAATTTGACTACTTGTAGAATTTTTCATTTTTTCAAATTATTGTAAAAGTTTTAAATTTTATTTATTTTATTTGATATATTTTTTTAATTTTTTAACAATGTAATTTTGTATTTTC
>NW_010729074.1:3039253-3175005 GCF_000365185.1 Nelumbo nucifera
CACTAATTTGTACCATTCAAATTTAAATGAAATATAATTCCTATTTTTTCCAATTTGTTATTCCATCATTCTTATTTCAATTTGGTTAAGTATTTTTTTTTCATTTATGTATTAAATAACTTAGATTTCTCATTTCTTAATTTTTTAAATAGTTCATAATTCCCCAAGTTCATAGGAAAGTTAAGTATTTTATTTTTACAATTTTACTTAGATTTTACTTAGAAAAGAAAACAAAATTTTCAAAAAAAAATAAAATAAAAAATAAAAGAGTGCAGCCCAGTTCGGCCTAGCCCAAGGCCCACCCTGTGGCCCAGCCTGGTACGGTCCAAGCCCACGGCATGGCCTGCAGCCCGGCCTGGCCAAGCCCATGTGCCGGCACGGGCCCGTTTGGGCCTAAACCGTAAATCATGCCGGGCCGACCCCCAAAATTTCCACCGCAAAAGACGGCATGTCCTACTTTATACCTCTAATCATTCATATATATTTATTTGCACAAACGAGGGCTTGGCAACCAAGTTTGAATATATATATATAGCATGAATCATGGAGATGTTCGTAATGCATGACTAAAAGCACCGTGAATTTGGTATGAGGTGCTCTATGTGAAGGATAAATCCTAGACTTCAAATAAGCGATACACACCTAGATTAAAAATCAATTAAATTTCAAGAATTTGAACCAAGACATCTCTAGGAAGGGTACCTATTATCCTTCAAAGTGACCACATGTCCTAACTCATTGTATTTAACATATCAGTGACCCTAAAAACTGACTTAGACGTCGTACATGTCGGTGGAGACGTATCGGTGACTGGTGTCCTAAGTTTGGTATTATTATCACCTGTCCAAATTGGGTGTCTGGGGTTGATGTATATAGTTCATCTTGTCAATGGTTGCTTAATTGTCTTAGAGAAAGAACTAGCTTTATTTGTTTGCAAATCAATTTAATAAATTAAAGTCCATGTGCTTTCATGTGAATTATGCTCTCTGTAGTTTTCCCTATATTTTATCAAATTTAATCTCCCTTTTTGGTGTTTTCAATTGTTGAATGGTCCAATATATCAAATAATATAATCAAATTAAACTTCTATAGCTAGCCTCTTGGATTCTGAAAGCTAGTTTTAATTAAGTGGTGAATCATGAATGCTTTAAACTTAACCTAGAGTCTGTAATCGAATCCCATGCACCCTCAGCTCTGACAACTGACTGCTAACCATGCATCTTTCCTTTAAAAAGAAATAAATAAAAGAACTTCCAGAGACCAAATGTATTAGGTAAATCTTGTCAGTGTTGGTATCATACGTTTTCACAATTAACCCACTAATCCCCTGAACATGCATCAGTCCCTACTTCCTCTATGAAAAGGAAAACATTCTTCAATTAAAAAAAAAAAAGAAAAATTAAAACATCTCATTTGAATTGATCACATTAGTTCGACTTGATATATATATTGATGTGGGTTAGCTTGGCCCAATCCACACAATTCACAGCGTCAGCCACAGTAGGAGAGAGCCTTGTTGCTTTCGTACAGAGCCAATCACATAACCGTTAGACGTATCCGTCAGGGCCCGCAGCCTGAATTTGTACGACTCTCATCCGGGGTGTGTTCATTTTCATTTACCCCCAGCACACTCAAGTATAAATAAGAGGTAATTGTCCCTTAAAAGGGGCTGGAACAGACAAACTCCAATATCACTCATTCATTTACTCCTAGTACCAATCTTGTCTTCTTAGCATTAATTTGGGGAGGTCTGGTGCATCCGATGATTTTCTCTAAGGGCTCTCCTGCACCTTCCCTATTCTACACCTCGTACTAACTTGGGTGACGGAGCCTTTGCCTCGAGCACCCACCCTGAGGCCTCTGACACTCCTTGTCTTGCAGTATCTTTGGTCACCAGGACTTTGCCTCGACTTGCAATCATCGGCTAACATAGTCCTCGGAAGGAATACTTCGCCTTGGCTTGCGGTCTTTGGCTTCGGTCAATCTTTTCCAAAGCCCCGGGGTCCTTGGCCAACACTTAGAATCTACTTTGTTGCCCCTGGCCAACCCTTGCGGCAACATATATATACTCAAGTGGAGTATTTCAGTAGAGTTCAATATAATCATCCTAATTTGCATTGACTATATAAATATATATTCTGTTTTATGGAAAAGGATGCACCTTTGGTCCACCTGAGATGAACTATATATGATAATTTCCTTGCAGTTAGAGCATGCCATCTATAAACAACTCTTTGTATAATATTTATTGCCTTGGTGATTACAACTCTTTGTATAATAGGCCTAATTTATCATTTGGACCTTGTTTTTTTATTTCAATGATATTTCTTAAGATTTCAAATTTTTATCTTTTGGCCCTCTCAAATTTCATTGAGATGTCATCAATGTTTCTCAGTAGCGGAATTTTGGTTATAAATTATAATTTAATATAAAAATGTGCAAATATATATTAGACAGTACTATTCAAAGGATGTAAGATAAAAAAATTGAAATTCAAGTAATAATATGCATTGGAAACCCTGGTTTAGAAAATGCAGGTTTACATCCTATAATCTCTACATGAGATGAATGTATATATATGCATCTGAGATGGTGTTCAAAATGGGTTCATTGTTTTCCACGTTGCAAGTCAAGTTTTAGCCCAATACTCTTTGGTCTTTGCCACAAGGTGGAAAGGGGAACTTTTGTTTCGTTAACATAAATAAATAAACAATTCATGATCACAGTAATTTCAGGAATTTTCTTATCTTAATATATCTTTTAGAGTACTGTAGGTGATCTCTGAATCTGCCACTCCAGCCTTTTTGTGGCAGAAAATGCATCTGATGTCAAAACCTAGCTACGGAAACATAATAGAATACCTCTCCCTCTTAGAAAGAACATGATTCCAGTACTAGTTAATCTTGGTTAGGATGCCAAAGAACATATTTAGTTTGAAGTGTTTTAATCGATCTTCTTTTATTTTTTTAATTAGACCTTAAAACTTACTTCTACGAATGCAATGCAGAGAGGGAGATGGGGTGTCAGAGTTTTGGTGAAAAGGTCACAAGAAAGAGTACAAGAGACTTTTAATAATGGAAAGATCGGATTATATTCTCAAATTAAAGGACTAATTAATTCCTTTCATCGATCATTTGAGTTGGGAATCCTGACTGGGAATAAAACAAACAGACCAGCACGCACCCACAATCACACACAAGCTCAACTCTCAGCTCTCTCTCTCTCCACCCAAGAGATAAGACGTGTGTATGGCGTGTATGCTTGTTTGTGTGTTGTGTGCACATACATGAGAGGGAGTTGATGGGGGTAACAACTAACAAGCCTAATACCAACGGGACAACCCACAACCTTTTGTCTCGGCAACGGCCGACCCAACACATGGTAGTGGGAGACATCAAACATTAGCCACAACTCTCTCTCTCTCTCTCTCTCTCTCTCTCTGCTTCCTGTAGATATAAACAAATATATAAGCACAAAGCAATTGGATACTTGCATCCAAGGAAGACAACACTGACGTAGGCTGCTCACCCTTCGCCTTACAATTGTTAGTGGATTGTTTGGCCTTTTGTCCCCACCCGGCCTGCTGTGCTGCTTTCACTTCTCCACCCGCCCTTCTTCACTACTGCTGTTAGTGCGTGCATAATGCATTAATTCCTGGCTGATGATGATGATGATGATGAACATATATTAGTAAACGCATTGTCTCTCTTCATCATCAGCTTTCATGGGGTTCTTCTTTACTGCTGCTGCATCCCCATTCCCCAGTTAGTGGGTCTCTATCAAAAAGTCTGCCCAAATTAAATATCTACAGTATCTTTTTTCATCTTATATATTGAGTATGGGAATTCCATTGGCTTGACGACAGTACTGCTCATGGTGGCACTACTGGTTTCTTGTCTACCTGATCAGTTAATGGGTTTTGATGATGAACTTCCATGATGGAGCTGAGATATTCCCTGATATATATCGATCGTACGTACCCAATGAGGCCCTGTCTATATATTATTAACTACTGGTTGACATAAATTGACCTGGCCATCTTTCTGCAGTCAAACCAGGTATGCCCATGCCATGAGAGATGAATGCACCCCAGCTAAGAGATGACCCACCATTTTAAATTTACTTAATAAATTTTTCTATCAACGATTCTATGGTTTTGGATAGGACCAAACGATCCAGAATATATATAGCAGAAGAAGAGTACATATGACAAAACAGCAAATCCCATATATATAGTTTTAAGTTTATGACTTTGTAGAGTTGAGTGTCAATAATGTGATAATTACAATATTGTGATACTGATTTTTCTTTTGTTAATTAGGGTTTAAGGAATTACTATAATCTATGATCATTCCCCCCCCCCCTCTCTCTCTCTCTGCTATTGAAGCTGTGTCCCTACCAATGAACATTACAGATAGATATATCTAAACAGAAAAGAAACTAAATGGTCTGTACAATGGTGGGCAAGTCCGTCTGGGTATGGGCCTACTAATTATACCTTAAATACTAATACACCTTTTGTTTTTTTTTTCCCTCTCTAACCTCCAATGGACAAAAGTTCAACCCCACTTTGGTATCTTAATGAGTGTTACAATGTCGGTATATCTTTTATAAAAGCAATCATTATTTATATAATGTTATGGGATCAAAACACTGTGTTGGATTTCAGATGAAAATAAGATTTGAGTTTACATGATCGGCCTGAATCCATCATATTCAATACATCTTATCTTTGATATCATGAACCTCAAGACCCATTTTGCCTGCCTGATTGCTCAGTTTATTTCTCCATGAAACAATATTATAAAAGGTTTGAATCCATGCAGCTTCCCCAAAGTATAAAAGTGAACTTATATTGTCTGGTTTTAATGTTTTTCTACAACTGTCTTTGTCATTAAGATTTCTAATGAATTCAAATTTTTCCATCACGGAAACAGGGCATTTCAATCTTTTCATGAGAAGAATTTAATAATTAGGTTTATGAAGCGGTAGAAGTCTAAAGGTGCCTTTAAAGATTTCTGGACTTTTGTGACTGAAATACGCTTATTATATATTTGTCAATTTTCCTCATTTTATTGTCAGGGAAAAAATCTTTAATTTCATCAAATCTGTTTCTCACATTAAGGTGGCAATATTTGATAACACTATTTTGGCATTTGAAATCTGATAATTTTCTTTATATTCACCCTCAATTCCTATGTATGTATAATAAGATTTTAACTCCCATTCTTTAATTACTTGTCATAGTTATATAGATTTTAACTTTTAAATTTTGGACATTTTCCCTTATTGGTGAACGCTCTAGAGAGACTGAGGAATGCAGCCTCAATAGTTAAGGCCGCGGAGATGGAGAAATATTTGAGGATGGTCATCACTCCAATGGGTGGGGTGAGATGACTGATGCACTTAGCAACCCAGGAGGAGGTAAATTGGGTTACTCTATTTTACAATTTTTATTTCAATGCGTGGACTTTTGTTTAACTATTTGAACGTTTAAAACAACATTGAAAAGTCATGATTCATCACAATGATCTTCAGATAAGAAACTTTATCAATTATTGAAACATTTTGTGCACGCAAATGATAAATCAATCATTCATGGTTGTTTTGTAGTGTGGATAAAAATTTGGTGGATGTGAACTGGTTCATACCACATCTTGTGGCAGGAATCAATTCACATCACACCACAGTTCATAACTATTCTGAATTATGGACAAATTGTGTGGAATGGACGAGTTTGATTCCATGTATCTCATATATATTTTTCAATGATTTACACCAATGTTTTAGTGTTTGGAAGCGTGGGTGCTTTTTGGGACCGATTTTCAAGAAAAAACGCCCATGCTTTCAAGACCTGTTTTTTACAAAAAAAAATGCTTCTTCCACGTAGGCAATAAGCAATACTATGTTGTTTGTTAAGGTTATTTTCATCATCGTTTTTCATGTATGTTCTGACAGGTAAGCACCACATAGGATACACATCAGTCAACCGTTGGGGGAAATTGTGGCGTTTCATGCATCGGTGGGGTCCCGATTTTTTAGGCATGCCCGATTTTTTAATAATCGGATTAACCAAACAATGATATACATTGGCGTTTGTTGAAACACCTATGTGGATCCGATGTGACACCGTTTTTTTGAAAAATGGCCACGGTTCCAAACATCCCCTTAAAAAATGGCTCAGAAATGAAACCGTTTTGGCCACCGGTTTCCGAGTCAACAGTTCGACTATCTGGTTTGAACGGGCAGCCCGCTTTGACAAACAAATTAAAAAAATAAAAAACAATCAAAAACTATTGAACGGGGCCGATGGTTCGACCTCTCGAATCAATGGGTTGTTGACTTTTTCAACGGTTTTTTGCCAAAAACCGAGTTTGGGGTCAAATGGAACCGCTTTCCTGGATGGTTCATAGGTTGAACGGTCTGACCGTTCGGGTCAATGACGGTTTGAAAACCTTGATCTACACAATTAATCATAAATATCTAATTTTTGCATTTTATATGATAAATATATTGAAAAATGCATCAATGAATTAATATTAACCAATAAATATTATTTTTTTATAAAAACAATAGTAAAATAATTAAAATTTTAATAAATATATTTTAAATATTTAAAAATATTATTTTATTGATAGAAATATTAAAATTAAAAAAAATAATAATAATAATTAAGTAAAACAATTAATATTTTATTGACAAAAATATTAAAGTGCGAAATAGACAACAGGGTTTCAGCCTTTCAAGGAGAGTATGAAACAAGGGATAAAAAATAGAGTATGAACGGGCCCCTAAGCACGAGTTTTTGCATGGATAAGAATTTGGGGTATGGATGAGACCGATTCCATCCACAGCCAATAGAACAGGTGTTCATCCCGTGAATGAGACCGAAACTATACCGTCCACGAGATGAACACGATAATGAACACCGCCTAATGCGCGCAAAGATTAATTAACTACTAAAACGATTAAATGTTCAGTTAAAACCTGAACAATGTTGAAGTAATGATGTCAAGATTTATATAGATTCAGCGCTTCCTAGACCTACGTCCTGTCCTCAAGGCAACCACCTTGAGAGTTCGAATCCATTAAACAATTGGTCTTCACGCATGTGAACAAAACTGATTACATCAACTAGATAGACTTAATAGGTGCTATCGAAACCGTTCTCTTACCAACTAAACTTGATGGTGTTGGTCCAACCCGGCCCACACCTTCATCTTCAATCCTTAAACACTTGTTGCCCCACCCTTGTTCTTGTTTCCCCCTTTTAATTTTCTCAATGAAGATAAACAAATACAAGCACAAGATATATCACCCTTCGTATTGAGTATGCATGCCAATACATTCAGCTCAAGGTGAAGGGTGAAGGACGATGTAGCTTGCTTGCTTGTTTAATTTGAAGGATGACTTTGCCTTATATTAGGGGAAGGAATAAGATTGAAAGACCAAGGAATATTCTAAATGGCCAATTTGTTAACTTTGGGCTCAAATGTCTTCATGCTTGTTCGTACGTAGTAAGGATGGAAATGGGGATGGTTCAAGTTCAGGGAGGGTTTTTTAAATTATAGACCCTTCCCACCTCATCCCCAAAACTCGTAGAAGTCAAAATAATTTGAACAAACATCAAAATTTCCAACTTTTTTGAAAGATATCAAAGTTTCCAATTATTTATTTAAAACTATAGAAAATACATAAATTATCAATTATTCTTCACATAAAATTCAAAACATAAGATTCAAACATTAAATTCAACAAATAATATATTAGCACTAGGGTGATTGTAGTAAATTCAATATACAGGTAGGAGAGGATCGGGGTGTAAAATCTCAAAATCCATCTCTACCCCAGAATCTATTTTTAAAACCAAAAATAAATGTCTTATGGAGGCAGATAGGGGTGGGAACCTGCTAGGTAGGGTGAAAATTGCCATGCATACTTCTTCCTACCCTCTCCATCAATAGGAAATGATGAAACCAAAAACCTTGATTACATAACCATATTAAACCATTTTCTAAGTCAAGTTTGTTTTTTTTCGAGAGAGACGGAAAGTTTGGTATTAAAATGCTAATACTTTTAGCAACCAATATTATATTACTTATAGAAAATAATAGTATTGTAACTATGCTTTAGTTGGGACTTCAAAAAAAAATGATGAAACCAAAAAAAACTTTACTACATCACCATATTAAACCCTTTTTCTAAGGCAAGTTTTTTTTTTTTTTTTTTGAGAGAGAGAGAGAGACGGCAAGTTTGGTATTAAAATGCTAAAACTTTTAGCAACCAATATTATATTACTTAACTTAAAAAAAAAAAGGAAAAATTCCAGATTAGTGCCCTGTATTTTGGGCCTAGTGTCACTTTGGTCTCCAAACTTTAAAATGCGACAATTTAGTACCCAAACTTTTAAAATGTGACAAACCAGTAACTGTCGTTAACTAGCTGTTAATCAACCATTAAGTGGCATTTGAAAAAGACACAAATTCCCTTCAAGTGTTATTTGATTTTCTTTATCAGTCATCTAAGTGTTGAGAAAAAATTAACAGTCCCAAATCTTTGTCTTTTCCATTCAAATAAGTTGGGGTCACGTTTGAGTGGGCATTCTGGTAACCCCAACTTTCTTGAATAGAAGAGGCAAGGATTTGAGACTACTAATTTTTTGTCAATATTTTGATGGTGGATAAAGAAAATTAGATGACACTTGAAGTGTATTTGTGTCTTTTTCAAATGTCACTTAATGACTGGTTGGTTAACAACTATTAACAGCAAGTACTAGATTGTTATGTTTTGAAAGATGCACCAAACAGGGCCTATATTTTTCACTTGGTGGTGTGGATATAAAGCCAAAGCAAGTATATATGGGCATAGTTTTTAAAACTGAATCGGTCAGGGGTCCCGTTACTAGGTCAAACGGTTCGATCGTTCAAATAGTTCGAACAATCAACCATCGGGTTCAGCGGTTCATTGACCAAAATCAACGATTTTGGGGGGAAAACGGACCTGACTGATTCCCGGTTTTTTCGGTCTGACCGTCTGGTCCAATCCGGTTTTGAAAACCATGCATATGAGCATTATAGTGAAGACAAGACGTGAGATACTTTTGATTAAATGCCTCTTTTCTCTTATAAAATCCCCTTATTTCTTTATATGCCTTTGTTTGGTCAACTATTTTTCTTTTTCTTCTCTAATTAAATATCTTTATAAATCTTTATATGTCCTTTCATGTACAACCTAACCTTCCATCAAACTTCAATTTTTGTTAAAAGAGCTAGCCCTTCATTCCCATAAAAAAAGAAAGAATATTTCTTGTATCTTTCTTAGATTGATAAATTAATTATTTTTTTTATATTATGACAATGTCTATGTTTTTTTTATTATGTATTAAACTTTGCACATTCAGAGCCTATCTAATTTAAATATGAAAATAAGACTAAAATAACATCAAATTCACAAAATCAGGAACTTGATCAGCAAAGAAAATACGAACCTTACTGTTGGGCATTTTTAATTTGTCTATTAGTAGAGTTTGTTTGATTGTTGTAAAGTGTCATAGTTCAAGTCTCACGGAAGTTATTTTGAACTCATCTTATATTCCTAATAACACAATTTTAAAGTCAGTTTAGTTTACACTATCAAAATATAAATATTTCGATTGCTTTTAGTTTAATTCATTAATGGTATTCAATATCCAAACTAATACCTGATCCTTCTCAAATATAAAGCCAATAAATGAATAAAATTTGATTTGAATTTGAATATTATTGAATCGAATTTGGATCTATTTATATCGAATTCAATCTAGAACAATCTGGTAATGCTAAGATGGATTCAAAGTCTTCAACTCATGGGGCCCAATTCCCATTCATCTATGTGATGGACTAATTAGGATCTGTTAAAAATTGAACGAACACAAGTTGAATTGAATTGGTTTTACTCACTTTGAGTGATCCATTACAATGTATTTATAATTGTTACAGAAGTTAGAAGTTTACAAGGAGAGAGACTCTTCTCTTGGATAAGATACAATAGAAAATAAAGATAGGATAAATATAAACAATAATTTAAAATTTAAAACCGCCATAGGTTTATCCCATGTGTTACGGGATAGGATGCTCAACAAAAATTATCATCGGAAGAAAGGATTAATTGGTTAAAAATTATGCCATTGATAAAGTTGACAAAATAAATCCAATCATCATCCAGCAGAACATGTTATACCAAATGGTAATCTCCCTAAACTGAGGGGTGGCTCAATTGGTACATTAGCTACACATTGTTTCAGTGGAAATGTGGAATTCGAGTCCCGCTACCATGAATTTGGAATAGGTTTATTTGTGTTGCTGTGCAATTCTAAAAAAAAAGGAGAGTTATGGCCCCTATGGGATTCAGGCGTACGACTAAATACCAAAAAAAAAAAAACTAGTAGTCTCCCTTTATTGATACTCCACAAGTTATTTGCTAAGAAGTGGTGTGCAGGATTTCTTAAATGATTGGTATGATAAAACATTCCCATTCCCCCTATATAGATTCGTAGACTATTAGTTTGGTAGATAAGCCACTAGCACAACACTTTAACAGTTTGATTAATTTTCTAGCTAGAGAAATTAGGGTTTAGGCTATAGCCTTTCATGTGGCCTTACTGATAACTGACAATTGAATATATATATATATATATATTCCCAATTGAATCAGATTTTATGAAAGCATGCATGAACTTCAACTTGAAGAATTTGCAAGAGCTTGATGAAGCTGTAATGGTGGGGCACAAAGAAGAGAGAGAGAGAGAAAGAGAGACCATAAAAATGATAACTAAGAGACTTTCACTATAGGGTTTTAGTTTTCTAATTGGAGTTTCACTTATAACCAAGAGAAAAGGGACACACTAACCATGATCAGGTTAACAGATTTACCTTTCAAACCACAACAAAGTCAAATTATGGACTTTCATTTATTGTAAAGGAAGGTGTATATGCCCCTTTTATAGAAAAGATAAGGTTCCTTAAAGAGAAAAGAATCCCTATCTTCAGAATACATCCTTGTACATTCTTTAATATGAGATTTGTTGGATCAAGCTTTAGTGGAGAATTACAAAATTTTTATAGAAGCAAGGAATACAAAGATCCCATTACCCTTAAAGACTTTGATACATGCATTTGGGCTTATGGACCTTGGCTATGTGGGCTCCCATTCCATCATTCCATCTGGTCGAATAAACAAAGTGGATTGTGACTGTGAGGTAGAGACGTGACAAGGTGTTTGCCAATATAGCTTGAAATAAAATGTTCACAAAAAAAACTACGTTCCACCTTCTTCTAGCCATCAATTTGGACCATAGTCAGCTCCTAATAGATTTAAACCTGAACCATCTTTCAATTTTCAACCTATGTGTGTTGAACAGCCTTCCTGTAATATACTTCTGCGAAAGAGAATCTATTTTATTTCTTGTACCTATTCTTTGTCTAGTGATCGAGAAAAATTTAATATAATTCTCCTGTGGATATATAGGCAAGTTTGCTAAACTATATAAATATAATCTGTTTGACGTGGCTTTCTAATTTTCTATATATTCTTTTCTTTATTCATATTGATTGTGTGAGTTGTGCTCAGATCACCTAAACTACAACATAATTATACATATATATATATATATAAATTATATGCTAAGAAATATATTCCATTAATATTGTTGTAATCCATCAAAGACAGGCATACATAAAACCCACATTCTACCTACATACCTCCTTAATGAGCATAAGTTTCAGTTGATGCTGATAGGAAATATGAAAAATCATTAAAAGTTTGTTAATTTAATAATGAAAGCAGTTTTGTATTTAGATTTTAGATGTGCTTAAAGTAAAAGAAAAGAAGTTTCGTATTAAAAAGATCTGAGCTTTGTATATATATATATATATATTTGTAACATACATATTTTGATAAATGACCATTAATTTTTTTATAAAAAAAAAGGCAAAATCTATGGTGCAGTCTATGGAAATTGCTGTAACATAGAGGCCTCGTTCCTTTTCCTGTAAAGATGAGCAAGTAAGTCAGTGGGTTCCACGGATTGCAAGAACCCTATGTTCAGCTGCCGCTATAGGTCAGTGGGTCCATAGAAAATATTTTTTTCAGAAAGAATTGGTTACCTAGATAACTAATTAATTGTCCAAACGAATACTGTAATTCTAAGGTTTCCCCAGGAATCCGAACATGTTACCGGCCACAAAAGAAATGAGACCATAGTTCAAATAAACAAACCTGCAGCTGTTATAAAGCAACATATCACATGCCATCTTTATTGTTGTTACAGTGTTTAATAATAAATAGACTAATGAATTCCATGGGGACGGGGAAACACAAAGCTAGCTCGTGGCCATATTCAGAAGCTTTTTGTGAATTGTGATTGTAAAGGGCTATATTTTCAATGTGCATAAATTATATATACCTTGAATTTTATCACAAAATGGAAATTAACTTGATATCACAATCACCCACTGCTGCTCATATATACCACTGTCAAGTGCTCTAGGACTAGCTAGCAGGAGGCCGGACATCCATCCAATTTTTTTTTTATGCATCGATCAATATCGTTCGTTCAAATATTATATTCCCATGGGCCAAGGCTTTAATTAATTAGTTCTATGCAATTGACATGAAAGCTAGGTTTAGGTTCAATTCTGGCTATCAACTTGTAAGGCCAGGGGGTATATATCCATGGTAAACACATGCATCCAACACTGATTAAAGTGCCGATGCCGAAGCCATTATGGGTGTGATTGAGGTTGACAACATTAATGGCTTTGGTGCTATCATAAAGAATAACTTCTCAGATAATTACTCTGCATTACAAGCCAAAAGCATGTATGTATGAGTTGTAACTCATCATCAAATTAAACCAAGTGATCGATAGACCCAGAGAGTAATGAAATGGGGAAGAAACAGAGGCACGGTTCTATATATGTACTTGATATATATGCTATGCTCATCACCTACTATATGATAATGGAGATTAGGCCCACTACTACAGCCATTCTATGACAGGCGTTGATGATATGCAATTTGCTCAAATCTTTGTATTATTCTTGGTGTCGTAAGTCAGCTCTGAGTAGGGAGTACAAATCCTTTTCAATGATGTCATAATATATTTGGGAATTGTGTATTGGGAGTATTCTCTTGTCTGCAGCTGCAATGGCCATCATAATTCTCTTTCTCTTATCTCTGAGTCACCTTTTTTATGTTCCTTTTTGGTCCTTCTTGTTGTAGTAAATGATGGGACAGAAGCTAACCGGTGATGGATCATATCCCAATGAGTCCATCAACCATCCAAGTTCATGTTAAGATGCATGGTTAGGACTTAGGACAATCAGAAAGCATTATATTGCTTCAGCCAAAGGAGAACAATGAACCCAGATTTGTGTGCAAGGATTTCTAGCTATTATATTTTCTGTTGGTGCCTCTCGATCTGCTCAGTGTTGGGTACTGAGTTGCACATCTACGCGCCTTCCTTGGAATTAAAACCCATTCTATAGTGTAGCTGAATTAATGCAATAAGCTCTCTTATAATGCTGGAATAGAGATGCAAATTAAAATAATGCGGTTTTAGTGCGAAAGATTGATATTAGTCACTGGAAACAGATAACTGTTATAAGATGATAGACCAAAAGTATATATTCCAGAAGGTGGAAAGAATGTCGATACATGCAAGGAGACAAGCAAGGCGCTAGGAAACTTACCATGCTTCTTAGTTTGTCCCGGAGTTTGCCACATGGCAACAAACTTTGTCATTCAAACTTGTCCGGCCTATTGCTCTGATCTAGTTCCAGTGTGTTCAAGACTCAAGTAACTCACCTGAGTTGACTCTTTCTTCTAATTAAATTTTGTATATAAGTACTATTTCCATTCTTGTACTCTGATTTTTGTCTGGTATTTAATTCCTTTTATTTTACTTAATTATCTTTTTTTATTTAATTAAGTACTATTTTCTACTCGCAAGTCAACTTGACTGACTCGGCTGAGCCACTAATTAAGGTAACTACTACTTGCCTCAAGATCTCATACACTGAACTGAGCCAAGTAATATTGATGAAGTTAACTTATTCATGGCTGATGGCTATGTATCTCACTATCTCATCAATTAAATTACTTCAATAACCATAGACAGCTTTTGTGCAGATTAATTAATTGTAAGGGCTGATTCATAGCACAATATAAGTGCAGCTTATATAGTAAATTAAAAGAAGAAGATCCATGGACATGGGGGTGCCTGTAAGAGAAAATTCTAAATCAGAGAGCGACCAGAGAGAAGGGCTGTCGCCTAGCTAATACGTGAGAGAGAGAGAGAGAGAGGAGTCGGCATCAAATTCAAAGGGCTCCTTAATTGCTTCCTTCTAATGGAGGGGCCCCCACCTCACCACCTACATTCTAAAGCTCTCAAGTCTCACCACATGAAGGTCCCTCCATATTTATCAGCTAACGTTACCATTTTGCTTTAAGGAACCGGACAAGATAGCATTAATGAAATTTCCCTCTAAAGTAATACAAAGGAAACAAAGTTGAATCAAATATTATCAAAACAAGAAACCCATCATCCTCTCTTGACCAACACACTCTCTTTTTTAATGTAAAATTCAGATATAGCTCATCATCAATCACTGCCTTTCCCTCCCTCTCTCTCTCTCTCTCTCTCTCTCATTGGCACTCTTTTTTCTACCTTGTATCAATCACTGCTAGCTTGTATCAACTAGTTCTTGGATGAGAAGTGAAAGGTTATGATAGTAATGAACCCAACAAGATTTAACTTGACTACAGATATGATTTTACAAATTTAATAAAAAAGAGAATTAATTCATCCAAACATGATCCATAGATGTCCCCCTCCCCGGCCACCCATAAGATCCATATATATCTCAGACCCTCGCCGCTCGATCTCTTCTATCTGCATTCCTCATTCCCGGTGGCGTAATTCACTTGGTTGGCGACGACTTGATGAATTTATTTATTCACAGTCACAGACCCAATAGGATGTAGTAAACCAACGTGATAGGTAATGCAATCAGCATCCCAAAAATAACACTGCAATCCCAATGACATCTTGAGATTAGTTGAAAGCTTGAAACACCATGGAAACGAAACAGAGGAACTGCAAGAGAAGAAATTTAATCAATTTGATAGAATACTTACGCAGTGCTGAGAATATCAGGATGTACGTTGTATTCCTTGGCGAAGACAAACGGGACAATTCCTTGGGGAAGTGCAGCCTGTTTTTTTATTGTTTTTTTGACATCCAAACACCAGATACGTTAAAACATGTACAGATTCTTGTGTGTGTGTATGTCTGTAGAGAGAGAGAGAATTATTTTTTCCCTTTTGGGTTTCTTTTATTTCGATTTTGAAGTTAGATTCGAAGTGTCAGACGAAGAGGAGGCAGAACTGGGGGAAGAGAAGTAAGTTACCTGTACAATGGCGACGTGTAAGAGAACGCCCCTCAGCCCAACAGCAATGGAAGCTGCTGCCATGACAGCTGGACCTGTAAGGAATCTCACAGCCATGGCAAAAGCTGCTATAGAATTCCCACATGCTATGATCCTCGGCTGCAAAGCCATGAACAGACCTGCAAAAAATGACATACCCATCAACCACAGTCGAGCAACATTCAACACAGTACTATTATAAGGAGACCTTTCATCATCAACATGAGACAGTTATCATGAGGACCACTTATGTGTTGTGTGTGTGAGAGAGAGAGAGTTTTTGAACTTTCCTTTATTTATACATGATATTGTAAAATAAAGAGATTTATAAAAGAGTAAACAAAGCACAAAAAGGAGAGATTCAGAGAGAGAATTTCTTGGGCCGTGAGTGTTGTTTGAAAGGAACCATGGAAGTACTGACCAAGACTGAACATGGCCATGCCAAGGCCTGCATCTGACAGTATGGAGATGGACTTTGCTATTATAGCAGGCATCTCAACGTGCCACCTGCAACAACCCAACAGCATAAAAACGAATTTCATTTGCTGATTAGCCCACAAATCATCAAAAACCTTGATTAATTTGTATACCTGAATGAAATAAGAGACCAAGTGAGGCCGATTAAGCTGGAGTATGTATTTGGGTTTCGGATGAGTTTCCTCCAAACCATGATGAGAATAAGCCTGGTCATGACACTTGCAGGAGGCAAGCTTTTGGCTTTCGTGGTACCCATTTTGTGGCCTTCATCGTTCATCTCTGTATCTGCTACCCCTCTGTTTCCAAAGCTGAAATCATCTCTCTCCAAGTACTCCTCTTGGTTCTCTCTGCGACCCTCCACTGAATAATTAGAATCATCAAAAATAGAAGTTAAAAATGAAAAATAAAATATTAAATATAAACAGAACCCATTAACTACATAGGAAAGAAAAGGCAAAGTTGAGCACCTTTTCCAGGAGAAACAGCCATTCTAACTTCTTTTACAGTCTGGTCTGCAACACCATATTCTTGGCCCCCGAAGACATCTGAGACTGGAGAAGCACTTGAGCTCCAAACGAACATATGAAGATCTCTTGTCCCATCTTCCGTTTTCTGCTGCACTTGGCCATTAGTCCTTTTAGCAGCAGTAGCAGTGGCTGTAGTAGTAGTAGTAGTAGTGTTGGGGACCGGTTTCGAAGTAGGAGAGAACATCCCCGGATTCGGAGCCGGGTAATGTGTCCCACCTGATGCATGGTAATGGAACCTGGCCTTGTTATCTTCTTCGTAATTAGACGGCCTCGGCGTCGGACCCCTCGACGCCCCAAGCCCATAAGCATCCGAAGCTCCGAAATTGGAGTTCCGGCCACCGGCGACCATTGAATAGAAATCCGTATGATTGAAACTAGAGCCTCTTGGGGTTGGATTCCTGGATGACTGCAGAGAGTATATCTCCGCATTTGTTAAATTAGAAGGCCTGGGCGTCGTCGACGACAACCCTTGAGATCGTCTGGAGAAAATCTCCGACCTGGAAGCATTGGACTTCCTTACAGTAACATGAAGCTTCCCGTCCTCCTTAATCTCCGCCTGGGTCTCCAGGGGTTCCCGGCCATCCAACGACATCACATCGGAATCAACAGCGATGGACACAATAGAACCAGCGGTATCTGGGAACTGCTCGCTGATCAACATCTTAGCCCCTCTGTACTCAAACATGAACAGCATTAAAGTGTACCAGATAATGCATTGAAGCACAACGATTTGAACCATCAAACTCCCCGAGAACTCTCCATACATCCCTTTAAGCAAAGGAATACCCATGACGAGGGTGTTTGGGAGAGAGGACAGAGAGAAGAGCGTGATGGTCCATTCCAAGCAACCCCGCTTGCTGAAGTTGGTCCACACGGCCAAGATGCCTAGGACGATGAGCTTCTGAAGCGTATCAGCTGCGATGAAGCGGAAGTTCATGGCGTAAGGATCGTTGGTGGAGATGAAGTGGAAGGAGAGAAGTGGGACGGCGAAGAGGGCGACGAAGCGGTTGATGCCGGAACATTGGTCGGGGGAGAAGATTTTCCACCATTTGACGGAGCCATAGGCTAAGATCATGGCCACGTAGAGTGGAACCATAGCAGTCATGACATGGTAGAAATCTGATAAATTAATCATCTTGGCTAGAGCTCAAGTCTTTAACTTACTCTTTAACGAACCTAACTAACCAACTAGAAAGTGAGGTGGAGGAGGAGATAACGAGGAAAGGGGAGGACGAAAAAAATTGGAGATATGGAGAGAAAGGAGAAGTGTTTATGGCATCGATCGAGGAGCATGTGTTTTCGTTATTTTTGTGTAGCAAACTGACTCATCTCTGAGCTCGCTCCCTCACTCTCTATTGCCTATAGTCTATACAACTCAAGCTAGCTAGCTTTGAGAGTTGCACATAAGCTCGTCAGTCTCCAAACCAGAGATCTCTATTGTCTATGTCTATCTCCTTTTTCTTTTACTTTAATGCTCTTCTGAAGAAGAGTTTCTCTCTCTCTCTCTATTTGGTGTATGTGAGGTCCTTGTTAAGGAGCTTTTAAGCTTTCTAAGACCACTTTTTTCCTTTATTTTGGTAAGATTGCTTTTTCTTTTATTATTTTTTTCCTCTGATTGATTTCTGGGGTGGCAATTCTTGACCCGACATATATGTCTACCCGCAGAGGCCACTGCTCTTTGGATTCGGGCTATTTAGCACCATTCACCCGATTTCTAAGCTTTTCTGCCTTCAGTTGTTGCGTTATACTCGCTAGCGAAGGAAAAAATTTTGGGGTTTAAGAGCCCAAGACTCATAAAGCAATTTGGAGTTCCAAATCTTGTTAATTGTCCCATGTTTGGAGGATCGATCGATCAAGACCCACCATTAATGGCTCCTATGATGCAGATATTGTGAACCAAAATCTGCAGGATTTTTATTCAAATATCATTCCAATCATATATTTAATTTTCTCTATACACTTGGATGGTGGAGAATAATTCCATTTAGACTTTAGAGCAAGCAGTAAATACATGAATCTAATGGCTAAAAGTATTATCTCATATATATCTATGTCATCAAGGCATGCTTAATTTTCTTTTTTTTTCTTTTCTTTTTTTAAAAAGAGGGAATGGTCGTAAGCTCCTTCCATGATAGATATTAAAGCCATGTCATCATGTATCCAAGTGGCATTCTTATCTACCATGAAAAAGAATCGCTCTCCTTTGTTTCATAACAGTTGAAGTGGCTAATAAACTGAATGACTTCTTACTTTCAGTTGATAAGACACCAACTCATTAAGTAGGTTCTAAGCTGCTTAAGAGAATTAATGTTGACTTAATTGTTAAACCCTTACATATTTTTCCATTTAACACAATAAGCCATTCAGCCCAACCACTTCAGCCGTTATTCAACTCCCTTAGATATATTTAATCCTAATCCAACCAACCAACCAATATACAAGATAACATGGCAATCCACAGTTAAGTTAGGGCTGTTCACAGGTCGACCTGGTCAGTTTACCTAGAAATGAAACCGAAATCAACCTAGTACTAAGTAAAATCGACCTGGTTAGTTTGAATCGGGTTGGGTCGATTTTGTGAATGATTCTCTCGGTGTGAATGGTAAAGGATTCAAGTCTAAGAAAGCAAAGGTTGGATGCCTGAAAATAAAAAATGATTTGATGGATTAAAACTAATATTTTATATATCAGAAATTTTATATATAATATGTATATTTCTGAAATAAAGCTGAAATATAATATATATATATATATATCCACAAATATATATATGAAATATATATTAAAACTGAAATATATCAGATATATATATATATAATATCTGAAATATATTATATAAATATATATCTAAGTCGGTTCAGTTCGGGTCGGTTCGGTTTTGGCTCACACATGAAAACTGAAACCGAATCGAACCATCGGTTTATATTTTTTGTAACCCAAAACCGACCGATACTAAAAAAAACTAGCCAACTCAGATTGGATCAGACCGGGTTAATCGGTTTGGTCGGTTTGGATCTTGTTATGAACAGCCCTAAGTTAAGCAACTGTGACTCCAGAGTCCAAACCCAAGAGGTCCCCTGCTCCCTGGAACAGTTATTTTAACCCGACCCGATTGGCCGCCCATAGTGAAATTCCTCCCTTTTTTTTATAATTAAAAAAAAAAGATGGGTGGAACATGGAAATTGGGAGCGACCAATAAAAAGGAAAGAAAAAAAATCAAAGCAAAGGATATGTCTCTTTCGTTGGCTGAATTCCTTAATTATGAGAAGATTTTTAGTTTGAGAGTCTGGAAATTCACACTTTTGGCTTAGGATCATCATTTCATATTTAGATTCTCTTTGTGGGAATAATCCATATTCCTTACGCGTGCAGTTGTATAGTGTACTGCCGATTTATAGAGAGGAAGACCAAGTTCAGTAAGTGTTGTTCTCCCTTCCCTCTTTTCTTCTTCTTTGTTTTTTTTTTTTTTTTTTCTTTTTTAATCAGGATGGGTGGACGACAAGATTGGGCCTTATATTTGTGGGCTTCATCATGTATCACACTATGAGCAAGTGGGTGGGTCCTACTACTCAGATTTCTCTACCTTCCCTGATCCTAACCATCTGATCAAGTCTGATATACTTGTCTAGTGTGTCTACAGACATCTGATTCATGGTAAGTGAGGTGGAGCCTAGAATGTTTAGCGGTGGTGATATATATTTTCAGACTGTTAGTATGTCAGGGCTCGATTAAAACAACACTAATTAATTAAGTTTAAGCTTAATTGCACACAGTGAATCACTGGCCCTCTTCTCTAGAATAGCAGAATGTAAGAGCTCTCTCTCTCTCTCATGGTTGTGATTAGTTTAATTTGATATTCGAGTTCCGCACTGATTTCCTCATCAACTTTGTTTGATTAGTTCCAATTGGGGAGTGTTAGTAGAGCAGGCAGGGCATCAACCTTGAAAAAGGACAATACAACAGACACCATTATTGACCAAAGTGTTCCTGTTACATTGTCATTTTCACATGTTCATCCACGAAATGCCCATCAGAGGAGTGGTTGGTGCTACCTACTCGACTCCTCCAGTTTCCCTTGCCATTTTCCAACCCAATTTTTACTTTCTACAATGCGAGCTTCTCAATCAAATTATCCAATATGGTGATAATTTAAAGAAAATAATTTTCTGCTTTTCCCACCATAGACTGTGAGCTGTGACTGTTTCACTTGCGGGATTTCAGACTTCAGAGTGTTGCACCCTGCTCCAGGGGTGCAATAGTATAAAGCTATGAGTGCAATATTGACAGCCTGAGGTGCCTGCAAAACATATTTCTATACAATATAATTGCTCCATCTGCATGCAAGGCCTACAGTCCTTTTCAACTTTTTTTTAAATAAATAAAAAAAGTGAAGTTTCAAAATCTAAACAACGGGAAGATACTGCAAACAAGGTTCAAGGAGCAATTCGAAGGAGTAATACTATTTTTTTTTAGTTTCAGAAATTGAGCCAGATGGCCCAGAACATCTCTAAGAAGGATATATTACCCTTGACAATGCCCAAATCTCCTAACTTTGAGGGTTCAAAAACTAATACATATCGATACTTTAAACCATGATTGCAAATAATGTAGTTTTTAATTTACCATACTTTGAGGGAGAAACTATAAGACAAAATTATGAGGAAAATCAATTATTACACTAATAAATAAAATGGTATTTAATGTGTTATTTCTGACAAATTTGTCCTTGAGAAATCGGAAAACAACTAATTGACATATTCCACTTTCGAACTAAGATATATAATTAGATACAAAGCAAACAATATTTATATTTGTCCCTCGTTAAATTAATAATCTAAAAATGTACCTTAGTCCAAATTTTTAGCTAGAATATTAATTGTTCATACTTTTTATATGCATATGAGGCTGCTGTCTCATTCTTTGCTTTACTCTACTCTGAATTGCTAAGTTTAGAGTCATCACCCTAAATATTAAGCTAAATCTAATTCAATGTATTAACAATTAATAAACAATTACAGGGGCATGTAAGCAGTTTATATAGTCAAGATTTAGCCCAAAGAAAGAAAGCGAATAGAAAAAGTTGAGAAGCAACCAAATAAATAATCGAGTAACAACTATCCCTACTAAAAAAGAAAAAGAAGCCAAAATACACACTTTTACAGATACAACGAGTCAAGAACCAGGCATGCATTCGTGTGGGTACGGTCACGCATATATATATAAAAAAAAAAAAAATTAGTTGCAATTTTGCTGGGGAAGGCTTCTCATGAGACAAATTACTGTTCGATTGCATATAATATTGCAAGAATTGAGTTAAAACTATTCTTTCCTACTTGGTATAGCTTAACCATATGTATATAATATGAACGTAGTCATGTTCTATGTTACAATTAATGAGTTATATCAAGTTTTCTCTTGGGAATACTTTAAGGGGGCATTTTTTTTTTTTTTTTGGATTTTGAGAGGGGGAAAGTTAGTTAATGGGATTTTAGTTCTCATTGACCAAGAATGTTGTGTTCTTTTTTTCAGATTTGTGTGAGGATCAGGGAGTTTATTTTTCACTTACTTGGGTAAGTGATATTCATCTCCTAGGTGGGTAAATAACTTTCCACCTAGGGGGAAGTTGCTAAAACTTGAATGGGACAAAAATGCCCCTTTTAATAATGGATTTTTATGGTTAAAATGGTCATTACCTTATTTACATGAGAAATAAAAGAACATGGGTAAATGTAGGGGTGAGCATAATTCAGTTAAAACCGAATAATCGAACCAAAAACTCTGGTTTTGGTTTTTGGTTAAATCGGTTCAGTTAATTCGGTTTTTAGAATTAGAATTTCGGTTAACCGAATTAACTAAACTTTTTATTATTATATATAATATATTTATATATTAATATATAATATACTGAAATTAGATTTCATAATATATATTTTATAATACATAATATATATATATATATATTATATATTATAATATATAATAAAGTATATATTATTAAAATTCGGTTTTAACCGAAATAACCAAAATTTTCAGTTTCGGTTATTTCTGTTTTTTTTAAATTTCGGTTTCGGTTCGATTTCTAAATTAAGGACAAAAACCGAACCAAATAAACCGAATGCTCACCCCTAGGTAAATGCACTTACTCGGGTAAGTGTTTCTCAGAAAAAACTTATCCAGGTAACTGCATTTACATGAGTAAGTGACTTATTGAAAAACAAACGGGGCCTAAAAGATAACAAAAAAAAAAGATATTAATGGTCAATTCTTTCTTTATAAGAATTAAACGGGGCCTAATATTTGTGCTTTCCACATCACAGTACTTCTTGAGATCTTTCCAACGGGGCAAGAATTAATCTAAATTAAGATATCAGATGATGAGGGAGATATGACTGCAGTGCGTTGTCAATATATATAGACAGCCCATGTGGTCACCCAATGACATCCTTCAATGACCCAACAGTTACATGAACCATGTGAATCAAAAACTTGACAGAGCTATATGTCTCCTTTAGCATAGATGAAATTGATTAAGTCATGGGTTCTCCTTTTTTTTCCTCCCAAACTGTTAACCCTAACTAGAGCTTTCATCCTACAAAGTAAAAGGAGAGAGAGAGAGAGAGCAGATTCTTTTTCTTAGACCTCTTTCAAACTCTAGAGATCGGAATTGAATCGATGGAAATAAAAGCAATTAGTCTAACTGCAAATTGCAATTGATACCAATTCAAGAACTTGATTCACTGAGGATAATCATTTATGGATCAAGAACTTGATTATCTGGTTTTGACAAACATCAAATAATTAATGCAATTTTCATTTTATTTATGGAGAGAACATTGATGAGAAGAACGGATTTTAGCTTTAGCAACAAGTACCACTGTTTTCAAAACCAGATTGGATCGGACAATCGGACCGGAAAAATCGGGAAACAGTCAAGTGATCGATTCCATTTTTCTCCAAAACCAGATTTTTATCAAAAAAAAACGTTGATTTGGTCAACAAACCGCTGATCCAGGCGGTTGAACTGTTCGAACCGTTCAATGGTTTTGACCATTTTTTATTTTTTAATTCTTTTATTTTATTGTCAAAACGGGTCGGCCGTTCGACCTGAGAACCAGACCCCTAACCAATTCATTCTCTAGGTCGGTTTTAAAAACCTTGACAAGTACAATCATTTACTAAGGCTATATTTGGTTTGAAGAAAAAGGTAGGGAAAAAAAGAAAAAGATGGTAAAACCTATACAATGTCTATAAAAGTTTTCTTACCTTTCTCTTCCTTTCCCTGCATTTTCTTTCAAACCAAACATAACCTAATAGAATTGATTCCCCCCAATACAAATTAAACTCCTGGTACTTACTCTAGGTACACCTGCATTAAACCAGTTCACAACTACCAACTTAATTAGCAACTTTGGCACAAAATATTTAGGGATAGAAATGGGACATGATTATTGTGACCGAATTCGAATTTAAATGATCCTAAAAAGGGTGATCCAAATTCGGTTCATTTATAGTTGGATAAAGCATGGATCCACTCTATCCAGTCCAATATAATCCAATTCATCAATTCAATTGAAATATATTTGCTCATATATATTTCAATTGTATATTATATTTATTAGAAAAGTTGGTTTGAATGTTATATTTTCATTAAATCATCATAGGTTCAAGTTTCATAGAAATAATTTTAATTTATTGTGCTTATGAAATACAATATCAACGTCACTTTTAGTTCATTTTATTAATAGTATATAATATTTTTATCATTGATTTGATTCTATTTAATATCAATTACAATTTTGAATTTAATTCGGATCCAATACAAATCCAATGGATAAGATCTAACTTGAATTTGAATATAAATAAATCAAATTTGGATCTATCCATATCCAATTTGTTTGATCAATCCATTTGTATCCCTATAAATATTGGAAATTTCTTTGAGAGAGATTCCATCTTCATGTTCGCAATGACTATGCAAAATTTTCTTTTAGGCATGCTCAATATAATGGGGCACACTAGCAACCCAACAAAAAGGCAGATCACCTAGTGTTTTCAATTTAAAACAACTGCTGTTGCAACAAATATGAGCTCTCCCATGGGGAAGGGTTACCTTCTATTCATAAATAGGGTCAGAAAACAAGAATGAAAAAAAACAAACAAACAAACAAACAAACAATAAGGCTGTGTTTGGTTGCAGTGCAATTTTGTTTGCACTAGTAAAAATGCATAAGAGTGCAAATGAATAAAATGCAAATTCTGGTTTAATTATATTTAGGGTTTTACTTTATTCTGGTTTAGGTCTTATGTTATTTCATTTGCATTTCAATCAAACAAAATAAGGTAAAATTTGAAGAAAAAATAAATCAGAATTTGCATCTAAATCATTTGCACTACCATAGCTTTGCTTCAATGCAAATAAATTTGATTGCAGCCTAAGGAACAGAAAACTAAGAGTAAGAGTGAGTATATCCAAATTACATATTGGATATTTCTCAATCATCCCCTAGACCTTCTTGCTACTAGGTACATGATGAGACAAGGTAGAAGGAGATGCATGATGATTGATGGGCATACTAATAACAAAAGCATCCATATCACTCACTGAATATCTGCTTTTTTTTCCTTTTCTTGACATCGTAATTCGTAATCCACATAGTCCAAATTCTAGACCAAGCCCTAAGAACCTTATTTGGTGTTTATCCCTTAATTTACAGATTGCTTGTGAGCCTTCATTGAATTGTGACCCTACATAAATTGGTTCTCTACAAATATCTGGTCCTGACCGTTTAATCTCATTTGAGCTCATGGAGGCATGGACTAAGGACTACTGATGGGCTAGGTACGACTGTTAGGCTATCTAATATGAGATGCATCGAGGAGTCAATTGAATTAACCCTAAAGGAGGGGAGGGACTATACTAGATTTTCTACAAAATTTCTACATGTTTCAGACAAATTTGTTTATAATGCAATTTCATTTGTATTAGTATATCGTGCAATTGAGAAGAATGAAATTTCTTATTCACTCTTACCTTTTTTTTTATTTTGTTTCAGGTTTTATTCTACCTATAAATAAACAATAAGATAACATTGAAACTAAAAAATAAAATAAAATTTACACTTAAATTATTTGCACTCCCATGCTTTTGCACTGGTACAAATGAAATTGTACTACAAACAAACCAAGCCTTAATATTAATTGGGAAATTGTCTAAAACATCATCACTTTTTATGAATTCTCTTAAACTCACCATAACTTTTCAAAACGTCCAAAAATCACCATGTGAGTGAGATTTTATTTTCTAAAACTCATCATCCATTAGAACACTGTTAAAAGTTCATTGACCTAAGTTGTCTATGTCAGACAACCAATGAGATGCACTTTCCCAATAACCTAAATAATCTATTCTCCTAAACTAGCTCCCCACTTTCTCCAAAATTATCTTTAATTCATATTTATCTTCTAAATTATCTCTAATTCCTATTTATCTACAAAATTATCTCTAATTTAGTAGGGAGTTTCTCTCCTAAATTATCTCTAATTCCTATTTATCCTCTCCCCTACTTTTTATCTATATCTATATAAAAAAAAGTTTGGATTAAAAAATTTAAGAATTATTTAAATATTCTAACAAAAATATATAATAAATTTAAAATATTTATTAAAAACACAAAAAATAATTTTATGTTTTTACAAAATATATCACAAAATTATGTACTAACAATTTAAATTTTTTTTTCAAGATTATCAATTTAAATGTTTTTCAAATATTTAAAAATATGTAATACCTTTAAATAAATAAAATTCAAAAAAAAAGTAAATAGTTTCTAGATTATTCAAATAACTAAATATTTATCACAACTAGATTTTAAATAGTTAAAATAACAAAATTATGTAATAAATTTTAAAAAAAAAATCTTCCAAGTAGAAAATAATTATAACATAATATTAAAATTAATAATATTTTAATATATTACAAAATTAATAATGAAATTATGTAATGATAGTATAAATTATGATTTTATGGATAATTAAATTCAATAAATAATTAATATTTTAAAATTTAAATATTTTACATATTATTTAAGTATTTAAATAACAAAATATTTAACATAACTAAATTTTAAATAATTAAAATAAAGAAATTATGTAATAAATTTTAAAAAAATCTAAAAGTAGAAAAATAATTATAACATAATATTGAAATTAATAATAATTTAATATTTTTACATAATATTGTAAATAATTAATTTCACTTATATCAAGTAATAATTCGAGACAATAACTTTCAAAAAAAAATTAATATTTATTAATAATAATTTTGAACTCTTAATCTGTATTTATTATATAATTATATATACTAAAATTAATATTTATGGTATTTCAGTAATTATTTATTGTTTTTAGTGATAAATGTATTTTCAATGATTATATATAAATTTATTTTGTTTTCTTATTTAACAGAAAATTATCAATAATTATTGGAGATTAAATTACTAATATTTAAATTTTTAATTTTAATTTTTGTATTTTTGTTACAAGTTATTGATTAATATTTATTAGAGATTAAACTATTATTTGAGATTATACTATTTATTGACTAAGTTAATATATTTTTAGTACTTATTGTATTTTTGTAATTTTTGTAATTATTGTATTTTTCATTATCAATATATTTTTCAATAATTATGTATTTTTCACTATAAATTTTCAATAATTATTGGAAGTTAAACTATTGTTATTTATTAGAAATGAGACTATTAATTTAGCTAAAATTATGAGTGTTCATGAGTTAGTTCGATTCAGTCGTAGGCTATTTGGCTAGCCAAATTGACTTGGTCAGGTTAGGGAGTTGGTCAGATGAAACCGACTAACCTTTTGTAAAAACCAACCCACTCAAATTGTATCGGTTTGGGTCAATTTTTTGGTTTGATCAGTCGGTTCAAAAGATTTAAACTTAAAAATTACAATGCAATTATTGAAAAATAAATTTAAAAATTAGATTTATGATATAAAACATTTTAGACTAAGAAATATGGGAAATTTCCTTTTCCATATTAAGAAATATATTTAAAATATAAAATATTAATATATATATCCATGGTTAGGTCATTCGGTTTTGGTCGGCTTACAAATACCCAAAGTGAAACTGATCCAACTTGGTCGAATTGAGAAATTTTTAACCAAAGCCAACCTAAAATACTAGAAAATCGACCAACTCGAATCGAGTTAATCGGGTTGGTCAGTTTCATCAGTTTGATGAATAAACCTAACTAAAATTAATTATTGTTATTTTTGTATTATAAAAATTTTATTAGAGTAGTATATGAAATATAAATAATTATTAATTATTTAAAAAGTTGAAAATATAAAACAATTGTATACTCTTATGTGTTTTTATTAGGGTCATTTACTGGAACACACCTTTAGGGATGTCAATTTTCCCCTTCCCCGATAGGGACCCAATTAGCGAGGCGGGGGCGGGAGACGGGGATTAATAGAAATCCTCGGTCGGGGATGGGGTCGGGGTCAAGGATGGGGATTGAGGCCCACGCCCCATCCCGACCTCGATTATATATATATATATTAAATATTATTTATATTAAATATACTATTATATTATTTATTTTATATATATCGAAACATATTTAAAACATTATTTATAATTTAAAATTTTTATTTATTTTAAATAAATTTATTTAAAAAAATTACTATTATTTGAAAACATTTTGGGGATTTGGGTCCCCACGGTGAACCCATCCCCGTCGGGGATTGGGAATGGGGGTTAATTTTAGAATCGGGGTCAGGGATGCCCCGTTGCCCTTCCTATACACCTTATAGTTTTACATATTTACTTAAACCTACTTTATAGTTTTTATTTTACTAAAACATCCCATATATTTTACAACTTATTTACTTAATCAACCTTTAATTACGGAGTGTTTGTTTTGCCATTAGGCCCATAATTTTTTATTCCAAAAATACCCTTAACACTTTTTTTGTACAAAAAACAAAATTGACCAAATATAGCCAACAGAGTGGTTGCCCATGTCTTATTAAGGACAAAAATGATATTTTTATTTTCTTTTGATTATATTTATTTAAATGAGCATTAATGTCAACACTGTCATTTTCACTGTCATCTAATTGAAGATTGATTAAATCCATTGCAAATTATAAGTGTTGTTTTAGTAAAATGCTAACTATAGGTAGACCTGTTCATGGGTCAGGCCGGGCTTTTACTCCTCATTAACATGACTTTTTTAGGCCCGAGCCCGAGCCCGGCCCGACCAATGGGCCTACAACTTGGGCCTGAGCCCGGCCCTCTTAAAAAGCCCAAAGCCCAACCTAACAATGATTTTTTTCACTTTTATTAGATTGCATCGTGAGTTCGCCTAAGTTCGCGGAAGTTCATTGGTGGCGTCGGTGTTCACTAGTGAGAATGAGTTTGCCTGAGTTCACTGGTGGCACTAATGTTCATTGGTGAGAATGAGAACATTGAGAAGTAAGAAGATGGAATAGAGAGAGAGAGAGAGCTCACCGCCGAAGTTCACTGGTGGTGCCGGTGTTCACTAGTGAGAATGAGAAGATGGAACAAAGAGAGAGAGAAAGAGAAAGCGAACTCACCGCCGCAGTTCAATGGTGGCGCCAGTGCTGAGTTTGCCTCTGAGAGGGTTCGCCGTTTGCCAATTCCTAAGAGTTGAGACCTAAGGTTGAAAGGGTGAGAATGAGATGAGTAGTCGATTTAGGATTATTAGGGTTTAAAGGGGATATAAAAGTCGGGTTGGGCCGGGCTTTTGTGACAAATCTCGAGCCCGGCCTGTAAAACAGTCGGGCTTGGGCTTTTAGGCCCGAGGTCAAGCTTGTGGGCTAAAGTCCATGCGCAAGCCCGTCTAGAGGCCGGGCCGGCCCGTCGGGCTACCCGGCCCATGAACAGGTCTAACTATAGGGTAGATTTTAGTAAATCCATAAAACTATTAAGGTTATTTTAGTAAATCACCCTTTTCTATTATTTAACTTTCGCTTAATAGATCCCGTGCATCGAACGGATTCCCGCTAATTTCATATATAATATGCCCGCTCGCTATCTCCCTCCCTCTATCAGTGATTTCCATCTGTTTCCCGAAACAGTCCGCATCAAAATCCCTACACTTTCTGATGTCTTTCTTTATTCTTTTTTATTCAAAAGGTTTATAGGGAAGCGGGAACCCAGGAAACAGAGAAAGACGTTGCTTAGAGTCATTCACTCACCGGTCACCACCTCTGTTAACATACGCTCCTCTCCACTGCTCTCTGTTGCTCTCTCTAAGTACTAGTTGAGATCCAGGCCTTGGTATCGTTCAAGCTCAATCTGCATGGCCCGCTTGCCGCGTTGAACGACTGGGATGCTTCCACACCATCCACTCCCTGTGACTGGCGAGGCATTGGCTGTTATAACGGTCGAGTTAGCGAACTCCGCTTGCCTCATCTTCAATTCGTTGGCCAACTCACTGACCACCTTGGTAAACTCACCGAGCTCCGCAAGCTTAGCCTTCGTTCCATCGCCTTCAACGGCAGTATCCCTTCTTCTCTTTCTAAATGCTCCCGTCTTCGCACCCTCTTCTTGCAGTACAACTCATTCTCCGATCGTCTTCCGCCGGAGATCTTCAACTTCACTGACCTTCAAGTTCTCAATGTAGCTCAAAATCTTCTCTCCGGAGGAATCTCTGGTGATATCATGCAGAATCTCCGGTATCTGGATTTTGATGAGGACTATTTCATATATAATATTCCTGCTCGATGATGTGGCAGCCACGAGTGTTCTTGACACAAGAACGATGCCAACACGTCTGTCCTGATATTTTAATATTCACACTCATGCGTGATGGACAGAACATTTAGGTTAAATAGTAAAATGGATGAAACATAATAATGTTATCTAGTAGTCAACCCACCGTTATCTTGTGAGTTTTGGACTTTTTTGAAAAGTTATTGTGAGTTTAAGAGAATTCATAAAAATGACCGTGGGTTTTATACAATTTTCCATATTAATTTTATTAAACTCTCAATCCAAAGATATTTGTAAACCTTCTGATAATGAGTTCCTTAATTTGTTACAAAAAAAAAAAAAAATCAAAGAGCACTGCTCTCAAATTTGGTTGAACACCCGATATTAGTATTTGCAAGTAACCAAGAAGAACACATAAAAAGGTCATTACCCAACATTGATCCTAGCTATTTAGGATCTTGAAAGGGTGGACTGGATACAGATCTGACCTTGACTTTTTTTTGGGCATAAAGCAATTATTCTCAGATTTGAACCCTGTTCTCACACTTCCTTTATGCTGAAACCTGTGTTTTCATACTTGTCAGCCTAAGATTTTATTATTACATCAAGCAGTGATAGTAGTAATTACAAGACGTTGCAGATATGAGAAATCTATGATACTGGAAAGACATGATATGGGAAGAACTTTGACAAATCAAAATTCACCTATGAATTTGATAAATATCATCTGATTGGTTAATACGTTTATAATATCAGTTGATTGATTACAAGTTTTTCAGATATGATGTCTTTCCGATATCATAATCAGACCCTGTAGATATAAATGTTTTTCAAACTCTGTTCCCAACAAAAGGGAGGCAACCAAAATGCATGTTGTCGTCTAGAGAGTTATAGAATTCAAGTTCATTCAAGTACTAACACCCATTCTAAGACTCTTTGGAGGATCCAGGTATCAGAAGTGTCACTATTCTAGCTAGGATTCAATCTAGAGGATGTTTTGCAAATTATTTGACTGGTAGGTGATATGGACAAAAGGACTTTTTTAAAAGAGAGATGATCTTTTGTTTTTCTCTCTCTTTTATTTTTGGGAAAATTGGTAATGTGATTTATATTAATTATTGCCTTCAGGGGTGATTCATTCAAGTTATCCTTTTAAGGGTTGAGGCCCATAAAATAGTTACTTCTGGGGCTAAAATACCATGGAACACAATGATCTGTCTTGTTACTTTTGGAAACAGACAACTTTTACCCATACCACATATGTCCCAGGTATCATGTGGCACCATGTTAGGAGGTCCACAAGCTTCGGTTTAAAACCCCTTTGTCACATGTTCAAATTAAACAACTTTTCTGCTTTACTTTCACACACCTTGTTAAGTGTCCCAATTAGGTCGCTTTTCTAAGCAATTTTTTTTTATATTTCTTTAAAGAAATCAACTGAGGAAGGATTATCTGTTTCTCTTGGGACTTGGGCTATGTTTGGTTTGAAAGCAAAAGGTAGGGAAATGAACCAAATACAACTTTAAGGAACCACTTCTTTCAGACCAAACACAATCTTAAAGAACCATTCAAACTAAAAGCTTAAGCTGTTAGGTGAGATCCCTGAATAGGCTTTTATTCTCTTTCAATTTCCAAAAGCCATGGAATATTTCCTCATGTTTTACCCCTTGAAGCAATTATTTTGATCTTTTGAGATCCTACCCTAAAGGTAAATTTAGTATAATCATACTCATTTTTTTTGTAAAAGTCGACAAGGACGTGAAAAGAGAAGGTTTGAGATCTGCAACAAGCTTTTCTAGCTTGTGTATGAGCAACTGAGTTTTAGCCTATATGAATATAATGAAATTATTCAGACAGGAAATAGAATTAACCTAAGGGATTTCCCTTGATTTTTCCTACAAAGGAAGAAATGAAAATCAAGGAGTTTGGAGGTGATATGATCATCACTTAAAAAATGGCTTCATCAATCTGAATTCCCTTGTAAGTTGTGTATGTTTAGATACACACTTATGTATATAGGGGGTATTATTCAATGTAAATTGCTTTTCTTATTGTGAATTCCAAAAATAAATCAAAACCATCTGATTTGAAAACTAATTGCTTCTAAGAAATAAAATAATAGAAAACATGTATCTTTGGTTTCCAAAGCTGAAACCAAGACATGTTCTTGAATCTCTAGTTTAATGAACATGTTTTCATCTGATTAACTAATATCATGTTTCATAAATCATATAAAATTTGTTTTTGTTTTAAAAAACCATCATTTTGTGGCAATTGTTTTTGTTTCCAAAAACAAACCAATCATATTGTGAAACACCGTTTAATGGTCTCAAAAATATGAATTATTTTTTAAAAACAAAAACATAGTTGAATTATACCTGGTTACTACCATAGTATCAACTCAAATCCAGCCCAAATATACTTGGAGATGGGCTCAGGATGAACATTTATAAACCCAATATAAATTGCTTCTACCAGGTTGGCCAGGGTCGAAGGCCAATAAAATCATGGTCTCAAAAATTCAGGGCCATTTTCGCCAACACAGTGAACTTTACTCGTTTCATATATGACCTGCACCTAAAATCTCTTTTCCAATGGACCTATTTGGCCCATACATGACGCTGCTACAGTGAGTACACCTAGATAACATAAAGATGCCAGGTAGAGTGGGTGGCAAATCGGTAACGATTGTCACCACTCTCTTGGGATCACATCCCTTCCTCAGTTAACTTTCCTTGCAAATTGGTGGGACCCGTTTGATTCTATCCTTTGTGTGTGTGTGTGATGTTTTTTCCCAACAGGTCCACAGTTTCAGGGCCTGATTACTGAGAACTGACCCAGCCTTCCCTGGGGCCCAAGATAAGACCATTTTACACCTTTAGGATACCTCGAGTACTACCGAGCAAAAAGTATGCTAGAAACAGCTTACACTAAGGGAATGAGAATAACTCTGACTTGGAAAAGAAATATCAACCAACAAGGTTTAATAGAAATAGTGTTGGCGGATTTGGACTGGACCATATTGGTTGGACCGTTAGACTGGGAATGGCCGAAAATGCTTTTTTAACTGTCCAGTTCTTAGAAATGTTGATTTGGTCAAATTTGCATTGTTTTAAGCTGGTTTTGATTAAAAGGCTATATAAAACTATTTGCTCTTGTCCAAAATTAGGGTCTAAAATATGACAATTTGTTTTTTTTAAAGGTTCTCATTTGTGTTAATTTTTGAATTATACGTCTGAAATGACGAAAAGGGTCTGAATTGGCAAGAAATGCGCTATGTATGGAGGATTAACTGTGATACCAAAAAAATTTACAGCCAATCAATCAGTATCATAAAGGAGGTGACAAATAAGGTGGTATTCATCAAATTCACGGGGGTGCTTTGATTGGTCAAATCTCTTCCAATACAATGCCTTTCCGGTATCATAGATTTTCCCATGCACGAAATGTTTTCAGATGTGTTTTAGATGACTCAGAATAACAAAAATGCCTGCTATATATAATAATAATAATAATAATAACTAAAGGCCGAACAGTGCAAAGACTGGAAAATTCAAAGGTGCCAGCTATGAAAGTTGGCAAAGCCTGTGGGAACTGTCACCACTCACCTGGGATGGGATCCATTCTCCACTCTGCTGCCACTGGTGGAACCTCTTTGCTTCTATCCTTTTATATATTCTGTCCGCCAACAGGTCCACAGTTTTTTTGGGTTTGGCCATGAAAGAGGCCTTCTTGTGGGTGGGCCTGGGATGGGCTCCATTGTTCACTCCGCTGCAAATGGTGGTGTCTATTTGCTTCTATCCTTTGGTTCTGTTCCCCAGCAGGCCCACAGTTTTTGGGTTTGGCGACTCCACCTTAAAAGTGGCCCTCTCCTGGATGTGCCCGGGAGAAGATTATTTCATTACGCACCTTGACAGCTTCTATATCATGGGAAAAAGAATGTGTGTATGACAGAGATAGCTTGTTCCTGTATCCTTGACTCCTTGTACAAATGGAAGGAGAATCAAGATGAGCTTACAAAATAAAAAATAATGAGGTAGTAGAAATGTGAGGCCCACTGAATATAATTACAAGTTCACTACTCACTAGCTGATGTTTGTTCTTAGTCTGTGTTTGGTTTGAAGGAAAATGTAGGGAAAGGTAGGAAAATCTTTACAAACCTTATATATATTTTCTTGTCTTTTTCTTCCTTTTTCTACCTTTCTGACCAACTACTGCTGCCGATGGATCAGGTTGGTCCAGGTCAGGGTAGTCCCATCTTGATAAGTAAATGCATAAAACCAGTTTCGAACCAGACCTATAATCGGGGACTATCGGGTCAGACCTTATTATAATTGAGGGCTATTCTTTTAACTTATAATTTGGCAATAAACCTACTTAAGAAAAAAAGTGGTTCGACGAACCACTTATGGTCACTTTGGATGTTATAAGCATACTGCACTAATCTATGCGTAATTCAATTGAAGTTGCGCAAAATATGTAAAAAAGTTGCACATAAAAAAAGAGAGCCAAACTTCTGCAATCACCAATAATGGTAGTCAATTTCTAAGGAGGCGTTAGAGAATCCTCCAACAGAAGTTGGAAAGGAAAAAAGTCCTTGTAAGGGTGTAACTCGGGACGTCAGGTTGGTCTGACCTAACAGTTTATATTGTTTTGGATTCGGGCTTCAGATTAGACTCATTGAAATTTTGACAAAATTCTAATCCTAACCCACAAAAGTTACACCCTCTAAGTCTTAAATCAAATTTATCGCATTATAATAGGGGAGGACATAGCCCACCTTTCCCACAAACCTTACAAACTCTCCTTTACGCACTGTACCCCTGCCCAAAAATATAAAAAAAAACAAAGACAAAGTAGCAAATTCAACTAAAATTACCATCTAACCTAAAAACTAGGAAAATCAATTAAATATTCTAAAGTCATGTTTGGGAGTGCTTAAGTTAAAAATAAGTGCTTATTCGAATAAGCACCTATTTGCATTTGGCACCCAACTTTTTCAAGTGCTTATTTTTTAAAATACGCACTTATTTTAAATTGGGCGTTTGATAGTCTTTTTCTCTAATAAGCACTTAAATAAGCATTTGTGACTATTTTGTCCTTCATTTTCTTTCAAATTTTCAAAATATACCCTTTGAAAGCAGTTTTATTAAGTTACTTTTATAAAAACACTTTTATGAAAGCACTTTTACAAAAACACTTTTATAGAAATACTTTTATAGAAGTACTTTTACGAAAGCACTTTTAAGAAAGTACCCTTATGAAAGTACTTTATAAGTACTTTTGTAAAAGTACTTTTATAAAGTGCTTTCATAAAAGTATTTTCATAAAAGTGCTTTCATAAAAGTACTTTCTTAAAAGTGCTTTTGTAAAAGTACTTTTATAAAATTCAACTATGGATAATTTTGAAAGAGAAATTTTAAATAAATGCTTATTGTATGAGCACTTAAAAAAGCTGAAAATTTGGACTTAAAAAATAAGCACTTATTTTGGGATTATTTCCCAAATACCAATAAGTGCTTAATGACCCAAATAAGCACTTATTTTTAAGCACTCCCAAACATTGGTCAAGTGTACCGAAATGGTGGTCATCCATCTGAATCAACGAATGTGCATAACTTGAACCTGCAATACAATGATTTTGATTGCAAAATAATCATCCATTGTATGATGAAGAGATAGGATCTTCTCATTAACTTGAACCTGCAATACAATGTGCATAACTTGAATCTGGATTTACTCCTTACAGAACTTGCAGCTGCATATTAGAAACATCTCTTATACTTATATGTTATTATTCATGAGGAAATATTCTCAATACACGGCTGCAACATGCTGTAAGGTTGGTGTTAGAAACATCTCTTATACTTGTATGTTATTATTCACGAGGAAATATTCTCAATACACGGCTGCAATGTGCTGTAAGGTTGGCGCAAGGAGTAAATCCGAATTCACAGAATTTGGATTCATATCAATGATATCAAACTCTTGATTGTTCAAAATATTAGTATGGGTAACTCAGAAAGCCCAATTAATTTTATGTCATGAAACTGTGCTTTGCATCAACATGTATCTATACAGTTAATTGAACCAATGATTCTTTCTGGGAAATCATCTAAAACCTCCCTTGGCTTTATTGACAATATCTAAAACTTATCCCTAAATTTTTTAGATATTTTAAGTGTTCTCTTCCAACTAAAATTCTACAGACCGTCTGTCGTATCCCTATCCAACCACCATCCTGTATGGGCCTATTCTCTTGCAGCTCCAGTAGTAAAGTTTTAAGCCAGATTCATTACTCGCACTATTTAAATGAATGAACTACAATGCCCGATTCATGAATTTTGTACAATGCACTTTCACATCTGATGTTTCTTATCAAAAATCAAAGTCTGAACTTATCCTACAATTCTTATTGCTTAAAGTTGGTACCATTTAAGCAGGTAAACAACCGCTGCAGTTCCAAGCCATGCAGGTGAAAATCTGTTCATACACACTTTCCATGCATGGGTATTTTGGGTATTATTAATTAGGGTTTCAAGAGGAAAACATTACTACTCACCAGGGACTAGCATGAGGAAGCAACCTTGGATTATCATGCTCATACCAGTTAAGAATATAATGGGATTTCGTGGGCGTTTCATTCATGGAAATAGGCACACATTGCCGAATCACATATACCTTAGTCTTCTCTGCATGTTTCTCTTGGTTTTGATTTTTCATTGTGTGTATTTAGATCCTTATACATGAGCATCTTCAGCATGTAGCAGAGGTAAAAGGTCATTACTCAATGACTAATACAGAAATCTTTCAATAGCCACCTAAGCTGCCTCTGTGGTGTATCAGGACCATATGCAATGAATAGAAGTGAAAAGGGTGGCTCTAGACATTGTTGATGTCTGGAACCTGTTGTAAAGCCTTACTGGGAATCTCCTTACCAACTTATCAAACCAATCAGAGGCATATTTGCAGAGCTATTTTGGTTATGGGGTCTTGGAATTGCAAATACCCTCCCACCCCATGATCTAACTGAAATACCTTTTGCAAGAGTTTCAAAATATCTAGAAGAGGGTGGAGTCTGAAATAACTTTGTGTAGGTAATAAAGCTCAGTAGATTATGGACTATTTCTATTAGAATGGTAAAATAAGAAAATATTAGAAGGCCTTATGATCTGCAGGCAGCCCAGAAGAAACAGAATGTCTAATCTGCAAGTTCAAATCATGAAAACTGCAAACAAGCAATGAGAATTACACATCAAAGTAGTAATTATTATAAAGATGCAACCCAAAGAAACAGTTTCGTTCTACATAATAAGCTATTTGATTATAACAATATAAATATATATATATATATATTGGATGAGCTTATTTTTAAACGTGAATGTGACATACACGTCTATGGTAAAACAAACAAATGTAGGCAACTTTGTTGATGCTGATAATGAAGTGACAACCGCATATATGCTACAGAAGCCCAGAAGAAGCCAATCATGCATGACTTCTATATACCTCTGGAACCAGGGATGTCAATCCACTGCAGCTGAAGTTCCACTTCACCGCTTTCCACATTTTTCAGTCTCAGATACATATCCTGGACAACCTTGCCATCTTGCCATATGATACAGCTTTCCTCAGCAAGGCAGTTTTGCCTATTAGGTTGTACTCTCTGTATTATGGTACCACTTGGGAGATTCACCAAATGCATCTTTACAGCTTCTAGAAATGGTTTAATGTCAATATCTGCATCTCCCATTTTGTCATCTAGGCTGAATTTGTCCTTATCATATACTGTCTGCAACAACAAAAGATGACGACAGTTATGATGACTAGCAAAATTTGTGCAGGATTTTCTGGATGCAAATAAAACTGTCTTTTAGCAGTCAGCACCGAAAATCTCTCTTGACATTTCCACTGCATTAAAATTTCTCTGGAAATAACATTCCTTCATGTAATAAAGTTAAGAGAATCCCAACGGCATGAAAAACAATCCATCAGGAGCCAAAATCATCTAAAGTAAAACAGAAACACTGCTCTTGACCCACAATAAAGCAAAGGTGGCATTCCGTTTTTCACATTTGGTACAGATTATATATAATAGACTACACAGATAAACAACTATCTACATTATATGGACTCACTGTGTTACACAAATACTGCAAGAAGATGGTTGGATGCATTGTTGGATATGAAATTTACATTAAATTGAGTGTTCAACATGATATAGCACCTTGGTACAGGTATCCAGGTGTTACAGGCACTGAATAAATTTAATAGAAGATTTTAGTTTTATAGCTTTTCTGTTCATGGAAGATTGCGGACACCTGCAGTTCTATATAACTATATTCAAAACCTTGACCTCTAATATAAACATCAGTTCTTTATTATTTTTTCTATATGCATTTACACCAAAAGGACATCCAATAACCTTAGGCTACATTTAATAATTTGATGTTTATGCCACAAATAAATAAATTATATAATGCATGACTATCATCATGTACAAATTAGCCCAACTTCTACTTGGTATAGATAGAATTGTTGTTGTATTTTATGCCCTTATGTGTTTCCTCCCATATGGGAGAAGACAAGAATCCAGAAGCAAGGAAAAGTAATTATGATCTACCAATCAAAAAAATAAATACTTACAAGCTTGATTGGAAGCTCAGGATCTGCCACAGAAAGGGTTAAATCTTCATTCCACTCAGGATTGATATTCTTTTTCATTACACGAGTCTTCAATTTCTGCGTTGGATTCATAACTTCAGCATTGACAAATATCACCAATTAAACAATTTAGTTTCAAGTAAGAACATGAATCTTAATATCAGACTATCAGTACAAGCTAACTGCATAGAAACCATGTCAAGATTAAATATAACCACCACTAAAGTTTGACCTACCAGTGAAGGATATAAAAATTCAAATCAAGCAAATGTTTTTTAAAATATTAGAAAAGCAAATGAATAAAAAAATCATTAAGTATTGAATGTGGAAAGCAAAATAATTAAAATACCCTTGATGTGGCATGTCCAGAGAGAGAGAGAGAGAGAGAGAAAAAACTAATTCCTTCCACTTTTAATAAAAAATAATGATACAAAATACTCTTGCTTATTACTTAGAGTTGTCCCAAAATGAAAAATATATGCTAAAATCTTATTTCAGTAATTCATATCATTCAAGTACACCAAGTATAAAAAGATACAATAAGTGAGAGGGCTAGAAAATCCTTTTTCCATTCATGAAGAAGATATAATATAGCCTCATGACTCAAACCTTTAAATCCACCTATATGAAGAAAATAGGAATGAATCAAAGAGTTGGTAGTCCTGACTAAGGATGTCAACGGAGGTTTTGCTCAACCCAACCTGACTAAATAAAATGGGATACTGAACCCAATCCGCCTGTCCCAGAAATAGTAACCATATAGTCCTATACTCAGTTAAGGGTAATATCTACAATTATTACAATGCTACCATGTAAATGGGCCGGGTCTGTCCTGGGTTGACATCAAGCCAAACCCAATTAAGGCTGACCTGACCCTGACTTGATAAGGTTGGATCAAGGTGTGCTTACCACTTAGCCCGACCTACTGCCATCCCTACAGTCAGCATGTTAGTTACCACTACTCATGCACACCATCTCATCACCTATCAATATATGATTCACAATGTCTTTCCTCCTATACTCAGTAAACTTACAAGGGTTGGTATTCACCTGAAGTTAAACTTACAAGACTACATTGGGTTGGTATTCTCCTGAAGTTCTTGTTACTAGTAATTTTATTTAGGAGGGTTTTTTACATCAGAAATGCAAGGGCCATCGCTTGGTGCAGTGGCAAAATGTCAGACTTAAAAACTTAAGAACATGGATTAGAGTCTGAGAGCAACCACTTATTCAAGAAAATGCTGGTGGTTAGGTCTGTATACAGTCCACCCCTTTAAAGACCCCAGATAGCCAGGGTCAACATTGAATAAAGGCCCCTAGTTTGTTTGTAAAGAGGCCATTTGGCAAAGAAAGGGAATCTTCATATATCAGAGAAAATAACTTCTAAATCTTCTTGAGGAGGAGAAACTGGAAACCATGGAATACAACCTATGGATTCTCCAAGGTTGTTCTGGATTCACACAGGAAGGGGTTTGGTCCAGGGCAGAAAATCAGAGGAAAAGAATATCACTCTACACCCCAAAAAGAGTAGATTTCAAAATTTTCTAAACAGAGGTGTTTGTATTTTGAAAGCCATAAGTTTCCATATTCAGCAAAGCAAAATTTCTTTGGACCCAAACTGTGAAAGTTGAAAAATTACAGAATTGGGTTTGGGTCCCTTGTCCCTCTTCCATTTCCTTTTCCACCACATTCCAGAAACAGCCAAATGAAACAAAAACAATAATTTAGGTAATCATGATAAATATTCTTGTATTTTGCACATCTTCATTTTTTTAGACAATACTGACGTATTTGAATCTTATCAGCTTCACCATTGACAAATTTCACATATTAATGGCATAGTCATATTGAATATGCAGAGTATACCATCCAGTTCTATGTTTTGGAATCTTAATAATGATTAATATCAGTACGGTCATGAAGATGAAGCAGTTCTTAGTCATGCCACATGAAGTATACAATGCCAAGGGACTTGTAGGGATATGAGAAATGACTTATGCCAAGGTCTAATCCCCAAGTAAACTTCCACTTCTGATAATCCATTTATCCATCACTGTATCAAATATGACATTGGCAAAATAATCATAATCAATTAAGTGTCAATGCACCAAGAGGAAATGCATAGTTCGTTGTCACACTATATGATTGACTCTTGACAGCCTATGTAAGGAATTCAGATGCCCTACATGCTATATGATGGCACTATTTTACTTATCTTTTCTTTCTCTTTTGGCAGGTGGGATGGGATGTTTACATTCTTGCTTTATTCTCAGAGCTTATGCAATAGCAATAACCACCCTGCCATTTACTATGGGAAATTGACATAATTCAGCCTTCTACAGCAATAAAGGATATGACAAATCAATTTTCAGAGAGATTTGATCATCCCAAAGTTACAAAACATATGAAAGAAAATTAATGAATCAAATGGTTGCACCTAGATTTGGAATTTGATAGCATTTTTCTAAATTTATAATCTAATTAAAAAAAAAAGAAAACAGTTGTTATTTTCTTTAAGGAGCTTCCTGTTTTTGTTTGTTAGGTCTACAATTAGTAGTTTTCTATTTTGTTTAGGAAATAACTAGTTTAAGGTTGGTTTTGGTCCTTATGGATAAGCTTCAGGGTTTGTGCTCTTAAAGCCCCAAAGCGCAAAGTCCCAACTTTAAGCGCTGTGTTCTTCGGCTTAAAAGTGTTTTGACTTTAGATTATGTTTTTAAAAGAAACACTTAACAAATGCTTAAAACACTTCTTTGTTGCATTTTTGTTTACAAGGCTCAAAATAAGAAGCTTATTCAAACATAGTCTGAGTTAACTACTATCTTGCTAAGTTTGTTTTCCAAGTTTTATTCTTAGGAGTTTCTAGGATTCTAATTGATCCAGCTACAGTTTTAGTAATTGCCAAGTTAATTTTTGTTCTCTGTTATTTTCTATAATCCTCTGCTACTAGAAGAAAACCAGAAACTACTTTCTGGATTTCCCCCTAGATTCAGAGAACACTTCACTGGATTTTGAAGCAATAGTATCCATTGATGTTGCCTTGTATCTACCAGCCGTTATGTTAGAAGATTGTAAACAAGTAGGTTGAGTTTAAGTGGAGAAGAAGAAAAAGAAGAAGAAAGGATGGATTAACCGATCTCTATGTCCCTACCTCTTCTTTGTTTGCCTCTTCTCCTTTAACTCTTCCTCTACATCTTACTATTCTCTACCTATCAGACTAACTTGTCTTAAGCGTCAACCAGCATCTTACAGGAATAAGGATCGTGAGAAGGAACTTCCCAAAACTTAGGTGGCAAAGAAGAGAAACCCATCATGAATCCCAAGAAGATGAAAAATAAGCCATATTGTCTAACATAATTAATTTGGGTAAATAGAAATTGTCAATTATTGGTAGAACCAAAAAGCAAATGGAGACACAGTGATAATTTTGTTGTGTAGAGTAATGAACATATAGGAGGGATGAAACTGTAACAAAATGAAAAAATAATAGAGAAGAGAACACAAACACAAACACAAGGATTTATATTGTTCAGCGTATTCCCTATGTCCATAGAAAAAACAATTAGAAAATCTACTAATATCAAGGGAGATTACACTGAGAACCGCACCATTAAGAATGATAAAGATAAATTTTCTTACCAAGAACACTTTCTCCCCAAAGTGATGTTCTTTTCAAGAGATACATCTTCTAATACTAATGCACAATTCCCCATCTTATAAAAGTATCCTCACACCAAAATATCCAAGAACCTAGAACACAGGATAGGAAACAGCATTCAAGCCCAAAAGCCAATGGTACGTTTTTTATCAATACACCAAAAGCCTTAAGACTTGGAATGTATCAAGCCAAGCCATTTAACCTTTAGAACTACCATCATGCTTCTATAGCTGACATTTTAGTGGCTTCACTCTAGGAATCTCTCACTCTAGCAGTAGCTAGGCCTCTCCACAATGGCTCACACTCTAGCAGCAGGTAGCCCTTCCCTCTGGTGGCTTTCACTCTGCTCGAAATAGCCCTTTCCATAACTTCCCTTACTCTACTCTAGGTATCTCTTTCTGTAGGCTCTAATACCAATTGTTAGACACTTGACCAATACACCAAAAGCCTTAAGACTGTTGAAACACGTCAAGCCAATCTATTTAGCCTTTAGGACCTTAACACCCAAAGTCAAGGAATACCCCATGAAGAACTGAATTCTGTAGTGTTCAACACATGAATCATACCACCAAGATAAAAGACATCTAGTACACAGGTATAGACGGAGTTACTGAGCCAATCAAAAAGATAACCAAATGATGAAATCCATAATTAAACAAAAGGTGCCACAAACTCAGCACAAGGATGACTCAGCTATCAAATTGACCTAACTGCAGTCAGTTAGGTCAATCACCACCAATACTTATATGCCTCCAGACTCGGTCTATAAACTATTTATCACAAAAGATAGATTACTTATCACAAACATCAATACATGATCCAACAGCCACAATGATCATACATCAAAGTCCAACCTGCATATTTCCCTGATTTTATCTAAACAATCTCAAGATTCTAAAGCTGGACCACTAGTTTCACACAGTGGTAGAGAGCTTTAAGTTGTATAACTTGAGCCCCCTGTGATGATAGCAGAGAGTTCTAACTTACTCAAGCACTAATCAGTTGCATCAACAGATAACACCGAATTAGTACACAAATGAAAGAAAAGGCAAAACACTAAAAGCTCACAAAATATTGGAAGAAAATAAGCATAAAATCCACAAGAAGCATAGGGTATGTCTGGAAGATAAAAGATTAACTAGACAGCTAGCTTTTGGAAGATGATGAAGATAGAAAAGCTTCCAGCCTTCCACCAGTCAATAACATGGAAAATAATTGATGTTTGATGACTGTCAAGTCTACCAAATTTCTAGATTGGCTCGTGATTATACAGATGTAACAGAGTTTGATATCAGAACCAATATTAGAAAGTAATCTCTTATTAGTTTGCTTATTTTTTCAAGAAAACTCATGAAATTTGACAACAGAGGGAATTCCATTGTCACACCCCATGATACGACCAGAAACATTTTGCTTGAACACAGAGAAGTTAAGGAATAAAAAACGGGGTTAACCTGAAAGTTCAACCTTTGCAAACCTACATGAGGATGAAGCCCTCGAATCATTTAGATGGATATTGTAAAGCTTGGCCACATCCTCACCTACGCCATATCCAGGACGGGGTTCCATTTTTAATTGCTGAATACCACATGTTTGTCCAAGTACGAAGATTCTTCACAAACCAGCTCCATCTCCAAATAAAAAAGACAAATAAGAAGGAACCTACATGGAATTTACAACATCCAGTAACAAGATCTACCATCGTATCTGTAAACCCACACCTTTCAATTGGATGGCCCATATCAAACAAATTCATGCATATCGCCACTAAGCCAAGTGGGAAAAAACAAAACCTCACCACACACACACAGGGAGGGAGGGAAACAACCAAAATCCCATCTACACACACAGACACGCAGACAGAGACAGAGGAAGGGAGGGCGAGAGTTAATAGGGAAAGATGGTAAAGCAAAACTCATCAAATTCTACCATGAAAAATAGCAACTATACCAAATTCAGTGGTATAGAAGAGCTCAATTGGAACGAAAACCCAGGGTCAAACACATACAAACCCATGAAGGTAGGCAAAAAAACAGGGACAACCAAAACCAGAGAAAGGAAGAGCATGATCATTAAAGCGCCAAAAAAGCCAAACCTGTTTACCCATCTTGATAACAATGTAAGGATCACTGCTTACGACATCCCGAACGGCAAGATTGATGCCACGATGAATATGGATTCTGAGAAGACCCAGCAAGCTCTCCATTGACAACGATGAAGAATGAGAACTGTTCGGACTATGACCCGGCGACTCCATCTGACCCTCCTCTTCTCTCTATTTATTTTAATAATTTTGCAAGAACCCACCTCACCTTGACGTGCCTTTGATTTCCTCACCAATTACCAGCGCCCCGCGTTCAGTCAATCTTAATTATTAATCATGTGCTCGTCTATCTGTTTAGAAACCAGAACCAGGCAACATTCCTTCCTTCCATTCCTGTGGAAGCGTTTGTTTGAACACTGGTATTTAACGACTTTCTGGGGTGCTTTCTTTAGAAAAAAGGATTATTTTAATGGCTGTTATCTGTTTATTGTTTTAAGTTCTGACGTCGTGTTTGACCGAGAAATTTGAGCCCGTGAAAAGCGTTGGCAAAGGCCAAAGTTGCCACGTGGCTTACTTAAAGTGGGGCCCGCGTTGTGGGGAAGACCGGGGAGCGTGCGTTATGAGTTCTGAGTCTGAGGTTTTACTTTTACCCACCGCTAGGTCCGCTACCAGGGAGGGACAGAAAGAAATCGGCTTCAGTGAGTGGGTTCGGAGTTCGGACATTCTGCCTCCGTGACTCGTGGAGCCCATTCGTCCTATGTGGTATGGTAGCCTTGGTAGCCTGGTAGGTATCATCCCGAATTCGGTATCCTAGGTGAACAGATAAAAAGGTTCTTAACTTCTTATCAATGTTTTAAAAGCTTATACGCGGTGGATGAAGCGCTTTCCAGTTTCCTCTCCGGGTGGACCGGTCATCGGTTCACTCGTTTGGGGTTAAAGAATCAACTCGTGAGAGATTACAGCAATAAAAAAGTTTCAAAAACAATTAAATAAATATAAAACCATGTAACCCGCTTAATGACTAAGTCAATATGCTTTAGATGATAGACCACAAGTTGACCAGAACCAGAATCGTGACCAATCAGATAAACAGTAGGTTGAAAACATGGGGGATGGATCATTGAACAGGTTCCAACCAAAATATAACACAAATCAATATATATTAATAAATGATTTTTCATTTTTGGCCATTTGATTATGGGGAAAAAAGGCTGTCGTATTTTTGCCATGTGGAGAGATGATGTGGACATTCAGAGCCATCTAATAAGTAGAAAACCCTCCCGAATTGACTCTACTAGCATAAAATTATAAATAACGTTGGAAGTGTTTTTGTTTTTATTCTTCTTTTTGAACCCCCGTTAAGACAATTGCTGTCGCTTTCTTGGGGGGGTGTTATATTAGCCCCCATTCCCCCACACATTATGCCAATTGCCAACCAACAAAAGAGATTGAAACCAGGCCCTAACCTGCCACACAGGCCATACAATGTGGGCTTCCTTTTTCAAAAGGTTTGTCATAATAATTTAATATAGTTTTCTTATGAAAAAATTATGACCAATGGTGAAAAAGAGTCTTTGTGTATATGCTAGGATAAGGCTGTGTTCATATGTCCCTCTCTAAACTCATATTGGTGGGAAATTTGTATGAGTTTAAATAGAGGTAATATGTATGTATGTATGTGTTAGTCAAATCAAACTTGTAAGCTTTTGAAACAGACCTTTTATTCATCAAGTTCAAACTCGAATAATAATAGTCAACCTTACCCTAAGGTTTGAATTCAACGTGAATTTGATTCAAAGGCTAGTCAACCCTCTACGTGGACACTTCAGTGGAAGTGGAGAGGCAGTGGCAGTGGCAGTGGCAGTAGCACTGGCTTTAGGTAAGGTGTTTGTCAGGGGTTCGATTGTTTTGAGTTCTGTGTTAGCCCTGGGCCTTTTTAAGTCCTGTCTTTATCGTTTTGGTTAAGGTGTGGTCTCGTAGGCTAAGGAGAGTAGTTTGGTGGGCTTTGTCTTGGTGCTGTTTGTTTGCGTTTCGTTTCTTTTAAAAAAAAAAGTTAAGAAAGTTAAGATTAAAGTCGATGATTTTTCAACAATTAGTATAAGGCTGACGGCTCTGCACAGTAACTGGTATTGTTAGAAATTAATGAGAAGCAAAAATAAGTTAATTTAATTAAACATATTATGACAAAAACAGATGTTGGAAAATAGATATTATATGATTCATGAAGGATGATAAGATATATTGTATGATTTAAAACAAAAATATATATTTTTCAAACCAGATTGTGGTTTCAGTTATAGAAACAGAAAATGTTTTCATGTTTTTGTTTTGAAAACAATTTATTTTCAAACCAGACGATTTTAATTAGTTTTTGTAATTAACAACAATAAAATCAATTTACATTGACATCCATCCCCTAATTGCTAATTGAGTTACAAATTTGATGTCAAAAAGTTATTTGAAACTGTAGATTTGATGAAGGATGATGGGGTTTTAATTGCAATCTGTCACAATTGGGGTTTTAATTGCAAGTGGGAATTGGCTTTACCTAGAAGTAACAAATTTAAAAAAAAAAAAAAAAAACATTATAGGATTGGTAGTAGTGGTCTCTACCATTAAAATGAATTGGGGGTTAGATTTGTTGACTTTAATGATGGAGAAGAACATTATTCTTATTAACAACAAGCTAGAAAAGGCATGTGCAATGCATGGATCGGTGTTAGAAGGGGACCACGGGAGCAATCATATTCAATTTCCTAATTAATCAATATCATAAAACTGGTAATTAATCAAGTAGTATTCATCAAATTCCACCAGGGGATTGATTGTTCAAAGCCCTTAAGCTATTATGTCTTTCTGGCAGCATAGATTTTTCCTAGAAGGGAGACTGAATTGCTTGTGGGTGAGTTTAAATATCCACATATTTGATTTTTTATTTTAGAAATTTCAAAAATTATGAAATTTTGATATGATTGGAAGCAAACGGAAGAAGAGAGAGAATAAGCTGATGTGGAGAAAAACACTTTATATATTAATAGGAAAAATGAAGGATCCATTTGGTTTGCAGTCAGAATTGGAATCAGAATCAGAATGATTTATTCCCATAATCTATTTGATTCAGAGATAAAAAGGGAATAGGAATTAAAATCAGCAGGAATGATATTTCATTCCCATAGGAGGGGCAGAGGGGATGACATTCCAGCATGAATAAAAGCGAGATTTCGATTCCACCCAACGAAACAGTTGAAAATGAAATAGCTCATTCCGATTATAAATCCAGACCCCTATTCCTACGAACCGAACGGAGCCAAATTTCAATAGAAATTTGTGAATTCTCAACACAGCTCAACAAGGGCAACAGACTTTGTGATGAGAGTGCTAGACAAGTAACAAGTGAAAGAATAACCATAGATCTTCAAGTTGACTGAAGGAAAAGAAAAGACAATTAGATGAAAGGTTTTGGAGTTTTGTTTTGTACTGATTCGGTTATTAGTTTTAAAATTGAAATAAGATTTCTACTCTAGAAAATAACATCTTATTTGTTCATATAAGCTTGAAGGGAAGCTATAATTTGATGGTAAAATAGAACCTTCTATGAAAACATTCTGTACAAATAGGCAGAGATGGTAAGTAGGTTCTAAAAGGAGAATTGATGATGTACAAAGGTGCAGGATTTGAAACCGTGAAAAATCTTATATTTTCTTCTATTCTTTTTCATAGTGATGAATAAGCATCTCTGCGGTCTGCCTTTCAGATAAAGCAAACACCAAATTATATACCAAAAATATATATATATATATATAAAAATATTAGTCTTTTTATTATTATTATTGCGTTAAGTTGAAGTGAATTTCTTTTGGTCATGAATAAATTAAACAAAAATAACTTTTAAAGTTGGGTATACTAGATACTAATAGTGCTTCATTTTCAAAATATTTAAAAAAAATTATGGATCAAGAATGAGTTTTTGCTGTTTTTAGGTGATTCCAATTTCAAAATTTGCTGGAATTAATCAAAATCAGCAATGCTGAATTGAAAATTATCAATCTTTTGTATGTTTTGAAGAAAGCATGAACAAGGAATGGATTAATTCATACTGGTTGGCCTAAGTTTGAGCTTATTTTACATCAATAGTGGTTTCATGGATTCTTTGTTACAACTCAAACTTGATTCAGTCTCCCAATTAACCTCTAACAAAAAAAAAAAAAATCAAATAAAAACCCAACCTAAATTTTTCTCAACGGTGAGCTCCAAACAAAGCCCTTATTCAGTATGGGATGGTATTGTCTATTGTGATCCATGGAGTTGATCTTTGTGGTAGACTAACGATGGACCACTTGGGCGCCCAGTACTCACATGCTTGCCTGTCACAGTCAAAACTGATTTGGGGTGTTTTTACAACATGATTGATTTTGTAATTATATTATTTTCTATTGATCTAATAATTATTTTTATTTTCAAAAATAAAATCAATCATGTTGTCTGAACACTCCCTTCTAGATTATGAAGTAGAAACAGAACTACGGAACTGCTTAAAATTTTAATTTCGGGAATTGGAGAGAGAATATTTTTGCTTTGATTTTATATTTTTTATTATATAGAGAAAGATAAGAGATTCCCGTGATTTTGCTCATATAGCAGTTGTTTTCATTTAAAAAAAATCATGTTGCCTAGCTTCTTATTTGATTTTCTACTTAATTTCAAAGAATAGATTAATTTTCCATCTTATCCGGTAAGGAAGGATGGGTGTTAACCACAAAAAATATATATATATATAGAAATTTATTGAAATTTTTATATCTATCTATCTATCTATCTATATATATACACCATATACACTAAAAAAATGAGAATGTTGAAATTGGTTTGGTCAAAACACCATGATTTTATTTTCCAACCTTACCCTCAACTTTCTATTTTTTTCTCATTGTATATATATGTCATTGCAAAATAATTATGAAAAATCACATAAAATGAAGAAACAATATAAATTACAAAAAACAAAGAAATACATAAAAAATTTACAAAAAAAATCATAAAAATTGAATAAAAATAACATAAATTACAAATCTATACCATACCGAAAAATGAGAATGTTGCAATTGGTTTGGTCGAAAGACCCTGATTTTACTTTCCAACTTTACCCTCAACTTTCTATTTTTTCATTGTATATATTGTCATTGCAAAATAATTGTGAAAAAAACACAAAAAAAATGAAGAAAGATAATATAAATTACAAAAAAAAAACAAAGAAACATAGAGAAAATTTACAAAAAATATAAAAAATCATAAAATTGAAGAAAAAAACATAGATTACAAAAAACAAGGAAAACCCATAAATTATAGAAAAATGAATAAAAAATGTAGAATAAAATAAGAATTTATATATACTACCATATATAAAAAATGAGAATGATTCAGTTAGTGTGGTCGAAAGACCCTGATTTTTCATACCAATACTACCCCTTAATTTTTTTTTTTCTAACATATCCCAATTCTATATGAGGGTGCATGATGGTAGTTGGCAACAAAAAAAGCATTATCTTTTCTAAAGAGGCATTGGGTGGGCATCTGATCCATCAACCCATTAATGGTCCATTTTGGGTTCAACCTAAACTCACCATATCCCAACCCAACCTACCCAACACATTAATTTTTCACATAATACATAAATTCTTGAAAAATATAACTATAAAAAATACACAATATACAAATAAAGATAGAAAATGTAAAAAATAACATAAATTAAAGAAAAAAAATCAAGATAATTATGAAACGCATAGAAAAGGAAGAAAATAATATAAACTACAAAAAACAATGAAATACATACAAATTTTACAAAAAATGTTGAAAATCACAAAAATTGATGAAAAATAACAGAAATTACAATCAATAAAGAAACCCATAAATTATGGAAAGATGAATAGAAATTGCAGAATAAAAAAATTATAAAATATATAAAAAATGAAAAAAATATAACAAAAATACATAAATTTCATTCCATGGGCCCTAGACATGTTTGTTAGTTGGACCCATGTCTTATAAGGGCATTTGGTCTCTAGGACTGTATGTTATCATGTGTATGGTTGTTAAGTAGGGCTTGCAACTCATGTCCTTAGTAGTAGGCAACACTATGACACGTTATGAATCGTTCAATTGTTTTATTTTTGGACAAATGTGTAGAGGTGATCAATGTGCATAGAAGGTGTTTGCATACATGTTACTCTAGTGGTTGGTTGATAAATTTTGCTCCCAACTAATTTAGCAAATTAACATAATAGTTTAGTTTACTTTTAACCATTAATAGTAATTATTTTCATAGGTTTTAGGTTATCACAAAACGGGAGATTTATTAAGAGTGGCATCTCCAATTCTCCATAAATTTTGTGTTTCATTGGGATGAACTGTATCTATATATAATGCTGTTGAATGTAATTTTATCATTGATTTGGTGCATTAATGTTTCAATTTGATGCATTTGCAACCAACATTTTATAAATTATAAAATTCAGATATTGGCATTTTGCGAGGATAATCTTTTTTTATATATTATATAATTGTCTTAGAACTTGAACAATATGTAAACTTTCATCTATGCCCGAGATGTAAAAGCATAGTCAAACATCACCATCAATATCAAATACCCCATGCATCACACGGACCATTCCAATAGTTATTCCAAAAAAATGATGAATCAGAGTCAAGTTTGTTGCTTAGATGATGCCACTGAGAATCCTAATTCCTAAGACTTCACTTGATCTATGCTACCTAACATGCTATTTCTTTAATTTTTAAGTATGTTAATATATCTAATTAATTAAAATAAATATCCTTTTATAAAACTATAAAGTATTAAAAAATAGTTGTCCCCATTTGTAGCACAAGGTCTAGCGGTGATCAGTCTCAGCCTTGGCCTGCAAAGTTTTGAGCTTGGGCATAGGTTTTGGGTTAAGCCGAAAGATTTATGACCAGACTTGGATTCAATACATCTACGCCCAACTCTTCACATGTTATATTATATTTATATATGATATGATATGTATTATATAATATGGCATGATATAAAATATATTAAAATATGTTGGCTCGGAAATCTCAAAAGCCCAAGTTGGGCCTACTTAGGACCAGGACTGGCCCGATATTTCACTATTGACTCTTGAGGCATCAGCTGGGTTGGGCCGAGGCCTAAGTTAAGCACCATGTTATAGGTGCTAGGTTCAGCTTAGGCCCGGACCAGTCCATGATCAGTATTTACAAACTAATCAACTGGAAGCCAATGCAATTGAGGGCCCGTACCAGTTTGAGAGGGCTGAACCGAAGATTCAGCTAACCTGCTGGTTCAGGTGCTTTGAAGCACTTCAAATAAGATATTTAAAGAGGCTTAAGTGGACAGCCATTCGAATTATAGTTTTCAAATTCTGACCGGACTAGACAATTGGACAAGAAAAACCGGGAATCGGTTAGGTGATTGGTTCCATTTTTCTAAAAAGATTGGATTTTTTCTCAAAAACCGTTGATTTTGGCCAGCAAACCGCTGATCTGGGCAGCTAACCGTTCAAACGGTTTTGACCGTTTTATTTTTTATTTAATTTATTTATTTTTTATCATAATGGATTGATTGTTCAGTTCAAGTGATCGGACTATTCGACCCGGGAACCGGACCCCTGACCTGTTCATTCTCCGGGTCAATTTTAAAAACCTTGCTTCGAATGACTGACGGACGGCCAATTTGAGTTCTTTAAATTTTCCCTAAACACAATTTATAATTATAAGCTATTGGTGTGGGGAAAGCCAGAAAATGTTACACTTAACATTGCTGATTTCAACTGTCCGGAGTTTTCACTAAACATTGCTTATATGCAGGCTGTTTGTGTGGAACCCAAACAGCATATCCCAACCGTGTAATGGAAACATCTCTTGATGACAAGTATGAAAGATGTATTCAATGCAAGATGAGATTTGCATGTGGGGTGCTGGTGGTGTGTTATCTCTTCAGATCAGCCCTCTCAAAAGAGCATGTATTTCTCTGTCTGAACGGTGCTCACACCATTCAAATAGCTCCCTGCAATTTTGCATTGGAAATATCTCCCATGAAAAAATCACACAAGTATGGAGATATTCCCAACATAAGGCTGTAAAGGTTATTGGAACGGGCTTTGCCGTTACCGAAGCTGGACTCACAAGTTGCAACTCAGGAGTGTCAATTGGACTGGATTTGGTCTAATTCAATCCAATCCAATGTGAGTCCATTGTAAATGGACCAAGTCCAATCCAATCCAATGAATATTCTGGACTAATTTGGATCGATCCAATTTAATGTTTGGACCATCCAATCTGTTCAATTTCATTTTGATTTAGATTAGTTTCAATCCAAACTCGATTCATTGACACATATATTCTTATCTTATATCAATGGACCAGATATTAGCTTAATCCAACTCAATCCAATATAAATTTGTTAAGAATGAATATATCTTGTTGGTCCGTTCAATCCGTCCAAATTAATTTTGGACGGACGGGATCCAATCTAAAATCGATCCATTGAAATCGGTTAGTTGCAGGGGGCTGCTCGGAAACAGTGCGAGCACCAACTTGCCCTAACAGAAGCCGAACTCAACTATGACCAGCAAATTAGGGATCCTGATCCAACTGAATGAGCTGAACCACGTAGTATGCTCCAAACCTACTTATGGGCTCGGATCTGAAGTTTTTTTTTTTGTTTTTTTCCCTAAGCTATTGGCTCGGATCTGAAGTTGTGCCCACAAGACATTATAGATGCGCATTGCGAATATCACCCTTTTCATTTATTGAGAGATGTTCCCAATTCACAGATGTGGTAGTCCATTGGTAGAGATGTGGGTAGCAGATCCAGAGTACCTACTCATACCATGAGTCCGGCTGACTTGGAGTCTTTAATAAGATTCACATCAGCAGTCGCAAGTTTTCACTTTTCAATTAGTTAATTACTTAATTCAGCCATCCCGGGACTAATTTCTCCCGCCAAATTCTCCTCGACAGAACAGAGGAAATGGAAACGCAGCCGTGGGAAGCATTAGACGTAGACGATACAGACCTACCCGTACTCGTTCGTTGCTCGGCGCTCCTCCCTTCCAAGCGTCCCCCGCCACCGCCACCGCCACCGCCGGCACCACCACCACCACCACCGTCACAACAACTACAACAACAACAGCCACCACAACCGGAAAGAATCTACTCTTCAAACACACAGTCCCTCTCTCAAGAGCCCTGTTCTCAACTTCGCTGTTTTTCCCAATCTCAACCCATAACCCATGATTCAGAAGCCCTAGAGTATCATTCTATACCATCCTCACCTCGGGTTGAGGAGAGAGAGGAACCCTCCTCGACCAGTGCGCGTCGTCTCATTCCTGGTCCCGCCGGTGCCGTTCAGGCCGCTATGCACCGGCTGGACCGTAACAGGCAGAATTTTTCCACCGGCGAAGAACGAATCCCCACGCAGGAGTATCTAAGGAGGGCCCAAGAAGAAGGAGAAGACGATGAGGATTTTAAGCGCAATCCGTGGCTCTGTGCTATTGACTTCCTTCAATCTGAAGGAGCTGGTATAAACTTGCTTATTTTCTACTTCTTCCTCTTTTTTCCCCTTTTCTGTGTTTGCGAAATTCCTTTCTTTCTCGTTTATGAATTGCTAATTTTCTGTTGGGTTTATTCAGATATGGGGAAAGGTGGGGTTATGAGAACCCCTTTGTGCTCGATTAAGACCCGCTTTGGATCTGATAGGGTTCTTCAGGTATCCCTGTTCTTTGCTTGATAGAGCATTAGGTTGGAAGTCGACAAGTCCAGCAATTTTGGCTTAACTTTTCCATCATTATTATTTTTGACATTTGTAGTTGGTATAGTGGCTTTCTAGGGCCTAACTATGTTCGATTTTGGGTTGCTGATTAGGTTGTTGCAGTTATCAAGTCCTGCACGTCGAATGGGCTAGGTGACCTTATTGTAACTCTTAAGGTAGTTCCACTAATAGAATAACAACTCTGAAGCTAAATTGTGGGAAGTTGCTTTATTGGTTTTGCAACAAATATGCATTTACTGTAGCTAATACGGCTAAAATTTTGATTTCAGGACCCTACTGGTACCATTGGTGCAAGCGTTCATCGCAAAGTCCTCACTAATAGCGAATTTGGAAGGAGCCTTTCTGTAGGAGCAGTTATTATTCTCCAAAAGGTTATGGAGGCTTCTTTTTCCAATAATTGACACATGTCACATCATTTATCATGATATAAGTTGCAATTTTGTTCATATGGTTTCATTTCATTAGTAGAGAATTATTGATAGGTTCATAGGCATGCTTCAACCCATAAAATTGAATGACAACTTGGTTTTAATTACAGTAGCATCAAAGTTAAGAAACTTACAGAAGGCATGGTTCTTTCAGGTTGCTGTATTCTCCCCTTCTTGTTCAGCACAGTATCTAAACGTAACACTGAACAATGTGGTCAGGGTATGTACTTTTTTTTCCTCCTTTTTTACTTGGAATTTGGATAGCAGTTCTGATTACTTAAATATAGTGCTGAGTGTGGCTACTGTTATTTTCTAAATGAATTTTTTTTAGTGGATAACGATATAATTTTATTAAATTAAAAAACAGGAAAGAATTATAAATAATTTACAAGTGCCAGAGAAAAAAAAAAAGATTGATCCTTAATTTACATCATTAGCTAAGACTCTTGTTGTGGTGCCTAGCAAAGCTGGCAATCTAAGATTACCTAAACTGCATCCATCAAATTTCAGCTTAACCATGTTTAGCAGTGGGGGAAACCAATCACAAACTAAAATAGGCCTTTCCATGGACGAGTTAGTGGGGGTGCAAATAGATCGGATCATGATGGAATCTGAAGTCCGATCCTATTTTGTCGGATTCGGATCACCCCTATCCAATCCGATATACATATATATATATATATATATGAAAATAGTTGAAAAAATACTTGTTTTTTTTGTTTTTCTTTATTTAAATTGTTATATTTTCTTTTCCTTTTAATAATTTATTATTATTTTTAAAATAAATCGGATTGGATCAGATTCGGATATCCGACATCCTGATTGGATTCGAATTTGAATCAGCATTTATGAGATCCAATCAGATCGGATTGGATTCGGATATACCATGATTCAAATCTGATCCGATCTGTTTGCATCCTTATGAGTTAGCAACCTGATGCTAACATCTTATTAAATCATCAACCAAGTAGTGGACAAAGATATTCATGGTTTTAACCTAAGAAACAACCTTGGCTTTGATATTTTCTATCACTGTTTTAGCTGTTTGGCTTCGTCCTTCAAGCATTTCTTTCTCCCCAAATTGCCCAAGGATAGCGACCCTAGTGCATTCCCAAAGCATCTTTCCCTTTCTACTCAAATCTGTTGGAGGAATCCACCTACATCCACAAAGGTTAAGAAAATGCTCCCAAATTCTAGAAGCGAAAGTGCAAGGGATTAGCAAGTGAAGAGTAGTTTCACCACTTGACCAACAAGGCAGCAAACGTGGGGTGAAAGGCACCCATTTGGGCTCCTTTTCTTCAAGACCTCACAAGTGTTATTTTTTGATGATAAACCTCCCAATAGAATGCTCTAATCTTGGGTGGAGTGGACCCCACCAAATGGCATTGACTGGAAAAGAACCCAAATTGGGAAGATGAGGAAGTAGAACTTAAAAGAAAGAAGCACAAGAGAAATGCCAGATGGGGAATGAATCCAAACCCTGCTATCGGAGGTAGAAAGGTTGAGATAGACACTTTTAAGAGATTGAATTAAATTCAATGCCTCAAAGATTTCACTTTCCCTTAGGCCCCTTCTGAAACCCAAATCCCAAAGAGGCTTTGGCACCAAACTACACAATGAAATACAAGTTTGTTTTTATTTAAAGAGAGAGCATAAATATGAGAAAAATGGTCTTTCAGTGGTGAATAGCCCCACTAGAGGTCCTCCCAAAATCTATTTTTTCTACCATCTGAAACATCATAACGAACTTTCGAGATGAAGGTTGGATATAACTTGGAAGTTGACTTCTAGGGGGCCAACAAAGAACTTAAACTGGTTTTGCATCTCACCCATTAAAATCTAGACCATAGGTACTTTTGATTATAACATGCCATAATTTGTCCTTATCTAAAGGGGAATCTTTCTAACCACTCACCCAACAAGGATAAATTTCATCTCACAATCTCTCCCATTACCATTCCCAAACCTCCATCCTTCTTCCTTTTGCTTACCAAATTTCAGTTAAATAAGTGATTCTTTTAGACTCTCTTGGTTCCCCAAAGAAAATTCCTCATGGTCCTTTTTAGACTTTTTCCAAGGGCATAGCTTCTTTGTGAATTTGTCTACTATAGGGTTCCAAAAATTTTGTGATCTAGGGTTTCCTTCGAAGGGTAACCCTAGGTAACACATAGGCCAAGAGGAGATGACAGAATAAATGCAAAGTGTTTTATAACTCTTTGGTCCAAGTTGATACCCATTACGAGACTCTTGGAAAGGTTGACTTTAAGGTTGGAGATCTTCTCAAAACATTGGATGAGTAAACTTAAATTCCTCACAACAACCTCCTCATTAGTATCACCAAAAAAAAAAAAAAAAAATAAAATAAAATTCACATAGTCTTCAAAAAGTAAATGTGAAACCATTACTTCCTCCCTCCTTACCTTAGCTCCCCTTGGTAAACCCCTATCATCCACTCTAACAAGAAGCCTACTTAGAACATCTATTACCAAGGTGAAGAGAAAGGGTGAGAGGGGGTTACCTTGCCGAAGCCGAATGCCTCTCTTTGCTAGGAAAAAATCTTTAAATACCCTATTCACTAGAATTGAGTAGTGGCACGAGCAAAAGCAGCCCATAATCCATTTTCTCCATCTTTCCCCAAACCCTCTCTTCACTAGAATCTCCTCGAGAAAAGACCAATCCACCATGTCGTATGCTTTCTCCAAATCTAACTTTCAAACCCAACCTTTCTTCTTTGACTTTTCCATGTCCTGGACACATTAATTTGCAAGTCCTTGGTTTTGGGAAATCAGGGTTGGGAGAACCTCCTTGGGTCTAAGAGAGAGAACTATGGATATGATCTTATAGAGACTACCAACCAAGCTAATAGGTCTAAAATCTCTAGGGTGAGAGATTTCATCTGTTTTTTGCCATTTAATCTGTGTTTTGATTTTGTGCTGTTAGGTTTGATTGATAAATAGACAATGGCTCAAGCTGCTTGAGCCAATGCCTTTGTTTATTTTGCATAGCTACAAGATTGGACCTTTCATATACCTAATCCACTTTTTTACTAATTAGGATGGAGTGGTGATGCCACTCTCCTACTATGTATATAAGATTGGACTTTATATCATTGTCATCATCATCTAAGCTTATCCTAACCATTAACTACATAAATCCTCTTTTTTCATTTTATTCTATTTAATGCATATCCATTGTTAAATTTCTTAGTTCTTACTACTTCAACCAATGTCCTTTTTGGTCTGTCTCTAGCCCTTCTAGCCCCTTCAACTTGCAACAAATCACTTCTTCTTACAAGTGCTATAGATGGTCTTCTATGCACATGACAAACCATCTTCAGTCCAGTATTTTAAAAGCGCAAGGCGCACAATTTAAAAAAAAAAGGTTAAAAATTCAAAAAAAAATGCAAAAAAACTCAAAAAATTATAAAACATAATATTAATAAAAATATAAACTTAAGTTTTAAAATAAATGTTTTAAAAAACCTATTATCTAAAATTAAAATACATAAATATAATATGTAAAGCATATTCAAATGAGAATTTAAAAATGAAATCAAACATATAAAACATTTTCAAGCATATAAAACCCACAATCTCTTTTTTTTCTCAATTTAATCAAGTAGCTAATGTGACATATTACATTCCTAATTCTACAAGCCGCCTTTGTGCCACGCCCCTCGAGGCAAGCCCAAACAAGTCCATGTTAGGGTCTTAAATTCTTAGTTTTCACACAAAAAATATTAATTTTATAGTTTTAATTGCTTTTAAGAAGATATCTTATTAGGATGAATGAATGGACAATATTACCAAATAGGGGATTCTCGAAGCTCCGGTGCCGCCAGACTCAAAAAAAAGGAAAAAGCGGCAAATTTTCAAAAGGCGCACCAGGCGTGCGCCTTTTGAATGGGCTGCGCCTAGGACCTAGGCGAGGCGCCTACCCTAAAATGCGCCTTGCCTGTGCACCTAGGTGCGCCTCAGGCATGCCTTTTAAATACTGCTTCAGTCTACTTTCTTACAGGTGCTATAGATGGTCTTCCTTCAAGTGACGTCATTTCTGACTCTATCATTTCTAATTTTCTCACTCATCCATGTCAGCACTTGCATTTTTGCCACACATTTTTTAACATGTTTCTTGACTGCCCAAAACTCTGCTCCATACAGCATTGCTGGTCTTACAATTGTTTTATAGAATTTTCCTTTTAACCTGAGTACTATTTTCTTATCACATAAGACTCCAGATGCACCCCTCCATCTTGTCCATCATGCTCTAATTCTATGGGCGACATCCTCCTCAATCTCTTGTTATGAATTATCAAACCAAGGTAAAGGAAAAATGTCACATTGAGTTATCTCTTGGTCTTCAATCCTAAATGTCCCCTGATTTGCATTCTTATTGTTGTTGTTGTTATACTTATATAGCATATATTCTGTGTTTGTCCTACTTAAACCTCTTGGTTTTAAGGTATTTTCCCACAAACTTAATTTTGCATTTAATCCTTCGTTTGTTTCATTATTAATATAATGCCATCAGCAAACACCAAGCATCATGGGACTTCATCCTGAGCATGTTTAGTCAATTAATCTATGTTTTTTCTTTGCAAATAAATAAGGATTAAGCGTTGAGCCTTGGTGAAGACCTATTGTAACTGTAAAATGTGATGCCTCTCTCACAGGTGTTCTAACATTGGTTGTTTCCCCCTCGTATATATCCTCCTTGGATATAGCCTTGTAGCCCAACCAAATACTAATCGTCTAGTGAAACCAATCTGTTATTTTGGTTCAAATTATTTCAGAATAATATTGGGATGATTGGCTATGCATTTAAGATGCATCTGGAATAACAAGTGGTCATGAAAAGGGAAAGTTGAAATTACAAACTTTGTAGAGTTTTCATTCACATAACAGAGCTTAGGACTCCAGTTCTCTCTCCCTCTCTCTCTCTCTCTCTTCACTCACTTTCCCAAATGTTATAACAATTTCAGCTGTTTGAACAGTTAGTTAAAGAAGCTACATGAGCAATATTGCCTGTTTTTCTTTTTATGGGTTATATGTATCCATGCACGATGAGATTTGTGGTTTCCAAAACCTCCTTAGGTGTTAATTTCTCAAGGTTCTCTTATAGTCCTATTGGTAAATTAAATGTTGATTTTTTTTTTTTTAATTTGGTATGTGGATTTTTAGGGGGCTTTCAGATTTTGAGCAATGATGGAGGGAGGCCAGTTCTTGTGATTTATCCTTTTAATCTCTTAGAAATGGGAGCAACCATTGCATGTATCCAAAGAGAAGTTACAGAATGTATATTTTAGTGGATGGATCGGAAACGGAAAAGGAGGATGGAGAGATCGTTATGGACAAGACTCATGAAATCGAGAGAATGGACTATCTGGAAACAGTGATCAACAAAGAGGTGGAGGTAAGCAAGATTTTGGGACTACTCTACTTGGGTGGAGAGGATTTTGCTAGGCAAGCTTTCCGGGAAGTGGAAGAGGTTCCAGGTGAAGGTTCAAATGCTGGTAAGAAGGCTTTAATTGCTTCAGAAGCTACTACTACTGGGGGGGGGGAGGATGACAAACTGCGGAAAGAAGCAGAGCAAATATAAGGGAGGTAGTATGACAGCAGAGCAAATATTTGAAAAAAACGCAGTCTTGGAGCTTGGAAGGGTAAAATGAAAAGAATGGAGATAAAAAGATTGGTGTAGGCCATCCTAATGCTGTATTGCTGTTAAAAGATTTAGACATAAAAATTCAACAGACCTGTGCCAGTGTCAAAGGTTTTTGCTAGATTGAAAGTGGGTCTATTTGGGGTGGGAACCAACAAGAGGGTTAAGAAAAAAAAGTAAAGAAAAGCAAGAGGTGCCTAATGTTGCTGATGCTGGACTGCAGTGATTGATTTTTTGTCGTATTTTGGGATGGAGCGTTAAGTTTGGGTAGTCTGTAATTTGGGTTTCTAGATGGAGAGCTGGGTGGTAATTGTTGGGTCTGTTATTTGTTCAATTTGGATTTGGGTGGGGGTAGGGGGGAGATGTGCTTGAGGTTGGCTAGGGCAGGGTTTTTTTGTTCTGATTGTGGTGACTTCTCATCACTGTTTGTAGTTTTTTCTCTTTATTAATGGTTTTTTCTTTATTTATCTTAAAAAAAAATGACATAGATTGTTCATCTAAAGATCTTGATATCCAGTGTCTTCACCCAATGGACTACTCTTAGGGATGGCAACAGGGTAGGTTCGGGGAGGGTTTTGTAAATTCTAGACCCTATCTGCCTCTCTAAACCTCCCAACCTGTACCCACCCCAAAACCCGTAGCGGGTTGGATTTTGAGAATCCAAACCCTCCCCACACATGAAAATGAAAATCCCTCCCTGACCCTAGCCGCCTCTCATTCAAGGGTAGGGCGGGTTGGGTTTAGAACCTGCATCTAATTTCCTATTATTTCTTGTTATGTATAAGCAATAAATAAGTAAAATAACATGAGCAAACAACAAAATTTCTAATTGATCAAGGCACATAAAAATACATAAACTATCAATTATCCTTCACATAAAATTCAAAATATTATTAAATTCAACACTTAATATATAAAGTTCATATGTTTTTCAACAATATGCGGGTCAAGGAGGGTTGGGTTTAGCCTAATACCGTACCCTACCTGTGCTCTTATAGGTTGTAGAATCTCAAAACCTGTCCCGAAATCCATCCTTCAAGCAAAAGAACCTGCCTTGTTTGGGCAGGTACCCACTGGGTAGGGTAGAAATTGCCACCCCTAACTACTTTGATGGTAGTGGCTTCAATAATAGCATCCCTGCTTCTTTCTTTATCAAGAAAAATTCTCTAGTTACACATTCATCAAAAAAAAAAAAAACTCTTTGGTTCATCTCTTCCCAAATTGTCCAACAAATTGATGCTCTTGTACACTTCCATAATATTCTTCCCCTCTTCTTTGGCCAACTAACAAAGGTAGAGGCGAACAGATTTTGTACATTTGATGGAGGGTTCCACCTACACCCAAACAAAGAAAGAAACCATTCCCAAATTGAAGAAGAAAAGGGCAGGAGATTAATAAATGATAGCAATTCTCACCATTGACCTTACAGACAGAGCACAAATGAGGTGAAAGACACCAATTAGGTCTTTTTCTTTGCATTAATTTATTTTGGTAAATTTCATTTATAAAAACAAATCATTTTGGTAATTTTTTTCTTTGCAGTAATTCACAAGTATTAATTCTCTCTAGAAACACTTTCCAGAAAAAACCACCCACCCTATGCGGAATGGGTTTATTCCAGACCTCCTTGACCGGAAGAGACAACTCCTAACTGTCACTCGGCTGATTAAGGGATGAAAAAACTGTCTATAGCAACCAGCCATGCAAAAGCCTCCCCTCTTGGTGGAATAGGATTATCCCATACACTTACAACCTGTGTAGGTTTCCTGTTGATTTTAAATTAGAGCTGCATGGGACTTCAAAAAGAATTTTTCATTCCTATACTCCTTCCACCACAACTTATCCATTGAAGAGCTTGATACTTTTGTTTTTTCTAGTCTGTCCAGCATTGCAATATACTCTTCCGCCTCCCAGTCAAATAATGGTCTTCTGAACTTGGGATACCATATTAGTTAATCACCCCTCATTTAGTAATTGATTAATACTAACATTCAGTGATTTAAAAGGCATACCTAGGCCCAAATGCAGCCCCTTCTGGTTATTGATAAAAAAGAGGCTTCCGGTTTTCTGAACGATGTAAAAGGGAACCATTGATTTTTTGAGATTTACACTGTTGTCATTTGGTAGTCATCATGGTGTAAAAGTGTAAATATAAGTTTCCATCGAGTTTTGAGAAGATGGAGTTTTACATCGATTTTATCGGTGGTAACTTTCCACCGATGTAAAACATCATCACATCCAAATGCTAGCAAAATCAGACCGGAGTGTAAAGTTTACCTCGGTTCTCTATTTACACCTCAAGCAAATGCGGCTTTAATAGTTCTACTTGGCCACTCCTTTGTCTTCCTAGATGTGTCTGTTTCTGGTTCTTTTCTTCCTAGTTTTGCCTCTCATCCATCTTTGCATCCTCATCCCAGTTACTGTCATATTATGGAATTATTGTTTCCTGATTAGTTCCACATAATATTGTTGGCCTTCTAGTCATTTTATAGAATTTTCCTTTGTCTTGTTGGTACATGTTAATCGCATAACACCCTAGATGCACTTCTCCATTTCAACTATCTCTAGTTCTATGAGCAACCCCTTTAGTTTCTCTCTAATTATGGATGGTGGAGCCAAAGTAATAAATTAATTTGGGACATTTTTTGATCATTGATCTAAATTGCATCCCCATTGCTACTCCTATTTGTTGCCAAAATGCAATGCATATATACTGCCATGTATTCTGTCATGGTCCTTTTCTTAAAACTTTTTGATTGCAATACATCCCTTGACCATTTTAGCTTTGTATTTAGCCGCTTCAGTCTCATCAATCAAAACCATACCATCAGTAAATAACATGCACAACAGGTATGTTCTTGTTCTTGTAAGGGCATTTTTTATAATGCATAACTAATGCAATAGGATATGGATTAAGCACTGAGCTTTGGAAACAGCCTCTCTGTATGTGCAGGGGTAAGGCTGTGTACATCTGTCCCTCCCCAGACCCCGCATTTAAGGGTGCCAATGGACCAGTTTTGGACTGGACGGGGTCCAGTCCAAAATCAATTTGGATGGATTGGACAGACCAAAAAGACAGTGGATTGGACCAATCCGGTCCAAAATATTTATTAGATTGGACTGGACCTGGTCCGTCCGCAATAAATTTATATTGGATTTGGTTGGATTAAACCAATATCTGGTCCATTGATATAAGATAAGAATATAGGTATCAATGGACCGGGTTTGGGTTGAAACCAATTTAAATTAAAATGAATTTGAACAAATTAGATGGTCCGAACATTGAATTGGACCAGTTCAAAAGGGTCCGGATTATTCATTGGATTGGATTGGACCTGGTCCATTTGTAATGGACTCACATTGGACTGGATCGGATTGGACCAAATCCAGTCCAATCGACACCCCTTACCTGCATTGGTTGGAGCCTCATGCACTGGGCTGCCCACTGAGCTTTGTTGGAAAGTCATAGTTTCCAAACTGGTTATTCCCTATTAAAAATATACTGATGATATCAATGCATGTATAGATCCTCTTTCTTTTGCAAAACCTACCATGAATCAGATCACCTTCTTGGTGACCCGACATGTGCTTTTTATAAATCAATAAATACCATTTAGAGATTTCTCCTCCTTTCCTTGATTTTTTTTTTCATGTTCTCCTAGATAGAAGTTTAACAATGGATATGACATTAAACAGAATGGAATGGCAAAACATGATTCATGTAGTTGACCCCATATAGTTGGGCTAATGATGATGATGATGATTCTCCCAAGTAGAAAGGTCACTTTAATAGTTGATCTTCCTGGCATAAAGTCAAAAAGGTTATCTGATACTCTAGATTCATGCTTTAGACGGTCCTCAACCACTCTCCTAAAGTTTCTTACTATTGTCATAAGTTTAACCCCATGATAATTAGCACAATTTTTTACACCATTTTTTTGCTTTGATATATATACAATTAGGAACCATAGTACTTTTTCTTCATTGATCATGCAACTAACTTAGTTGGCCATAATGTTCTCATCTCTTCTCTGCACTTCTAAACTTCTACTGTGACACTAACAGGTCCCAAAGCCTTTCCTACCACTAGTTAAAAATTGGTCAAAATATAACTTTTAAAGCACATTAATACTTGATACTTGATAGAATTATTAGACCTAGTTATTATACTGATAAACCAGGCTTATAGGACAGTTACTCTTGTGTTCTTTTCCAGGAGAGTCTTGTTATCATTTGTCTGTATCCTTACAACAGATAAGATGAAGCATCTCACCCACAAGACTAGTATATCTTTTCCTTTCAACAACAGGTCATAAGTAAAGATTGTGGACCTTCTTCAAGAAGAACTTATCCTGCATCTACAGTGAGATTTGCTTCTGCTGCTGCTGATACAGGTAGTTTATCTTTATAGTCCCATTTCTGATCTACCTTGAAGGTGCCAGCTGGCTCAGTTGGTAAGGTCTCTGGCTGGTTGTAGCGGAGACTTGGGTTAAAATCCTGCCTTCACCAGGATTTGGTGGTGGTGGGGGGTTATAGGTTTGGGAGATGGGCTACCCCCCGTTGTGTAGCCCTGTGGAACAAAGAAATGTATACTACTGATCTAGCTCTCACGATCAGGTGAGTGCAGGGGAATCAGATCTAGGATGGCAGAGAAATCATCACCTGTGAGACGGATAGCACCTGAAGAAATTTTGAGGCATACAATTAGAATGGATGGAAATGAAGTAGGGACAGTGGATGCCGATAGACAATTGAAGAAACATGATCCAGCAATTGGAAGCTTCAACTTTCACAGCAGTAGTAGGCATGGATGTGCTGCTGCATTGGAGAAATTCTTGGCAGTGAGACAGGAAACAATTGAAAAAATCTCCAAGGGGACTGCCAAAAAAGATGCCAACAGTGAAGCAGAGAAAATGGCCGATAATGGTAGATGCCCAGATGAAGGTACACCATTGCAAAACATTAATGGCATCAGTGGGCATAAAAATGCTTCTGTTGCAGAAAACTCTGTTAATGAATCTGATGAGTGTGAAATAGAAAGTATTGGAATTAAAAATCAGAGGCAGCAGGAGATTTCAAAAGCTTCAGTCCCACAGTGGACAGATGAACAACTTGAGGAGCTTTTTGCAGCAGGTTTTGATGATGATACCTTTCTGTTGTGACAAATTTGTAAATTTGTTGTATAGATGTCAAATCACATTTGCACATTTGCATTACCAAAAAAAAAAAAAACTAATTATAAGCAGGGAAAAACATCTGAATTCCATTCTATTTTACATCATTACCTGTTTTCTGCCAGTTCTAAGAATGCTGATAGGTGTGGTCAATAGTTGCCACCTTCTCTTGGCGGGATCAGGTTTAAGAAGATTTTGGATATGTTAATGCTCTAGAATTGACCTTATTCTGTTGTTTTGTCCAATGTTTAAAGTATCAACACGTATCGGCCTGTATTGGCCGATACTTATCGTTTCGGGAGCTCCCTGGTACGCCCCTACAGGGGGTGTATCGGGCTTCTGACCGGTTCAGGGGGTGGAGGAGCCTTAAACCAGCCCCTCTTAACCGGTTTTGAAAAAAAGTAAAAAAAAAATGTACCAATATGCCCCTACCGGCGTATCGTGCGTATCAATTTTTGAACTTGGTTTTGTCCCAGTTGTCTTAATCAGGGAAAGGAGATTTCTTTTTGAAAAAGCTGTGTATGCTTGTATACTTTTAGAGTTTATACTTTGAAAAAGACTAGCAAAAAAAAGTATCATGCTGTTCTATCATATTAATTACTGAAAGCTAACTGGCTAAACAAAATAAAGAAACAGGTTAATTAGGACCACCAAAAACAGGTTGGTTAGGGCATGGATCTTGCAAATAGATGGGATGCATTCTGGCTTCAAAGCAACAATCTTTTAGCCATAAAGTGAACATATTTCTGATTTATAAATCTGACATGAGATTGGGTTATCATAAAATGCTTGGGCCTTGGTAATACTTGTTGTTGAAGCATTAAAATCATTTATTAAATTATGAAGAGACTTGAGCCCAACATCTGGTCCGGTTCATTTAAAATTCAGGCCCAAAGTGTTCAAAGGTTTGAGTGGCGGGGACCATTACCCAATGTTGGCCCCTTCTATCTGGGGTGTTGAGAGGGGTGGACTGGATAAAACCTTTGCGTGGGGTGGACCCAGTCCTCAGGAGCAACTAATTGCCACCATCCCTCCACAGTACCACCACCAATTGGCAACATCAGTACCTCTGGCACCAGTCACACCACCACCGTTTCTTATCCATTGGTGCCATCGTTGGTGTCAACCACCTTCGGAGATCCCATCACTTTAGCTTTACTTTCATGCCCGGCGCATTTGTTATAAATGGTCTATCGTACATGGTACCGGTACTAGCACTTATACTGAGATTAGACCTGTTCATGGCCAGGCCGGGCCGGGCTCGGGTCGGGCTTTTGCTCTTTATTAACATAAACTTTTCAAGCCCGAGACCGAGCCCGGCCCGACCAACGGGCCTAAAACTTGGGCCCGGGCTCGGCCCTCAAAAAAGCCCGAAGTTCGGGCCCGAGCCCAAAGCCCGACTTGGGAGTCTGAGTGCCGGTGCTGTCTGAGAGAATGGTGCCTGTTGAGTTCGCCGATTCCTGGGAGTCTGAGAGTGGGAATAGAAACCTAGAAAGTGAGAAAATAGAAGATGACAACACACAACAGTGCCGATGAGAGAGAGAGAGAGAGAGCTCATCGCTTGAGAGAGAGAGACGATCTAGATCTGGTGGTGCCAGCCGCCGGTGCGGCGGTGCCTGAGTTCGCAAAATGAAAACGGTGCGCCTGGGTTCTGGTGGTGCTGGGCCACTGGTTGGAGAGAGAACTAAGAATGAGAAGAAAGAAGATGAAAACGGTGCCAGCTAGAGAGAGAGAGAGAGAGATCACCGCCAAAGAGAGAGATGACTAGTTTTGGACCTTCTGGTGGAATCGGCCGTCGGTGACTGAGTTTGCAGGTGGGTTAGGTTCACCGGTTTTGAGAGTTGAGAGGGAGAAATGAGAGCCGCTTCTGTGAGAGTGAGAGTGAGAACGGAGAATGAAAAGAAAAATTTTAAGTATTTAGGGTTAGGGTTAGGTAGTTTAGGAAAAGTCGAGCCGGGCCGGGCTTTTTTAACAAATCCCAAGCCCGGCCCGTAAAATAGTCAGGCTCAGGATTTTAAGCCCGAGGTCAAACCCACGGGCTAAAACACATGCTCAAGCCCGTCCGGGGGCCGGGCCGGGCCGGCCCGTCGGGCCACCCGGCCCATGAACAGGTCTAATTGAGACATCCACTAGAAAAACTTAAGCCTTCAGGTACTATATATTTGGTATATTATTTGGCATGACAGAAAAAGTACTTGGATCAGTGGTTAGTATGCTACTAGTACATATCATAAACTATGTATGTAACTTTCTTATGGGGTTGTTGGAATAAGAGTGATCGTCTAGCCCATGCTAAATTGATAATGCTACTAGCCTACTCTCACATCTCACAAGTAGGGATGGAGAACTCTTGCCCATAACTTAAGATGTGTCCATGTTAAATTAGGGATTTGTTATTTATATAGCCCTTGAAAGGGATTATCATTATCATCAAAGCTTGGGGTCCGTTACATGAATCCTATTTTGTCATTTGGTTCTATTCAGTGCCATATCCATCATTAAATTATGAATTCTTAAACCATTTTTTATTACTTTTATTCAAGTCCTTTTTTATCTTTCTTAACTCATCTATCCCCTTCAACTTGTAATTGATCACTTTCCACCGAGTGCTGTAGATGGTCTTCCATGCATAACCCTTGAAAGGGATGCATGGACTTAAAAATCATGGCTGAATAAGAGAGTGGGGTTGGATTCTTCCTAGCTTTATTGGTGACTTGTCCAGAAAATATTTTTCACAACCCTAAATTCTTAGAATTTGCACACTAAATTCCAGCTTAACTAAGTTAATTTTTTATTTGGAAACTAATACTACCTTTCAGACTTTCTTGTGGGATGAGTAATTCCTATTACATCTATGAATATGTGATTTTTGGATGTGTTCAATTCTCGTGGGGAAGAGAGTTCTCGTTTTGATTTGATCCAATTGTATTCTCCTTGCTTTATGCTTTGCTAATGGATATTTTGTTTTGTATTTGGTCTTATAATGTGATGATGGAAATTGTAATTTGAATAGCAGTTTTTATTTATAAATAAAATGATCAAGTTTGCTGTATTGGCAAATTCGGTTATGTTTGGAAATTAATAGCATATACAGTGAGCGGGAAGAGAGTTTTTTCGGGACCACAATGCCCATGTATTAGAAAAGAACAAAAGTGAGAAACTGTTCATCTTCCTCAGACCTTTTCCCCTCCCCATTTCTGCAACCTTTTTCCCACAAATCAGGGAATGGTTTTTAAGGGCCACCAGCCAAAAACATGGTGAACCACGAGTACCAGTACGGATTTATTTAATGTCAACAAAATAGGGCAGAAATGAGAACTTCAACTTCCTATGAACACAAAGAAGGCATCTATTCAAACTAATTAAAAGGAGATGCATATATAGATTGGTCTTGTCAACAATCTCTCCACTTCTCACAACCCTATACTTGCACTCCCATGAAAAATTAGACGAATTAAATTTGTACAAGATTAGGGATCAAATCCCAATGCATGCATCATTATATTCAATGACAATTTTTGCAATTTCACATTTTCACCTCTCTTACAAAATTCAACTCCATTTCTTCTTTTGGTTTTGGGTTATATAATTAATCTCATTTGGATTTTGCAGCTCATGTTTATGAAAATCTCTCTCTCTGTAGATAAGCATAGGTTTTAAAATTAGATTATAATGAATTTATGGGTAATAGGGAATGGCAGTTCTTCTTTTTGTAATATAAGGGTAGTTCGGTTCAATGCTTAAGTTTTTCTCCCGCTCACTGAATTCAACATTATTTTAACAACTTCACTGAATTTGTTATTTGTTAAAATTATGTTATTTATTTTGTAAAAAGTCCTATTTGAATATTACTATTTAGTTCATTCTATTTCCTCGAGACATAAACTCTTTTTTCTTCATTGAATCCTATATTTAAGATATCTTTGTTTTTTTATCATTAAATTCCAATAGTTAAATTCATAAGCTATAATTTTAATAGTATGAAAGCTTATATTTTTAAAATTGACTTGAAAACAAAGTTGATTTAATTATCAAGTGGCCGGTAATCAATTCAACCATTTTAAATGGGTTCACCTATGATGCCATAATCAAATAGTAAAATTTTTAAAATAGATAAAAATTAAAAAAAAAATAAAATTGTAAAAAAACATTTGACACATCTTCAATGTTATATATTTGTTATATTAAAAAAACAAATATGATAAATAAAATGTATTTTTTTTTTATTAATGAAGAAAATAGAATACAAAGTTTAAACTTAATCAGGAATTTGAGGAGCCTGATCTTAACAAAAGGGGTGGCAAAGAGGGCGGACCTGAAGGTGATTTGTAAAAGGAATGTCGAAAGAAGGGTTTAGTATGCAACGGAGTTGGCCAAGGGTGGGGAATCGTGTTCAAGCTCTGTGCTGCTTCTGGAGAGCAGGGAATTGGAGGCCTTAGTCGATGTCTCAAAGAAAAAAAATCCAGGAGGAGAAGATCCGGTCAGCCGTGTCTTCTGGGGAGTCAGGCAGACAAAAAGGGTCACTTGTTGTCAAGCGAGAAATCCATGTAGTGAAGTCGTGTGGTATTCTTTTTTTGTTTAGGAGGGGAGAGTTGGGTCTGAAAATCTTTGAGTTGGAGTCGTAGAAAGAAAGGGAAAAAGAGCAGCAATGTTTCTGTTGATGAGGCCGATGATGCTTTTAGGTTTGGAGGTCTTTCAGGGAGTAGAAAGTTGAGGAAGTTGGTAGATTTTTACGTTGATTCTTCAGTTAAAATAGATTTGAGGAGGGCAAAATCAATTCACGGGCAAAGGTAGGAGTGGTAAAGGCAAGCAGTTGATTTAGGCTGTTTTTGGGTGTGTGGACGGTGGGGTTGGCAGGGGGTTTCTCTGAATTGGTTCTTTTTGTTTGTGAAAGGAATCGGTTTGGCTCGTAGGTGTGAATATCTCTTTCCCGGCTCGAGGCTTTTTGTTGGTTCTTCTGTTGCTTAGTATCTTGAGCTGTGCCTCAGATGTTCCCTTGTATCTCTTTTTTTTTTTCTTTTTAATAATTTTTTTTTTACTTATCCAAAAAAAGTTTAAAACCATTCTAGAAAAGGAACCGTTTTCTTGTCTAAGTGGTGGCTCAATGGTTAAATCATTTGGGTCAAGTGGTCAATCCATAATATCATAATTAAATAATGAGTATTTAAAACATAGACACAAAAATACAAAAATATATAAATTCTGTAGAAAATATTTGAACATTTTTCTAATATTATATATTCATCATATTATCAAACAAAAATAAGGTCTACTTTTAATAATGATGAAAAATGGAATACAAATTTAAAATTAACCTAAAAGCAAAATGATTTTTCATCTAGGTGCTGGGTCAATGATTCAGTCGTCTAGGTCAAATGGGTCAACCCATGAAGTCATAATTAAATAATAAAATAAAAAAATAGATAAAAATACAATAAGTTATAAAAAACATAAGTTTTGTAGATAAATATGGGCACATCTATAAAATTATATACTCATCATATTAAAAAATATGATAAATAAAATTATTTTTATTAATGATGAAAATGAAACACAAAATTTAAGAAAAAAAGAGAATTAGTGATTAATCCATCACCGATTAATTGAGCTAAACGATTCAATTAACCAGGTCATTAATGGTAAATGGAACCAAAATCCTAGTTAGGTAATGGGCCAACCAATCCGACTAGTTGATTTGACCATGGGATAAAAACACTTATAAAAACCGATGTTCTAAAAATAGATTGAAATTTGGAACCATGCTTCCCTCTGAGTCAAAGAAGTCAACTTGTGATGTAATAAATTAAATAATAATAGTCAAAAATATAGAAATCATTATAAAATTTATAAAAAAGTTGAACATGTATTTAATATTATATATTTGTCATATTATGTATGGCAAATGATGAGAATTACTGTTATTAATGACCAAGGTAATACTTGTTCTTTTCTAAAAAAATCCAAAGTGGTTTGAGATGAAACATAATGAAAATTTTGTTCGGGTGCTAGATCAACCAACCAAATTGGCCGGGGTGTTCATTATATGATTCTTACTACCAAACCAAACCAAACTAAAATTGGCGGTTTGGTTTGGTCTGGACTTAGAAATGATTTGGTTCAATTTGGGATAATTTCAAATTTAATTTATGGTTTTGGTTTGTTTTTCTGAATTTTAGAAACCAAACGCATTAGAAGCAAGATCAAACTGTAATAAAATGGTTTGGTCTGGTTTGGTTTCTATACTATAATGGTTTGATTTAGTTTGAGAATTTTTTAGACCATAATTTACTAGTTTGGTCTAAGATCTTCTCCAAATCGAATTAAACTGGATTATGAACACTCATAATTAGCCAATTCAATTGCAAGTTTAATACTAGTAGGAAGATCTAAAACCAATGAAAGTCAATAAATCCACAAGTACACCATATGCATGCTTTGGTTATTTGTCTTTGTCACATGGGTTTTAATAAGAACACTAAAATCATCATCATCATCATTTGAAATTGTCACATGCAAAGGATTGTAAAATAAGAGTTTGGTCTTCCTCTTCAATTTAGAAACAACTTAGTTTTTTAGATAGATAAAAATTTAGTTACAATTAACTTAAAGTTCAATATAAGATGCTTAGATTAAAAATAAACTAAGAACTAACATCCCTACTATAAATGGCGATGGAATTATTTCTCTTTTTCGTTTTCTTTATTCTTATTATAATTAGGGATGTTTCATTAAGCATGGTTGCTTGGCTGAAATTTAGGTATATTGTTTTTATTTTTGCTAGCAGTTATATATATATATATAACAATTGGGTTTGAGATCACACTATTACAATTCTATACGCAAATTAGAATTTATGTCCTTTCTTGACCATCCTAAAAGTCTATTCAATCTTTTGGTTGCTTAAATTTTCCCAACTAGATTGGTTGAATTGGATTATGTTTCCATTGAACAGGTTTCATGAATGTTTGAAGAAAATTGTTCTAGTTGAAAATGAAAACTCATGGAAGTGCTAATCCAAATTCTTACCATATTAAAGGGAAACAATTAAACAAATAGATTCAATTATCAAAGAAAAGGGAAACAAATAGATTTCCATGAAAATCTATGGATTTGGTTGGGCCAACTATAGAGGGGGATATATTATTTTCCAAAGTGATATATATATATATATTATAAAGAAATTACAAAGAAGTCCAATACAAAGTAACCCAAGAAACCCCTTGTCTAGCAAATGAATCAGCCAAGGCATTTGCCGATCTATCCACCCATTGTAATCTAATTGTCATATTTGTTGTACACCAATTTACTTTTTTAGAAGGTATTCCCAAGTGACATTATCTAGGTTAGACAACCATCCCACAGCCACCTTGGAGTCTCCAATCATTTAGTTCTCCACTCCAAGTTGGTTTGCAATCTATATCCCTTGTACAATAGCTAGAATCTCAGCCCTTGTAGAGCCTTCATTTCCACTAGGCCTGAAAAAAGAGAGAGAATGTTATTGTCCTCATTTCTCAGTACACCTCATATTCCGAATGGACCTAGATTGCCCCGACTACTCCCACCAAAATTAAGCTTAACAAAACCTTCCATAGGAAGAGTCCATATTGCTTGAATTCTGAGCTTTTTGGAAGAAGTAAATGCCACTATTGACTAACTCCTCCAAATATCATCAATGGAATAATTTTCAAAGAGTTTTAAAGATTTCAGCTAGAGAATAGTCCTTGTCAAAATACACTTTAGAAAAAAAAAAAACAAGGCTTCTTTCCTTTCTTGGAATATTTTATCATTTCTTTCTTCCCAAATAGTTTGGAAGAGGGCTGCTCTGATACATTTTAACATAGTTCTCCCTCTTTTCGTAGGCTATCCAAAGATAAATAAAATAAAAAACAAATTTACCTCGGTAAGTTCCATCTGCACCCAAACAAATCAAAAGCCTAATTCTAAATATCTGCAGCAAAAAATAAGAAATCAAAGCAGCTCTAGTTGAAACATTGGGCTGCTTGGGAGGCCCACAACCTTGTAGTTAATTTCAAGGATAAACCTATAATAATTGAAAGCGAATTCAAGCTTGTCATTGATTGTCTTTGTAGAAAAAACAGACCCACCATGGATGCTGAAAACTATCATTGATTAGTGTTTATGTGTAAACTTGCTATTGGATCTTGGTGTTCAACACTCGTGTGTTTTGTGAGGCAAATCAAGTGGCAGACTGATTATTAGCTCCAGAAGCCTTTAATGACTTGCTAGTGGATGTAATCAATCTCCCTTTTTTGTTAGCTCTTATTTTATGATTTTGGGGGATGTGCTTCCCCCATCTTGTGTAGCACCCTACACCCTATCAAAAGAAGAAGGTTCAAAATGTAGATCTTATTCCCACTTTTAATAGTAGTATAGACATGGATATAGATATATAAAATACATACATTTTGTCAGCCATTTATATTTTTTAATGACAAAACTAATCTTGACAATGGTTTTGTTTCTAAAATGGTTTTCAATTATCAATAAAAATGCTTCATACTTATCATGCTTATCTTTGTTTAATATGATGAATGTGTAATATTAATAGAGATGTGTCCATAATTTTATATTTTTATTACTAAAATTATTGGATATATATTTATTTAATAAAATTTATTGATGAGAAATAAAAATACCTTAAATATAGGATTTAATAAGAGAGAATTAGGGATAACATATTAAATATAGGACTTTATAAGAATGAATTGAAAGAAATTAAAAGTAGTAGTTCAAATTACATTTTATGCACTGAAGGTTAGAGAAGGACTAAATTCAATAATAGGGTTTTTTAGCCAAGAAAAATTCCATAAGGCTCATCTATTTAATATTCCTTAAATATAGGGTTGAATAAAGAGGTAATGATATTTTTTTTAATAGATAGGAAGTGGTAGTTGATACCTTAAATATAAGACTTAATGAGAGGGAATAAAATGATTAATTTAATCTAGACTACTAGTCTACTCTATTAAGTAATTTTTGTCACAAAAATAATCTCGATTAATTTCTCTCCCTATTTTATTGCCTATTTCATGTCCACTTATCTCAACCTACCAAGAGTTCAATTTACCCACAATTACTTCAGTTTGAATGAATGGATGAGCCTAGCTATTTTCAGAACTTAGGTTTAAAGGATTAAGTGGAATAGAGGGGCTTTGGGTGGAGAGGGATAGAAAGTGTGATTTTTGTAGGGCTTTGGGACAAGGTGGGCTACATCTTTCCTTGTATTTTCATGTCCTTTTGGTGTTGGTTGATTAATAAAATTTTAAGATGGCTGCCCCTCCAGCTGGATTAAAGTTTGGGGTAAAAAATATAGAGGGGTGTTGTTATTGCAAATATAGTTTGTTTCCCAGTAACCAATGCCTGATATAGGATCTTTTTTTTTTTTCTTTTTAATAAGCCCAATATCATTAATAAAGCAAAAAGGTTACATGTTCTAACAAGTCAGTTGGGTATTGTACCAATATCACACATTCTCAAAATATTTCTCTTAGTGTCCTATACTTATTAGAGGTTTTCTATAGATAAACTTTCATCTAAGCAAGTCTAGAGCTGTCAATGAGTTAGGTCTACCTGATAAAGCTAAGGCCATGTCTGGGAGTGCTTAATCAAAATAAGTGCTTATTTGGGCCATTAAGCACTTATTGGTATTTGGGAAATAAGCTCAAAATAAATTCTTATTTTAAAAATAAGGGCTTATTTTTTAATCTCAAATTTCTAGCTTTCTTTTCAAGTGCTTATACAATAAGCACTTATTCAATTTTTTTCTTTCAAAATTATCCCTAGTTGAATTTTAAAATACCACTTATAAAATTATCCCTAGTTGAACTTTATAAAAGTAGTTCTATGAAAGCACTTTTATAAAACAACGTTTAAGAAAGCACTTTTGAGAAAGCACATTTAAGAAAGTACTTTTACGAAAGCACTTTTAAGAAAGTACTTTTATGAAAGTACTTTTAGGAAAGCACTTTTAAGAAAGTACTTTTACGAAAGTACTTTTATGAAAGCACTTTTATAAAAGTATTTCACAAAAGTACTTTCGTAAGAGTACTTTCTTAAAAGTGCTTTTGTAAAAGTATTTTTATAAAATTGCTTTTAAAGGATATATTTTAAAAATTTGAAAGAAAATGAAAGACACAATAGTTACAAATTTTTATTTAACCGCTTATTAAAGAGAAAAAATACCAAACCTCCAATATAAAATAAGTGCTTGTTTTAAAAAATAAGCACTTGGAAAAATTGGGTGCCAAATGCAAATAAGTGCCTATTCAAACAAGCACTTGTTTTTAAGTACTTATTTTTAACCTAAGCACTCCCGGCCAAACATAGCCTTAATTATGTAATTTCTGGTTCTGTGGTTTTGTCCTCATCAATAATTGGGCCAGGACAAATTCTTGCTGTTCTCAACCAATTCAGACTTGTACTGGTTATATAACTAATAATCTATAAATGCCTCCTGGTTTTCTTATAATTTTTGTTATATTTCATGCACAAAAGGATGAATTCTATATATTGCATATAAGATAATTTTGGTTAAAAACACTTCTTTTATCAACATATGGTCTAATTAGGTCAGACCCATTTATTTCGGTTGATGGACGGTTCTAGGTCTTGTTATATGGAACCCATTAAATGACCAATTTGGGACAAATATTGCTCATCTTGAACCACACTTGACCCATTGACTTCTCTAACCAAATTGTCTTTGCCTTGAAGTAGATGGCAATTTGACCCGTTCCTGTGGGATTAAATGAATTTACTAGCTAGAGTCAAAAGTTAGTTTGATTCTACTTGGACAGATTAATGGGATATACCAAACTCCCAATGTCAATGCCAAGGGCAAATCAACGTCTCTTTCTTCCTTACTTGTGTAATTGGATTTGCTAATTAATCCCATTTTGCATTTCCTATTTTGTTTCGTCGTCGGTGAAAAAAAAATTAAAAACTGATCCTAATCCTTTTTCTAAAAATTACAGCAACTTGAATCCTTTAATGCTTTCAAGTTTTCAATAGTCTCGGATTAGGTTTAAGGAATGAATCATGGGATACACCATTTGGTATAATAACAACTTAATTAAGTACAACCACCCACACCCTTTTTTTTTTTTTTTAAGTTGAGATACCACTCACGTGACATGGGTTGTAGGAGAAAAATGAACTTCAAAGTATTTCAAATAAAATAGGATTTTATTTTATTTTATTTTTTTAAATTTAAATTTAAATGGGTCACGTGAGATCACATACATGTTAACAGTTTTTAACATTTTAGTGACGTATGAATGTATGATATATTTAAGTCCACCGTATGTATGTTAAATTCATGGGAGATATTCCCAACGTGCGACTAAGATTCAACGGATTGTGTGCAGCTTTTGCTTTCAGTAATCCGGTCCAAAGTCCAAACAACATTGCTGAATTCTAATATCAGGGAACTAACGGAATTTGGTCCTTGGAAAATCTAGGTAAGTGTTTTGAATTAATGCTTTTTTTAGAGGTATTTTACTATTGCTGTTTTTTCAAAAATTATTATTATTTTTTTCTTTGGGACCATTGTTGTTGTTGTTGGGATCTGTTCCTCACACAGTGCGCCTCATAACACCCTCACAGGCACATTGGATTTGGGAATATCTCCCTGTAAGTATAGGAAATGGTCCCAATGCAGGTGAGATGGTGTGAGGCACCATGTGTGAGGATTGAGGAGAAGATCAAGTCTTTTTTATATAGGCGTTTTTCAATGCCATGTCAGCGTATTATTGATAACAAAAAGACAAATAAACACCAAGAATGATGCTTTTTCATACCACACCTTTCTCAACTTCCAAAGCATGATCTAAGAAAATGTTTTAGTATTGTCTGAAATTGGTTCCAAATACCGGCTAAGTTAAAACTTCCAAATTTTATGTAGAGGAAGCTATAAGGTGTTAAAACCACTTGGTTGGAAATTTCCATTCTTTTTTGGAATAGTAAAATTCATTGAAGGTGTCAATGGTATCCAAAATATGAGATTTTTTTTTGTTGATCAGCAATGTGATTTTATATTCAAGATTTGATATAATTAAATTGAATTCAGATTATTCGAATACAACTGCCCTTACACAATTACACTACTTATTTATATATTTTGAAGCCACATCCCTTGCTCCGGTTAGATGTAATTAGATCAAATTCCAATACGAGCTGATTAGATTTGATCCATAACATTAATAATACACACGTGTGAGATGATCTAAATGTCCTTTATTTCTCTTTAATAAAATTATATTATAGATCATTTTTTTTTTTAATTTTCTAAAGGTATAATTGTAAAACAAAACAATTAATCTATATGTTTGATTTAATTGATCAAATTATATTCGAATGTAAATATTTGAATATTGAGTCAATTCGAATTTGAAATTTGAATATGAGCTGATTTGCTTTGATTTTACTCGGTCTATACCCCATTATGATTTTTGTGAGATAACGGATTGGTTGAACCGAGCCGATTTAGAATGATCCGAGAGTCACTGGATCAGTGATCCAAGTGGTTGGACCAATGAAAGATTGAAAACACTGGTCCAAGTATAACAAAAGCTCATTGTCAATTCTGATCTGACATCCCTTTCCCACAAATTCTAGTTGCCTCCGTATTCCGTACGGGTGATTAGCTAGTTGAAATCCTAACCAACAACGGAAACAAATTTATATGAAGGCGCAGGCTGAAGAGAGCGGCACCAGCCTCCTTCCTTCCTCCTCCTCCTCCTCCTCCTCCTCCTCCTCCTATTTTTCTTCTTCTTCTTTCTTCTGCCTTCTTCTTCTTCTTCTTCTTCTTCTTCTCTCTTGAGCTCGTAACTTTGTAAATCGATCTGCTCCGAAACAACTCAGTCCCTGGCGATTGTGAATGGTTGAAACAATAAGTAATTTAATGCTTTTCTCTTCCTCTGCGAGGGCAACCGCGCGAACCCAATCCGCGCAGTTATCCTCCTCGAGCGACTCCATCCTCTGCTTCCTTCACCTTCACCACCTCCTCTCTTTCTCCTTTGGCTCCTGCAAGGAAGGCTGGTACTACCGCTGCCTCGGCGTGGATCCCTGAACCAATAACTTTCCTCCTTTTTCCTTCCTCACCGCCTTCTCTCATCCTACCCATCTCTTTCTTTTTGATTCTTTCGATTGAAATCAATTTCTTCGCTTTGATCCTCCTGTTCTCTTGGTTGGTTTTCATCTTTCGACGAGAGGAATCATTGAAAGGCAATTAAAAAATGCAGATGTTGCTCCATAAGCAGAAGAAGAATCCTCACAGCAGCAAAGGCAACCGCCTCCTGATTACCGTCAATGTCTTGGGCAGCGCCGGACCGCTCCGGTTCCTCGTCAATGAGGATGAGCTTGTCGCGGCGGTTATCGACACCACTCTTAAGTCCTACGCTCGCGAGGGTCGTCTCCCCGTTCTTGGCTCCGATCTCAACAACTTCCGCCTCTACTCCGCTAATGCCGGAACCGATGGTAATAGACCATTCCCAATTAAAATTCCATTTTTTTTTTCCCAATTGAATTACATTTGGGTTTTCTTTTTTCTTTGTTTTGAATGTGGATTTCTGTGTTGCAGCTTTAAGTCATTGGGAAACCATTGGATCTCGCGGCGGAAGGAATTTCGTGCTTTTCAAGAAGCCGCAGCGGCAGCTGGAGGCGACGAAAGGAAACATAATTGCAAGGAAGGGGAGTAGCAGATGGAAGGCATGGCTTCACAGGTCCTTGAACCTGAAAATATCGTCTCATTGAAATTTGAATTGAATTGAACTAAATTGGTCTCTAGGAATAACCATGGAGAATGAGCAACAACAAACTCTCTTCATTGTTTAGAGAGGTCTTAGTCTCTCTGTTCCTGGATTTCCATTGAGTTATGGTTGACCCATTTTCTGCTAGATTGAGTTGTAAATACCCTTTTGATTGCTTTATCTGGTTTGGTTTCTTTGGTCCAGAGAATGACAATCTCCTCCATGTAATAAAGATGTATCCTTATTGGAGCTTTAATAAGAATTGGAGATCAATTGGTTCTGCATATCTTTTATCAACTCTCCCTTTCTGTCATTTGATCTCTTCTTTTGAATTGGTTGAGAAGTTCATGCCAAGGAATATGACTTTATGGGAAGGCAAGATTGTGGATGAAGAAATATGATCTAGTCAAATTAAGGACTTTATTTTATTTGGTTTGATTGATGGGTTTGCTTATGTAAGGAGATGCCATGAGCCCATGATCACAAAAATCAAATAAATTAACATTCTGAGAATTTAACAACTCCATACTGAGTCAACTCATGGAGGGAATTAACTATTCACCTTACTGTTGCAGCTTTAAGTATTCATGGCTGCTAGATGTGCAAGCTGGACCAGGGAATTCCAATGTCCAACCCAACAGTAGGTGGGGTTGTGCTAGACTGCTAGGTTGAGGCCTTCCAACCAGATAGAATTGAAGCCCAAACGATTGTGGTGGATGATTATTCTTTTAACAATTTATTTGGTAAAGCATTGGTTTCTACAGGTGTTGTTAGATTCTTGTTTTCTTGTGTTAGTTTGATTCATGGCCAAATAACTCTACCTTAGTCTGTCTGACCCAAGATGAGGCATCAGTTGACCTGTGCAGATCAGGTTAAATTGGATTAGATTGCATGTATTGCCCAGTAAGAAACCCACTTTAATTGTAACCCTACTTAGCTTGATTTATTTGTCTCTGTTTTTTGAGCCTTACTTAGCCTGAAGAGATTAGAAAAAAGAAAGAAAGAAAAGTAAAGAAGTCACTAATTTTAATCTTTCTGGTGGTAAGAAGCTAAGACAGGGTTTGGTCCCAGGCAAGGTAAAATGTATCCATGTGGGTCTGGCCCAATTGTGAACGTTGATACTCTCTTCAGAACAAGCTTTGAAATCTTCATTCTCCTTCATTTTTTTTTTCTGTTGTTTTAACCTTAGCTTGCATTGGGAGACTAGAAAAACAAGGAAATAAAAGAAGTCCGCTAATTTAATCCCCCTGGTGGTCTAACAACAGAATTATCAACCCAAAGGATACAATGGATTGGGTTTAGCCACAAATTGGTATGTTAGCTCTCTGAATTACGCCCTTGTTAAAGAATGAAAAAAAGAAAAGAAAATATGTAGACTGTAGACAAGAATACCAACCTACAATGTCAAACAAAATGTTGGTTTCTAATTGGTATATGACATTCTCCATGCTGAACCTCTTTACCTTGGATATTGCCCTCCTCCTACTTGCTACTTGATTTATTTCTCTGAAAGGCAAAAAATTTATTAGGCTGAAATATTTGAGCTATATTAATCTCTATTACTAGAAGTAATAGAAAGTTAGAAACTTTGTTGTTGGCCATTCACATCCAAAAAGGCTAAAAGAGAATAGAAGGGGTAGGAAAAAAAGTTTTCACTGTGAAAGGAGCAGAAATGATGACAAATATTTCAGCTTGAAACATTTTACTTTCATTTTACAGAAAAAAAATAAATGTAGCCAATTATTATTATTATTCCTACTGTTCATGAAATAGTTTATATTCTTAACCTATTTTCTAGACCACCACGGTCCATTGGGACCAACCTATTTCTTTAATCCAGACTAGTTTGTAGCTGCTAATCCGTATCCTCTTTTCCAGAAGTCCTGTCCTGATGGTTATTGGCCAACATTTGGATTAAAGGGTCGTAGTTCAATGTGCATTACTTCCCACATCCACACTAATTAAAGCCTCGGATCCTATGCTATATTCTTCTTTATAAAAAGATCAAAACAAATGTTCCCACTTCCCACTAATTGCACTCAAAAGAAAGGAAATTGATAAAGGCCTTGTGAAGCTAAAGATTTGCAAGCCTACATTCTTCTGCCTCTTTTGTTTTTTAAACGATCTGGGTACTCCATGATTAATTTCTCTTTAGCTCTGTTCATTCACTCTCTCCCTTTAATTTCGGGGGCCAATAACCATGGTTAGGCATCAGAGTGTCCCCACTTCTCCAATCATGTCACGTGTTTTATTCTAGAGGATTGAAAGCTTGAGCCCCACCGACTACCACATCGCATGTCGTAAAATAAAATAATGAAAAAATAGAAACAGGCCTAGTGTAGATTTCTGAGTTTTACTGTAAATTATAAACATTTTAAATGTCTAACCCCCCCCCCCTCCCCCCCACACACACTTTATACATCAATTCTCGCCCATAAATTTGCATCAATTCCAATCTGGCATCCACCCCAACGTAATAGGTTAGGCCGGGGGAGGAGATGGTATCTGATACTATTGGCGTTTTAAATTTCAATGTTTGTATTTGATTTTAGCATTGGAAATCGGAAAAGTAAAATACTTTGGAACATAGCATAATACACCTTTTTTTTTATTGTGACTTCAAACACTTAGGCGCCACTAAGTGACACGAATACCACGTAAGACAACCTAAAATTAAAATACCGTTTTGGCATTTCGTCAAACACCCTATGCATATTGTCAGATGTAAGAGGTAGTACGAACATTTGTACTTTGAATCTATTCAATCAAACTTTATTGGATGAGAAAGTCAAAATGCCTGCATGGCATTTACATGGAGGGCTCAAGGCTAAATGGAAAAAACAACACCGCAGAACCATGCATGGATAGTCTAATTTTTCTTTTGGTAAATTATGACTGCCACCCTGTACTTAGGGTTGGTTACATTTGTGCCCTCTGCTCAACTTTGTTTTGCAACAAAGCCCCCTTGAACATCACTTTTCCCTACTTTGTTAATGGGTTTGACAAAATAAAAGTGAATTACAAAATATTCAGTAGACTTAAATTAAAAAGGGTAAATTTCATAAATTATTCTTATTATTTAGCTAATTGACAAACTGTATTCTTATTGTCGAGCTATCATCTTAAAGTACCCTCAAGTTTTCTCATAATTGACTAAGTACTCTCCTACAATTAAGATTCCATCACAATCTGTCACAAATTGATCACATGCCACACTACATGACTATTATATTTTGGGGAAATGACAATAATACCCTTTTGTATGGAGAACGGAGAAACAAATATCTCAGACAAACAAGAACAAACTCTTTCCAACATACCATAGCCTGGCTCCTTGCTGAGGAAGATCTCCGATGTTTCCAACCTATCACAACCTGACTTCTTGATGAGGGAGATCTCCATTGTTTCCAACCTACCACAACTTGATTCCACTGCAACCTTCAAACAAATTTATGAAGGTCTTCTGGTACCTTGTCTCTAGGTCATTCTTCTTGTTGTTGTCGAGTTTCGGCTGAGACTGCCATGGTGACAGGGACATGTGCTGGGAGCGGGGACCATTGGTATCTTTTCTTGGTGTCGGTGTAGTATTCATGGGGACCATTTGAATCATCGTTAGAGCTAGGACTAGAAGAATGATTCAGAGCAGCAAGTGTATAGATGCCACCGGCGTGACTATTGGAGGGCTTCGAGCGTTTCTTGTCCCGGGAAGACATGGGTAACCTTAATTAAAAATCAGTGGGAACTAATGGCGAGAGAGAAGGGGATCTCTGAAAAATCAGCAACAATCGATGGGAACCAACAACAATTATGAAATGCTTATGAAAAAGGGTTCAACAACTCCATTGTCCACCAGCTTCAATTTGATAATGGAGTTGTAGCGATTAATGGGGTAGTTGATGTTATCGAAGCTGTTGCTAGGGGAGGATTCAGGCCAAGTTGAGCTGAATAGTACAAGGCTCGAGCTCAGTTCGAGACTGTTCTACAAGGCTCGAGCTTGGTTCGAGCCAGAACCTTGAGCTCGAGCTTGGCTCGAGTAAAAAATTCATAAGCTTGAGCTTGATTTTGAGAAAAAAATGTTTTATAAAAGTAAAAAAAAATTATATATAAAAATATTTTTACTTGATATTTAAAAAATTAAGAATTATAATATTTTATTATATATATTATTTTCTATAATTTTATTATATATATATATATACAAGCCGATTCGCGAGCCTCACGAGTCGAGCTCCAATAGGCTCAAGCTTGGCTCGTTTCGTAATCGAGCCAATGAATTGGGCTCGAGCTTGGCTCGAAGCTCGGTAGAAACCGAGCCGACTCGAGCTTTTCACGAGTTGAGCTTAAGCAGCTCGTGAAAAGCTCGGCTCATTGCCACCCCTAGCTGTTGCTGCTGCTGTTGTTGTTGTTGGTGGTCTCTAAGTAAGTAGAGACTATCTATCTTAGGCATCTCGAAATGGTTGACTGCCATGACGAACAAGAAACAAGAAAGGGGGAGTACAATTCGAGAGAGAGGTTTTCTCATAACATAGGTTTTCTACCGCAATTATTCCATCTCCAAATCGCTTCAACTCTTCGTCATTCTGTTACTGTTCACGACCACCGGTTCTTCTCTCCTCACATTTCTCTAAAATTTTCTTCCTCTTCTTCACGACCACTGGTTTTGTTACTACTCCATATCTATGAATTCCAATTGTGGCTTTCTAGGAAGAAGAGAGCCTCATCCCTCAAACTCGATGTGGTCCCAATAAACATTTACCCCAATTGTTCTCTCTCTCTCTCTCTCTCTATGTGGAAGATCTCCAATGAGAAACCTTCCATATTCTTCTCAGTTCCAACTCCTACTGGATCTACAACTCAATCACTGTTTCGCTTGCTTCACCCTTGGATAATTGCCCTATAAAACCTAAGAATGAACTAGAGGAAGATCCCCTGTTTTGCTAAAACTTCCATGTCTCCTTTGTCTAGAAAATGGGTCGGTCATCAGTTGGGTTTTATTTAGAAAAATTTGAGAAATAATTGAGGGTAAATTTGATATTTTTTTTTCCATCAATATTTAATGGTGATGACAATTGTCAAAAAACTTGAGAGGGTACTTTAAGACAATAGTTAAATAGTAGGGGTATAGTTTGGCAATTAGCTAAACAGTAGGGGTAGTTTAAGAAATTTGCCCAATTAAAAACTATCAAAATGATGAAAATGGGCATATTACCATTGATATTTCTTTTGGATATGGTTACTGTCAAGGATAAAAGTATTGGTATTGAGTATTGTATTAGATATCTTAGATACAAATACGAATATTGATACATTTTAGAAATGCGTGGATACAAATGAAAGATATGAAAATACTTTTTGTTTCCACTTGGATACATTAGGGAAATGCATACAAATTACATAAATACATTAACAAAACTAAACCTAAAGCTAAATTATCTATGAATAAGGTATAAATGCACACTTTAAGAGTTTTTATTTGAAGAAAAACATTACAATCAACAATGCTAGGACTCTAGAATATGTATATATCATACAATAATTACCACTCTATTTCAATTTTTATTAAAATTTTGGAAAAAAATTTATTTAGTATTTTTATAAAAATAATAAATTTATTTTTTCAAGTAATAAATATACTTTCATTTTTAACATATAACTGTAAAATAAAACATATAAATCAGTTAAGGTAGATCAAATAGATGATTTTATAGTTTTTATTTTTATTAAATTTAGGGGGAAATTAAATCTTGAATTATTCATTTCAGTTTTTATAATTATAATGTTCTAGTTTCTATTAATTTTGTTGGAAAAAAGTATTTATTTAGTAACTTTATTTTTTAAATAATGAATATATTGTCATTTTTTAAAATATAAATATGTGTAAAATAAAACATATAAGTCATTTAAGGTAGATTAATTTTTAATTTTCATTACATTATTGAAAAAATTAAATCTTAAAATCATTTATTTCAGTTTTTATAATTTTTATTAAAGTTGAAAAAAACAATTTAGAATCAGACAATATACAGTTTCATCAAACTAGACACTCATAACAGACTGTATCCATTAATAATGAGTTGATCTATACAACTCATGAGATACACACTCAATCATGAGGTATTTCATATTTCATATAAAGCGGAGCAATTGAGCAAAGCAGAAGTATCAACAACTTAGATTCTGAGGACCGGCTACTCTGATTGGCCTCGAACAATGGAGACTTTACAGTAAAGTCAGCCTACACGGTTTTCCTATAAGGTGGTGAAGGAAAGGACCCAACTGAAGTCAAATGGATAAAGAAAGATCTGGTCAAACAAAGCTCCTTTTCTATGCCAATTATTTATGTGGAAAATTCTACATAATGCCATAAAACCTAAATCGAAGACCTGGAACTCTATCAAGAGCAATGAAATCCAATATTCCTTTCCTTGTGTGGAGACGGGGTTGAAACTTCTAGAATCGAGCTCCAATGATATACTAAACTGGTGGTGTAACTACAATGGGAAGGAAGTAGGGAAAGAACACCAAAAAGTGTTTTTGGCCCATATTGAGTCCACATAACCGGCAAGTCCCAGTTTAAGAGTCTCTTGGATCTCTTTATGCTGGACAGACAATATGCAAGATGTCATAATATGAGTGGATGGATCATGGGATCCGTGCACCAAGTATGCCCCAATAGGATTTTCTTTGTATCTCACACTCTAAATCACTCTTTTGTATAAGGGCAATCATGCCTGGCCACTTCCCCAACAGTAGCTGAGATGTGGGCCATTGTTAGAGGATTCAAATGCCTGCAGAAATTAGGTCTTACAAAAGCAACTCTCCTTTCACATGCAAAAGCTGCTCTTTTGATGTTAAAAGGAACCCGAAGGTTACTCAACAAGCACAAGCTTTTAATGCTTTTTTTGGGGAGAATCATGTACCCTTAATGTTTTTTGTGGTTCTATCAACACATCAATTTGAAAAAGGTATATCCACCTTGAAAATTGCACACTGATGTGACTCGAGACTGGCAACGGAGCAAGTGATATGAAAACGATCTGTTCATCATCCCTCAAAGCTGAAAGGCAATCACTGCTCTCTCTTTTGTGGGTCATACACATACATTAATACATACTCAATTACTCATACGTCGTACCTACCCCCACCCCACCTCCCAATTTTCCTTTCTATTGTTTCATCAGCATGGGGTATGATATGACACGTGTTTCCAGTATGCCAGAGTCTGGAGCACAATCCACAAAGTTATGGTTTTGTGCTGACATATGGGCTCTCTTGCTGGGTTGGCCTCGTGTAAACCATTCAAAATTGGCCCATAATAAAACACATACATTACAGAATTGATGTGCTTTTGTCGTCTGATATACCAATTTTTATTTATTTGATTTAAGCACTTCAATGTGTGTGGTTGAGAATTGTGACCAAAGAAGACTACAATGAGACTGGATCAGCTGAATAAATTCAGTGCTTTGTCTTTTAATCAATAAGTCAGCAAAGTAGGTTGTGACTTGTGAGTTCCATAATGGCTATGATGCTGTTCGAGTCAAGGAGGTATACGAGTAGTAGATAAATTTTGTGTAAGTTGGACGAGTTGTACTGGATGCGATGCGATGACCCCTACACAAATTAACAGTCAGAGATTCTGAGGTGGTTCTCTAGGGAGGAGCACTTTAATACGATATATAGCAAGAAAATTCAGAAAGCTAAAGAGCAAGAATGCTAGAATAACAACATGCTATTCAATTTAGCCACTTAGCTATCATCAAATGGCTCCTTAGTTTAGTTAATATATGCTAAATACGTTTATTGGTTTTAAGTAATAGTAGAAGCTGTGTGCAGTAATGGTGATAAAGATGAACTTGGCTGAAATTAAAACTGATTTTAGTGTTAAGACCCGGGCTAAATAGGAATGACAACAGCATGAATTCGGAGCGGGGATCATATTTCCCACCTCCGACCTTGGCTTTGAAACAATCAAACAAATCCCCATTCCCCATCCCAATCTCAAAATAAAGAATTTCATATCTCAAATTTCTATATTGCAAGTCAGCGTAGATCCCAACTAACTGTCCAACCTGTTATACAGTGTTGGACCGGCCGGGGCCAAACCCATCGTATGGCACTGGGCCCGAAGCCTGAACGTAGAATCTGCGTTTACGCCTGTATAGACTTATGGGCCATACACTAAGGGTCGTGTTTAGTGTTCCAAAATTCTCTTAGAGCCTTTCAATAAATCTTCCTTCAATTCTCATAGTTGTCTGAGATTCCGGATGCCTCAAGCTGGGCCAATCAGTGAAAGAAACCTAGAGAATTGGGGTAGGGGGCATCTGTTGCTGACTTGCTGCGCTTATAATATGATTTTCAGGAGTGCACCCAGGGGATTGAGTATTTGAGTTGGAATTTTCTACCAACAAAATACGTTCCAATACCCTATCAACATGATCTCACACTGCATATCTTACCATGAGATTGAGGCCCATTATAAAAGCGGGATCCAGTACCATATATGAGATGTGCGATGTCAAATAATGTTGACAGATGTTGGAACGTACTTTATTGGCAGGAGATCCGAACTCGATTGAGTTGGATCTACAGTCTTTTGATTGCAATATTAAGATTTGAATCTCAGTGATTTTTCATGGAATTTAGTTTGTATTTGTATGTCTGATTTGTGGGAACGTGCTACCCTTCCGTCTTGTACAGCCCTTTTTGCTTTTTATAAAAAAATAGATTTGAATCTCGGGCCTAGATAGCCTAACCCTAGGACTAAGACATTGAGCCTTGGCCCATCCCAATAGGTCAAAGCCTGAGTTGGCTAGAACAAAGTGAACCCAACAACTCAAGTTGGGTCGAAGACCTATGTGGGATTGGGTAAGCTTAGGAGGGTTTTTTTTTTTTTTTTTCGTTTTTTGGTATTGCTAGAAGGAGTATTTAGGTCATAAGATTTTCGTGCTTACATTTGCATTTTCATCTTTCTTTTGAGTTTTAAGGACCAAATTAAAAGTAAAATAAGAGAAACTACTTATATGTCATTAATTTTGCAGAAATAATACATGTGTCTACATAACATTCATAATACATGTATATCAGTATATGATTGATCATATACATAATCGTAAATATACTCTTTTTTTTTTAGTAGAAAAATTGAAAATATACTCTATATAAAGATATGATTTGCACATATTTAAATTGCATAAATATACAATGTATACAGGATAGATATATTTTAGAACTAGAAGTTGTAGGTGAGTTTAAATAATCTCGTGTTTGAAAGTTATGTTTCTTTTTTAATTCAAAAAACCCACAAAAATCTAAAAAAGGTTGGAAAGCAAAGGAAAAAAGAGAATAAGCTGACGTGGACAAATGCGTTTTAATTATATAGATGGATGTTCTGTGAACTTAAGTTTAATTAATCAGGATCAGATTGGATTTGGTCGGACCCGGTCCAAAGAATGGGCTTTTTAGGGCTTTTAACCAAAGAAAAATGCACTCATTGGCTGCTTCCCATGGATCGACTTTGTTCATTTTGCAAAGAGAATGAAGACCCGGCCACATAATCTATTTTTCATCAGGGGTTTCAATCGATCCACAATGCTGGCCCAAGCAACAATACACAACACCATTGAGGCCTGGATTAACATTCTTAAACAATCACCTAACAAACAGGACCTGATCAAACTCTTAGGTAAAGGATGCATTAATTATCCTTTTATCTTATGTGTGGGAGGGAAAGCTATACAACCAACACACAGACAGAGCACCAAGTAACTAACTGTTAACATTGACCGACCGAGGTGATCATGTACAAATTCAAAATTGATGGTTCATATATATGATCCAATTACAGGTGGAGCAGGATGATCATTCATCCTCCAACGTTCCAACAGCAGCACTCTCAGTTATGATCGATGCAGAAACACTAGCACTGATCTCAGGATTGGAGGCAGCTCATTTACGTAAAGCTATAGTATTCACTATTCAGTGACTCTCTACAGCTTATATACTATATGAATAGTGCAGCTCCATGGGAAGCCTTAAGGTAGCTGTTCATACTCTTGCTTACGTAGCATGTAAAGGCAATATAGCCATATCCTATGATATGTACAAAGCACCTCATGTAGACATAGGGGTGAGTGTGGTGCCAATTTGGTCCAATCCGATCCAGTCTAATGTGAATCCATTACAATTAAATGGATCAGGTCCAATCCAATCCAATGAATATTTTATACCATTTTGGATGGATTCAATTCAATATCTGGACTGTCCAATCTATTCAAAGTTGTTTTAATTTAGAATTTATTCTAATCCAAACTTGACCCATTGACACCTATATTCATATCTTCTATCAATGGACTAGATATTGACTCAACCAAACTCAAGCTAATATAAATTCATTATGGATATGATGGGCCAAGTCCAATCCAATCCAATTAATACTTTGGACCATTAAATCTGGACCCGTCCAATTCAATATGCCTTATTGGTTGGTCCAAACTGTTCAAATTGATTTTGGTTTGGACAGGGTCCAATCTACAACCGGTCCATTGACACAAGCTTAGACAGTATGTGTATCCTTCTATTGGGCCTCCAACATTACATAAAAAAAATTTGATGTCGGGTCTGAATTGCAGCGGCTTCTGATTTTCCGAGTAGACCTTACATGGATAGCCTATTCTTTGGTGAAAAATCTGAAGAGATCGAGTCGGCTTTCAGTCAGTCATTTGAAGGGTTGTATTCATCTTCTTAGAATAATTTATCCGCTTTAAAGCAGCCGACTGAACCTACTTAGATGAATCTTCGGCTTGACTCTCCCAAAAACAGGCCTCTAGCCCTCTTTTCAAGTATGGAGTCATAAACGTTTCATGGCTTGGATTAACGGTTCTCAAATAAATAAAATATTACTTTAACCACACTATATAGAGTTATTTAGATCCGAGGGTATATTCTCAGGGCGGTATGGTTCTGAGTTCCAGCGCATCACCACCTAAGCTTATCTCGGGCCGGTATGGTTCTGTGAACTATAAAAACCCCTAAAACAAAAGATAATGACTATGGAAGGTATGGTTTGTCTGCATCTCTGATTTCTTTTATTCTTTAATTTTCTCTAGTTAAAAAAAAGCAACATCGACCCTTTTGAGTTTACATTAATTTCATGATGTCTCTGTGTAGTAGCTGTAGTTGAAAATAAGTCAGCGGGTTCTTTATACATGGGGATTGAGGAGTTGAGACATCAGGCAATAAGTCATATATGAGGCTTGTCTTGTGAAATGGAATGCTTTTATATATGTTTCGGATGCAAATCGAATACCTGATTTCGGGGTTTACACAATGGGGGTAGTCCATCCCCATTCCCTTAAACCCCTCAACCCTGGTGGCAGTGGGATTTCATCTCAGGTCTCTGCTACAAGTCAAAGATCTTATCAAAGGAACCATCATCAATAGGGTGATTTGAACAATTGACTGACTTTTTTTTTATGCTAGAAAAGGCGGAATTTAGGCCGTGGTGATATAGGGTTTCTAGAGAGACATACATTCAACCATGGTGTGATCACCAACTGATCGTGGCTTAATTGGTAAGGTCTTTTGGCTACTTATGGTGAAGACTTGGGGGTCAAATGCTAGTGCCACCAAAGTTGGGATAAGAATATTTTTAAATTAATAGAGGAATGTTGCTAAGTGCATCTAAGCAAAGAAAGAGATTGTTGGTGGGTGTTATCCATTTGGATTGGGTGCATCCCTTTATCATTTAGGTTGTGTTTGGTACTATTGCCATTTTTACATGAAACATTTTGGGTTGATTGATACAAATCGATGAATAATATTAGATAATGGCTAGTTACCTGAAACATTTTTACCTGAAATCAACGTTTTAAAAAACAACTTGTAAATGAAACCGTTCTGGCCACCGGTTTCCGGGTCAACGATCCGACCGTCCAATTCAAATGAATGGCCCAATTCTGACAAAAAAATTAAAAATGGCAAAAAACCGTTGAACGGGTCGACGATTTGATCACCCAGGTCAACATGTTGTTGACCTAGGTTCCCGAGTTGAACGGTCCAACCATCCGGGTCAACGGTGGTTCGAAAAGCATGCCTAAAACATTACCTCCTTCATGTACATGCATTTTTAATAAAAATATGCCTTTTACACAATTGTAGCTATGAACAATATCAGATAATGGCTAGTTATATGTTAATTTGTATTGATTAACCCAAAACATTTCAGATAGCAACGACAATATATAGTGATGATGGGTGTTTTGGCAGTTCCCGGTTGGCTAGTGACTCAGATGCCTGACTAAATAATCCCTACCTGGAAGGTGGCTTGGACGCCTATCTGATTGGTGACGAGCTGGAGAGGTGGTTCTGATGCCTAACTGAATGGTGATTAGCTGGAGAGGTGACTCTGATGCCTAGCTGAATGGTGATGAACTAGAGAGGTGGCTCTAATGCCTAATTGAGTGGTGACGAGCTGGAGAGGTGGCTTTAATGCCTAACTGAATGGTGATGAGCTGGAGAGGTGGCTCTGATGCCTAGTTGAATGATGACGAGCTGGAGAGGTGGCTCTGATGCCTAGCTAAATGGTGACAAGTTGGAGAGGTGGCCCTGATGCCTAGTTGAATGGTGACGAGCTGGAGAGGTGGCTCTGATGCGACCTTCAAGGAAACAGTGCTAGAGTGCCCGGGTTGCTTTACCTCCGGGGTGGGCACTCTGATGCTTAAGTTAGCAAATCAGAGATTTTAAGATAGTTAAATGTGAGAGAGCTGGAGAACTGCGAGAACTAAAAATTGTGTATATACCTTGGTCTCAGGGGCTGATGTCCTTATATAGTTGGGCTACCGTGGGTCTCGCGAACTACTCCCAAAATCTTCGGCCCACGACATAGGGGTCCGTTCCGCTTTGGAAGGAGGATAACATGCCAGTTAATAAGGCTTACCGTTTCCCTCCGATTCAGGCAAGATGAGGATAAAGCCTACAATTACATGGCATGATCTTGAAAAGTTCGGAGACAATTGGCAAGTTTCTAGAGAGGTGGGTTGCTAGGTCGGTGGCAGAGGTAGGTCGCTAGGTTGGCGATAGAAGTAGGTCCCCAGGTCGACGACAGAGGCAGGTCTCCAGGTCAACGGCAGAAGTAGGTCTCCAGATCGGCGGTAGAAGTAGGTCACCAGATCGGCGGAAGAGGTAGGTCGCCAGGTTGGCAGCAGATGTAAGTTGCCAGGTCGCCAGCTGGGACCCCATTTTGGCTAAGGCAAGTTGTCACCTAGGTGATACTGGGATGTAGTCCAACTGTAAATAAGCCCCCACATTATAGAGTAGTAAATACAACCTTAAAAATCTACCCACATTAGATCCACAGACCGGCAGTAAATAAGCCCCCAATTGGGGTCAGAATTCAGAAAGAGAGGAAAAAGAAGTGAAGTGAGTTCAAAACAATGTCTACATCAAGATGGGTTTGTCACTAGAAGTTGGTTCATCCACTCACCTCACTCTCAGTACACATAACTCTCAGTGTTCCTTTCTTTTTAGGGTGATGATTAAACAGTCAAACTGTGGTGAAAACCCCATGTGTTCATCATTCAATGGCCCGAAACTAAATGCATCAAGTTTTGGTCCATTGACTGACTGACACTGCGAGGCTCACACTTTAATTTGCCCAGCGTGATCGCACCCGCCCTGATCTCTCATCTCACTCTCTCTTTTATACAAACAGGAAAAGCCCAAGCTATAATAGTGGATGTGTGGGCCTTGAGAAAGCAGAATGGCCAGTCAAATAGGGTTCATGTGGTTGTGGTTCATCCCATATAGTTGGGGTGAGGATTTTTTTTTTCAATTTTAAATTGAGATTGCACTGTGACAATGCCGATCACATTTAATTTTGAATATGGCTAAGAAAGCTAGCAATGAAAATTCAGCTGGAATGCATGCACTTGTCCACTCAAGTTAGTAAACAATTGAGCTAACAAACAAGTGCTCTTGCACTAGGAACCCTCATCCCCAACCATACAGAACTTAAGTGCAACACTAATGAACAATGAAGTTTTTTGCCTCATTATGCTCACAGTACTTTAATTGTAACTGTGACAAATACCTAACAGAACCCTAGAATAAAATACTACAAAACCAGTAGTATATAAGTTAGAGATGAGTTGAGCTCCTCACATTCAGTTTTTGGAGTTATTTGGTTGGTCCATGGTCTGAACCAACCCATCACCACGTCTTCTTTTCCCTTTGTGTTCCTCAACAATACTGCTAAGAAGGAATAAATTTAAGGCACAGAAAAAACAATGATGATGCAGAAGCTGAAGAAGAATCATTGGAATGACAAGGCTAACCGTCTCTTGATCACAGTCAATGTCCTCGGTGGAACTGGACCGCTCCGGTTCGTCGTCAAAGAGGAAGAGCTTGTCTCTGCAGTCATTGCCATTGTCCTTAAGTCCTATGCTCGTGAGGGTTGTCTCCCAATTCTTGGCACTGATCTTAATAATGTCCTTCTCTTCTGTGTCAATAATGCAGGAACTGATGGTAAGAGAGATATAAAAAGATGTTATTAATGGCAGAATTGAATTAAACCTGCTATTTATTTTGAGGGTAATATTAATGTAATGCAAATTTAGGAGGAAAAATCAATCATAATACTATTAATTAAATAGGATGTTAACAAAAATGTTAAACAAACTTATTTAATTAGAGGAAAAATTATACAAATAGAAAAACTAATATGATAATCAAGACGCAGCTATATATTAGTCTCATTKCACCGTTCATTTGAGGTGCATAGAATGCATAGTTTCCTTTATTTCTTTCCAATTGAGTTGGAGTTGAACTGAGGTTGTTTGGTGTTATTTACTGCAGCTTTAAGTCCATGTGAAACCATTGGATCTTGTGGTGGAAGGAATTTTGTGCTATGTAAGAAAGAGCAGTTACAGATAGAGACAACAAAAGCGGACTGCGGATTGGCAAAGACAAAGATGATTCCTCTGAAGTCATGTGGAAGTTGGAAGGAATGGCTTAAAAAGCCTCTGAGCTTCAAGATATCTGCTTGAACCAGTGGTAGTAATCTGTCATTAGTTGGTTGCAACACTGTCGATCGGATTAGGCCTTCCACAATTAACCAGCAAATAGAACTTTAAGTCTAATGTTCTCTCTCTCTCTCTCTCTCTCAAGTCTACTATTCTATTCTCATGTGTAGCACATGTGTATATATAATATGCAGGATTGTCTATGGTTAGGATTTGAATATTGTTCAGTGAATAAAGCATTAGTTTCTGGCTGCAATTCTTTGTCTTGATAAAATTAACCTCGCACTTGAGTGACGCACCAGCACAAATATTTAAAGGTTCATCCAAAAAAAAAGAATAGCATGGGGGAGAGAGAGCCTACAAATATTTTTAGTAAGTTTAGTTTTATTAATCATTTGTAGTAATTTTAATAATAATTATTATTTTCATTATTTTTAAATGAAATTTTGGTTGACTTTAAATAAATAAAAATAATTATAAAAGCTAATATTTTTATTAGTTTCACTAATAATTAATAATTATATAGGAATGGCAATGGGGCGGGGCACCCCATTCCTATCCCCACCCTATAGTTAAGACACTCTACTCCATCCCTGCCCCGCCCCTAGTGTTAGTCTGGTTCAAGGCAAGGTACCCACTCCTCATTAGGAGTAGGAAACCCTCGAATTTCCCCACCTCATCCTCAATGTCAAGCAAGTTCAGGGCAAGACACCCATTCCTCACCAAGGATGGGGAATCCTTGAATTTTCCCCACCCTGTCCCTGTGAGGCGAGTTCAAGGCTAGACACCCACTCCTAACCACCCCAATATTCAATTTGATGACAAAAATTGTCAAAAGGATATCTTAGTATCAACCACATAGTACATTTCTAAAAGTACACCAAATTATCTTTAATTTTCAAAAATTTAATGAAAATTTTGGCAAATTTATTACATTTGTGTAATTATGAAAGTTTATTTTTTGTAAATATTTACTTACAGAATTACACTAATTTATCTTATACTTTCTAATATAAATTAATCAATAATTTCCTTTTTCTAATATTATACTAATTTATCTTATATTTTCTAATATAAACTAATCCATAATTTCCTTTTTCTAATATTATACTAATTTATGTTAATAATTTGTGTAATTATTGGTTCAAATTATAGTTTTCCCTTCGCCATACTCATTTATCTTTAATAATTTTCAATAATTTACAATGAAAATTAAGTCACATAATTTTTCAATAGTTTTGCAAAATCTATCAAATTTCCAAAATATTTCAATAATTCTCAATAATTATTTAATACTTTTTAAATAAACTTTCAAAAATTTTATATCTTTTAATTTCCAAAATGTTATTTTACGAAAATGTAGTTTTATGAAAATTTTTGAAAAACTTTATTACATTTGTGTAATTATGGAGATTTATTGAAATTATTTTAAATTTATTACATTTGTTATTAAATATTTATTTTTATTAGGTAGTTTACTAACAAAATTACACTAATTTATCTTTTATTTTCCAATATAAATTATTTAATAGTTTCATTTCCAACATTATGATATTTTATTCCTCTATCTGAATTCGGTTATTAACTATAATAACAACAATAACTAAAGTTTTATACTTTTTGATAATTGCTAAATATAATTATCAATTTTATAGAAATTAGTTAGAGTTTTCAATTTCTATAAAATATTGTTAATTAACATGAACATAACAATATTTACCTAAAATACTTTAAAAAGTCGTGATGAATTCATTAATAACAATTTGTATTAATTTTTAGTAATTTACTAACCATTTTCATTAACTTTTGGTAGTAACATAACACTATTTAATACTCGTTGAATAAAAAAGAATTGCGAAAGCATAATCTAGAAAGTGGAAATGATTCTAAATTATCTTCTAAAGGTATTTTATACCAAAATAAACATAATTTTGGCCATCAATGCGAAAACATAATTTAATTTGGAGTCGAGTAGTCAACAATTGGGCAACCCAAAAACCATTTTGGCCATCGATTTTTGGTTTTGATGGTCCTAATGTTTAGTTCAGTTTTAGTCTAATAATTTTAGATAAGATGCATGTCTGGAACTGTCACTATAGGGGATATACAAGATATATATTTTGAGAAGAGGGAACAAGAGAATTAGTGTGGCTAAAGGCCTATTAACTAAAATCTAGTCTTATTGGATTACACCCAATAAACCTGATTAATAATATAGTTGATTTTGGGTCTGTTACTTACAAATTTAGGTTTATGTTAGAAAACAGGTCTAGGTGATTTCTTTTATATATATATATATATATATATATATATATATATATATATATATATATATTTGGTACCAGGCCTTTTATTTGATGTACATATGAACAAATTATTCTTAACTTTTGTTGGTGAAAATGGTGTTCATCCACCAAGGAGCATTACCACTGTAATTGCAAACTGCAGGAGTTTATTATCAAGATTTCAGTCACACTTGTTTTTTGCCTATATAATTGCTAATAAAGCTACTGCTCTTGCAGTAGCTAGGTTCGATAGTAATTTGTTTAACCAGACTACTTTGCGATTTTATCATATTCAATTTTTTTGTAGGGAAAATTCCCGATAGATACCTTATACTTTAGGCTGAGTGTTAATTTAGTATCCAAACTTTAAAACGCGATAATTTAGTACCCAAACTTTCAAAATGTAATAATTTAGTACCTACCATTAACCAGTCGTTAAGTGTCATGGGAAAATACACGAATGTCCTTCAAGTGTCATCAAATTTTCTTTATCAACCATCAACAACGTCCATAAGCAACATCCATCACAAGAAAAGGCCGCAACAATCTAGTACCCATCCATGCATTTAATTAAAAAATAATCACAAAAAAAAAACACTTTCGCTAAACGTCAACGATAGAAATTTTAAGCTTTTGTCAAATTTCTTTAAAACGCGACATCAATGGTCCATTAAGCTTCTCTCCCTTTTATTTATTTAACCAGATTTCATCTTGTATTTCTTGATTCAAAAGTATAAGTTATTTTTTATTTCTTTTGCCGCGTTCGCCATAAAAATAGTTTTCCATCTTCCATTTGATTCTCCTCTTGACGAACAAACCAAAGATAAAGAGAAAGAGGATGGAGCTGCTCTCAGAGGGAGCAAACTAGAAGAATCAGTTATGGATGTTAAAATCGCCAACCCTTCTCGTCCTTTTCTTCTTTTTTGTCCTTACTACCATTTGCAGAAGAAGATAAGGAGCTCACTGTTTGGTCTGCTCTTCTGCTTCCCTACCTGCCTATTGTCTCTCGTCCTATTTGTGCCTCTGGCCTACAACGGTGCCAGCATTTTCTGTCTACACGTCCCTTTTTCAGCCAAAATTTCGCCAGAATCTACTAGCTTTACACTTGAATATGCAGTAGGACAAACAACATGAAAATTGACTTCTTCGTCTTCCTTATCCTCCTCGTTCATGTATGTTATCAAGGAGGAAACCCCACCTTCTAAACTGAAGGGACATTTGCCCCCTTTGCAATAACAAGAGTCTTCAGTTCTTCCATGGAACTTTTCTTCGTCTCAGAGATCAAGGTGGCACAGAAAGAATGGGCTGATGTTTAAGATTCTACAGCCTACCGCCCTGTCAAGGCAATTTTCTGTTAGAGTACACGAGTTCTTTCATGGGTCACATTTGAATTCTTCCTGCAAGGTTCGGTTTTTCATGACTTGGATTTCTACTTTGGAGTCGTTCAGTTACAGGGAATTGTTTTCAATAGAGAGTCTTTTTAAAACAAGGATTCCGAGTCACAACAATTTCCCCTGATTTCAACTATATCTTCAAGAATACGTCTGGAAAGATTTGGTTCAATCGCTTAAAGAAGGGGAGTGTAGATCCTGGGGAAGTTTCTCTTGGTCAGAACCTCTCGAATTTACTTAGGCTGACAATCCTGTACAAATTTGGTTGAATTTATATAGACAATGATGTTATAGTCTTGAAGAGCTTCTCCAATTTGAGAAATGTCATAGGGGAATAGACTATCGATCTAAAAACTAGAAATTGGAGTCGCTTGAACAATGCTGTCATGGTCTTTGACAAAAAGCATCCACTCAACAAGTTCGTCTAGGAATTTGCACTCACCTTCAATGGGAACAAATGGGGTCACAATGGATCTTACTTGGTTTCAAGGGTTGTTTCAAGAGTGAGTAGAAGACCTGACTTTAATTTTACTGTGTTGCCACTGCCAACATTTTATCCAGTTGATTGGAATAGGGTTCAAAGCCTCTTTCATGGACCCCGGGATGCTGCCCATTTGAAATGGTTGTCTTCAATGCTCAAGCACATTCACAAGGGAAGTTTTGCTATTCACCTATGGAATAAGCAGAGTAGGAAGATGAAGGTTGAAGATGATGAACAGTGTTTTCATTTTCTTGAGAAAGAAGATGACGAACAATGTGTTTTATTTTCAAGGGTAATTTTGACATTTTTAAAAGTCTTAAATCGCATATGAGGTCACGTAATATACATAACTGATGGTCCACTAAAGGTAGGGACTATATTGTTGCATTTCAAAAGTTTGAGTACTAGATTGTCACGTTTTAAAGTTCGGGTACTAAATTGGCACTCAACCTAAAGTACAGGGTACCTATTGGGAATTTTTCCTTATTTTTATACAACAGGAAATGCATTCTAAGTAATTTTAAGTCCAAGAATTAAGTTCTTTTTTTTCTTAAAAAAAAAATCTTTTAAGAGGGCAACTTCTAGTCAAAGGATTAGCAATTATATCCTCTATACATGGTAGCTAGTGGACATCCATGCATTCTTCTATAACAAAAATACCTTAGTCCAAGTACCTTGATTTGCTTGAATCTATGGCTCAGTCTGGAAGGTAGAGTGCAAAACCTTGTACTTCTAGCCTAATTACCTGACTTAAACAGATAAAGCCAAATTAAATAAAAAGTCATAAGCTTCATCAGCAAAACATAGTGCTGAAAGAAGCCAGTAATTGGATAAAGGAGCGAGGCATCTCTGAGGACATTTTAGTTAAGATGTTGATGATGCCAAAATTCTTGTTTAGCTTGGCCAATCATGAACGGCTATGTTTGGTTTGATGGAAAAGGTAGGAAACCTATACAAGATTTGTAAAGGTTTCCCTACCTTTCCCTTCCTTTCCCTATCTTTTCCTTCAAACCAAATACAGCGGAAGTTTCAACATGGTGTTTTGATGTTGAAGCTTCAATAGAAAATCCATACTCCTTAACAGCACGAGAGGAACCAATTCTCTAACCTGAGATTAGAATTTGCTTAACACCATACCAGTATACCTTGTGCTGGCAAAAAGTCCCAACAGAAACAAATCCATCAGCTAAATTGCACTTGGTCAAATAGTAAGAAACCTTAGGCTATGTTTGGTTTGAAGGAAAAGGTAGGGAAAGGTTTGTAAGAAACCTATACAAAGGTTTGTAAAGGTTTTCTTACATTTCCCTTCCTTTCCCTACTTGTAGAGACACAACTTATACGGCTCCTATTTTCTCAGAAGTTCGAAAACTGTCCAAGGCATGATACATAGAATACCTAAATCGGGGAGGTGGATGCGGGCGTTTGCCAAATGCTGAACGAAACCAATGACATTCTAAAGGGAGATAATTTATAAGTTGCAATTACAACTTTACTAAGATCATAGCACGACAAATGAAATATGTCAGTGCATAATTACCTAAAATGGGCATAAAGAAATGTTGAAATGAAAACGACGACGGCGACAGTATTCACGAGGAACCAAAACCAGAGGATTATGTACATATGAAGTTACCTCGCAAACAAAAGCTGAACTTTTAGAACTACGTGGCCCGGAGAAGCACACGCTTTTCCTACTAGACACGGTTGTACACACACTTCTCGCCATATAAATGATAAATTCTGTCAAGGATCGGATTCTTTGACCGAGAATTCTTCAAAGAAGCTGCAGAGATGCCTCTTCTCCCAGCAAAACCAGCTCTCTCCTTGCGCTCATTTCAGCAGGTGGCAGTGACTGTTGCTCACATATAGTTCTTACCATTTTTTCTACAGAGATAGGAAGAGGAACCTCAATAGAACGATCCGCCATCCGAAGAAAGCTGGTTTCAGAACCACGAGTGTACCAAAAACGTCAGGATCATAGAAGATTTGGAAAACAAAGGGTTCCCAAACAAGAAGAAAGGAAAAAACAAGACAGTGACAAAGAGAGATATGCAGTTCTGAGCTCCGAGGCCAGAGCATGTGAGTAGTGAGCTCTCGACTTCCTCAACGTTCAAAATGAATTGCAGCGGCGTCCCTCTTTTGAAGATGTTCTCCTCCACTTCCACCGTTGCCTCCGCCTTCAAACCCGTCACCGATTTCCACGGCGGCGAATTCGTTTTCTTTTTCTATTTCAGCTCCTTCCCATAGTTGCCGCAACCTCTGTCACCGCCGAACCAGTTGTTGCCCCTTTTTGTACTTCCGCCGAACTAGTTGCTACCGTGCTCTCGGTGGGTTGGTGTTCAGTAGAGCGAACTCTCTCACGTCTTCCGCCCTCTGGTTCGGTTGTTTGAAGTAGTTAATTGTTTCCTGCTGATATTAACGACTTGAGAGAAAAACAGGGGGAGAAATGAGAGAAATGTGGGAGGTTGGTTCCGAGTCCTGCTGCTGGTACTGAGGAATTAGACCCGTAGAGGGAATGGAATTACAAAAAACAAAAACAAAATGGTGATAGGGCCGTTGCCGCCACTTCTGCACCTGCTCGGGTCCGAGAGCGAGCGGGTTAGACACGATTCGACGCTAGCTTTATATCACCTCTCACTCGTCCAGTGCAATTGCACCAAACTCGTGAAAATGGGTTCAATGGGTTCAATCCTGACGTTGTTGAGGGAAAGGGGAAGAAGAGAGATCGGGAAGAGAGAGAGGAGAGAGAGGGAGAGTGAGGTTGGGGAAGATGAATAGTATTTTTATCGTTCAGTCTTTGTAATTTTTTTCTCTAACATAGTTAGAACTTCTAAAACTTAAGCACAACCAAAACGTTGATCACCAACACTGACTGCCATTAACAACTCAGGTGGTGCTTGGAACTGCAGTGTTGCATTCCCATTTAAAACTACAATAACTTATTACACAATATTGTGTTATATTATATGTCTTAAAGCATGTCATTTTCCCGATTTTTAATTCATTAATTCAAGTACAAAACAATTATGTTGTGTTTGGTTTGAAAGAAAAAGTAGGGAAAGGAAGGGAACGGTCATTTGACCGGTTTGAATCGTTCGAACGGTTTTGACTTTTTTTTATTTTTTTGAATTTTTTTTTATTTTTTTGTTAGAACAGGCCAAACATTTGGTTCAAATGGTCGGACCGTTCGACTCAATAACCGAATCCCTGACCAGTTCAGTCACCAGGGCGATTTTAAAAACCATGGATTTTTTTTTTTTTTTTTCTATTTGAATTCATGTATAAAAAAATACCAAAAAGCATTGGGATGCAGAAAAATATGTCATGCAATATCTAAGGTACAAACTTGATCGTGGTTTACTTCACTGAAATCTACACTGCTACCTCTTTTATGGAGACTGAATTTGGAGAGGTCTCTCTCTTGCATCTAATGAACTATTTTTAGTAGGGAAATAAAAAGAGGCCATACTCCACACTACTGACCTCAAGGTGGTTTGGGCTGGCTTCTTGCCCAAAAAATGATTGCTAATCTCAAGGTGGTTTAGTTTACCAATTACTCCTTTTGCCAATTTTTTAATGCTGTATTTGTTTTAAAGGAAGAAGGTAGGGAAAGACAAGAAAATTTATACAAGGTTTATACATATGTTTCGTTTCTTTTCTTTTTCTTTCCTTACCTTTTTCTTCAAATCAAATATGGCCTTAGTGTGATATTTGGGGCAGTCCAGATTTCCAGTCCATAGGACTACCCACAAGATGAGACCACATTATATATTCGATGTGCAGCCAATCCTGTCTTTTATATACACAATAAGTACTTCGGAATGGGAATATGGAATCAGTGCTATCATATAAAACCCTTCAATTAATGCAATTTCAATGAAGAATTTCAGTCACGCACAGTTGAATTAAAAATTCAGTTCAGGTGATGTTTTGAATTTTGTTCTATATCTGCTGGTATTCTTAGGGTTGTTTGGCAAGTTTTTTTAGAATAGTCAAAAGACATATTGAACTTTTGCATTAAGATTTGAACAGCCTGAAGTCTATTTGATTAAGGGGTGTCTTTCTATACGAAGACAAATAGAAAAAAAATATGCAAAAATTCTATTTAGAGCTTGATGAAAATTGCCTGTTTTGAGCTTCTTGCATTTTTTTGACACATCGGTTTTTAGCGACTAGATATACTACAAACCAAACAGAAAAAAAGACCAATTACAAATTCACAATCTACCAGGCTTGTAAATAACCAACAAATCGGATAAGAAAATAAGCAAAGGATTTCATGCCATGAATTTTAGTCGCAACAAACAGTAGATGTCAAGTAGCAATTGAATTCTCTTCAAGTTTGTAAACGAATGTACAGTACTGACTTAACCAGTAGATGTCAAGTAGAAATTGAATTCTATTCAAGTTTCTTCTCATATATATATATATATATATCAAGTTTCTTCTCATATTTTCAGAAGGGTCATTTTTATGTTATTTAATTAGTAAAAAACGAATTTTCAAAAATACATAAAAATAGATATATTATCAAACAAAAGATACAATACGATACATTAATTCAATGCATGACATATTATATTAAAAATTTAAAATAGTATTAGAAAATATTTACCTATTCAGGTACCTCACCTAAGCTTTGAGGTTGGAGGTTGAGGAATCAATCAATCGCGTTTGGTCATGTATTCTTTTAACTTTTGCTTTTCCGGCCGTACGTTACGTACAGACTTTTTAATGGCCGATACCCCATTCCATCTCTATTCTGTGGTGCAGGTTTAATTAACTTACTTATATGGCCAAATTAAGGGCTATAACTGTGACTAGTTGAACAATGAATATAAATTCAAGAAAAAAAAAATGGAGAGAAAACATTTGAGTGGACCACCGACTATAATGTAAAGAGTAGATTATTAACGCTTGAACGCCTGGTTTTCAAAACCGGATCGGAAAAATTGGGAATCAGTCATCTGATTGGTTTCGTTTTTCCCTAAAACCGTTGATTTTGGTCAATAAATCATTGAACCAGTCGATTAATCGTTCAAACGATTCAGACCATTTTTTTATTTTTTTTATCAAAATGGTCGAACCATTCAAACTAGTAACTGAACCCCTAACCGATTCAGTTTTAAAAACCATGCTTGAATTACGTACAGTGCTTTTGTTTTCTAAATCCTCCATGACTGCATGTATAACTGCAGACAACACCTTCAAAATGCGCGCAATTATGAAGAGGAACCGACCCGGAAAAGCTGGTGGTCCTAATTATCCTTGGGAGGTTGGCCTAGCACGGCCAAGATGAAACCAACATGTGTCGGAAAGAAAATTAAGAAGAAATTAAAATTCATGGCCCTAGAAAATTAAAGACCCATCAATTTGGTTGGACAGGACCATAGCTGTCCAGTTTTATTTTATATGGTCGGTGTTTTCATTCATCAATCACGTGAGGGGTGAGGCCGCCTCTTTTCTGTCATTTCCCTTTTGGTGTGTAAGGCTAGGGCTTAGATGGAAGGCCTCAAGGCCACCCACTCACCAGTCAACAGACCTTCAAGGAAGAAGGAAAAGGATTACAGCCAGAGATATTTACATCAATCATCATCTCTATGTGTTTGAATTAGGAGACACCTATTGAAGCCTACATTAAGCATTATATGTCTCCCACGTTCTGAGTCAGCTTTGGCCACCTTGTTTATGCATGTTACAAGCTGCCATCTTCTAGATGGAAAGAAGCCCAAAAAGTGTCTTGGGGTGTGCGTGTGCCTGATTTTTTCAGATACAAGCCCTCTGAGAATCTGAGATGGAGTAGGGCTTCCGGTTCCAGCTTCAATTCGATCTAGTCTGCCGGATCCATCATAATGGGCCATTATTCCCTTTCCCCAGTTTCTCTTAAATGGGAACCAAAACAAAAAATATCGTTGAATTTGGTGGGCTTGCACAAGGCATTTTAGGTTATTAGCATAGGCCTAAATATTAGACCTGGCCCATCAACAGTAGAAGTATACAAAAAGAAAGGTACTCAGAAAAATTTAGGATAAAAATACAAAGACCTACCTTGAACTTTGTGTGTGGGTGGGTGGGGGGGGGTGAGACCCAAGAACTTTCATTTGTGATAAAGAGTTACCTGGTGCTTTCAGATTCTAACAGTCTGTGTTTGGAGATGCAAGAAAGGAGAGGGTAAAATGGTCTGATAAAAGTTCAAAACTGACGAAATGCTAAGCAGGTTGCTCTCTGGCACAAATAAAACTCTTTAGTCTTTAGGAACCTATGTCTATGTGTCACTATCCTCAAAGTAGAGAGTAATTAATTCTCTGTATTTTTACCCTAACTTTTGTGTAGAAAAGGTTGGCACAAAGAATCTTCCTTCACATGTAATTAGCCAAGCCATGAAACCATGTTTTGGTTATATATCATTTGTCTTTTGCATTAATGCTCATGAATCCGGCCACCTTGACAAAACCAGTACGTACATGATTTGATTTCTCAAGGTCCCCCTCCCTCTCGCCCTCAACCTTACGCAGGGATTGACAGGTTCAATGAAATCCTCAGACAATCTGCAAACACTGTTTATGGTCCAACTCCAACAGCGAAAGGTGCAACTTGCAGCAAAACGATGTAGTATAACAGGTTTATTCAATGCACACCTGCTGACTGTGGGTCACCACCACATGAAGAAGTTTTGGGCAATAGGGTTAGAATGTCAATGGACAGAATAAGGCATGCCCATAACGGAGACCCCCCCCCGCCCCCCCCCCCTCTCTCTCTCTCTCTCTGATATATAAATGTAGGATAAAATAGGAAAACTACTGCTGTTATTTTACTGGAAATTAAATTTGTCATAAAACCCTAACTTCTAGGAATAGGAATTGTATCAAATAGAAAAGGGAAAATCTTTGATACCGGAAAGACATGCATAGAGAGTTTTGACCAAACTTGAGATGCTCTACATTAATTAATTCTAATTTAAATGGCATGATTTGACATCATCCTATTAATATTACATCAATCAACCCAATTGTATTTGCAGGTGGCGGAAAAGGATAAGACATATAGAAGACTCATAACTAATTATTCTCAACCACTTAACCGGTGCGCCTGTCAATATTTTTCTTTTGGACTTGAATTTCATTGAGAGGCCAATAAATAGGTCATGCACATGCACTCTATTTAATGAGTAACTTGTCTTTAGACGACATGGTTTTAAGGTTTAAATCATGCATCCTATTAAAATCTCAAATCAACCAAAGTGTATATGCACCAGGGTTTCTCAATTAGTGAAACAGCCTACGCCGGACAGAAGACTCGCATCTCTAACCATACTCAACCACTTAACCGGTGGACCTAACAATATTCTTCTTCTGGCCTCAACTTTTAGTGTTTCAACTTAAATCACTACACTAGCTTTAAATTGAAGTTCAAGAGGCCAATAAACCACGCAACCTATTTAACAATTAAATTGTTACAAAATATATGTTTTGAAGAACTTAAGTCATTTTGATCCAATGACACCACATTATCCCTGGACTCCGTATCTATACTGAGCATCCATTTGGTTTTCAGTTGGAATCAAAATTAAAATGGTCCATTCCCATAATCTGTTTGGTTCAGACAAGAATAACAATGGGAATTAAAATCAGCAGGAATGAGATTTAATTCCCAAGGAAGGAACAGAGAATAATCATTCCCTTAAATGCAGAAATGCCATTCCAGCAGAAATAGTCCAGGATTGGGATTCTGATTCCGCCCAACCAAATAGTTAGAATCGGAATAACTCATTCCAATTCCAATTCCGCCCTGAGTGTTTTTGTTACCGTGAGCAATAATAATCATGCAATTAAGTATACAAGTTATAGTAAAACGGTAACATTAAAACAATGTATTTAATACCCAAATAATTTGTCATATACTCATTTATATAAATTAAGGTACTTCTCTCCAATCCCCAACATCTTTAACTTATTAGATTCATTAGTTTACAGTTGATTGATTATACTCATTCTCATGTATGTTAATACTCTTCAAACGACAACCACACCCATAAACAACAAAATTTGAAAGCCATGAAAGAATTGGGCACCCCTTTCTATTTCCACAATTATCAAAATAGAGAGACCATGTAGCACCACAGTTATTGTAGTATGCCCATGATCATTTGATCTTTGTATATGTATTTGTTACCAGAAACATTTGGTCTGAGGCTGATATTAAAGATTTTTTAGAACCAAAAATCAATCTCTTAGATAATAACCTAGCCACCTATAGATTAGACTGTTTTGACCAGTTAAAGAAATAGTTTGGGTTTACTCTTCGTAGAATTTAAATTGGAAAAGTCATCTATTAATTGCTTCGAAGTTCAAATTTCAAACAAACCAAGGCAATTACTTTTTCTCTAACAACTACTTAAAATGATCAAATTGAAGGAGAACTTATGAATTTGGTCAGGCATAAATTTAGTAAAAGAATGACTACTGAATGTACTCAATAAAGTTCTTTTTGTTGGATAATTTCAAATATGTAACTAGTAAGCTACATAACATAGAATAACATTTATCGAGTTTGGTGTCTTTCAACACTCGAGTAGTAATGGAACCATTACTAGATGCTCAAGTAATTATACATTAGGGAAAACAATGTGCTCAATGCTACAAAGAGAGGAGTGTCAATGGACCAGGTTTGGATTGAACCCAGTCCAAGTCAAAATCAATTTGAACGGATTGAACGGTCCAATAAGATATTGAATTGGATCAGTCTAGACTTAATGATCCAAATCATTTATTGGATTGGACCTGATCCATTTGTAATTGACTCATATTGGATCAAGTTGGGTTGAGCTAATATTTGGTCCATTGACAGCCTTAGCTAATGGAGCCACCATTATAATAGTGGATGATTAATAAATTGGGATTGAATCCCACTTTGGTTGGGGCTGGGAGGTTTTAGGGTTTAGGCGATGGGCTAGACCCCCATTTTTTAGTCCATGTGATTAGCATAATAATAAACAGCATCGCCATGACCCAATGTTGGTCACAGCTATCTAGGGGTATTAATAGGAGTAAACTGGATATGAACCTAACCTTTGGTATTTTTTTTTTGACAAAAATTTCGCTACTCTCATATTTGAACATATTCTTATAATTGTCAATTTAAGTGATGTTTGGTATCATTGCCGTTTTTTTAGACAAGGACACACCTGAAAAAGTAACTCTAGGTTATACGCATATTTTATATTAAAATTTATATCAGCAAATAAGCACCAGATAGACAAAAAGGTGAAAATATTGTTTTAATGATGTTTTTTTTTTTTTCTTCCCAAATGTTGCTCTCACAAAATTCAAGACATTTAGTGTTGATTGACTGTTTGAAAACAGTCAACCATGAGAGAGAAAAAAACAGCTACGTGTCACAAACATGCATGGTGGAAACGCCTTAGAGAAATGACTGCAGTGCCAAACACTGCCATGAACAATGTATTAAGTGATTCAAAATAAGGAAACGGCAATGCAAAAGTAAATGAATTTAAAATGTTTTATTCAATCCCTCCTTATTTTGTACTAATCAGAACTTATATAATGCACGCTCTTTGTTAGCAAAGAAGGATCACATTAATTCCAAACATGCATTTTTGCATATTTATCTGTTTTTATATTTTTATTTATGATTTATTATGTCACAAGCCTAAACGGTCAAACTGTTGATCCGCCACGAGCCAAGATGGTTGATTTGCTAACGTAATACAACCCATTCTTTATATGCAATGTAGATTAATGCTAATTATCTGTTTGAATTAATTGTTTTAATGTAACATTAGAATTTGAAAAAAAAAAACAAAAAACTGGACTGACTTCAATAGTTTACTTTTTTATGGATATATCCACGAATCCTTTCATAGAGTGTCAAATTAATAGGAAATTAAATTTGGAGATAATTATTAATAATAATATAAAATATCTTGGTCAGGAATGAGCCAGCCAAATTAATTGATTTGATATTATTAGACGTATAATCTTATGTTAATAATTGTATTTAGTCATTTATATCAAAGAGTTTTTTTTAATATAATAAATATAACATTGAATTAATACTAAATTAAGTGAAGAGATAACTAATAAAATTTTAGTTAATAACAATTGAATTCCTAAAGGCAATTGAGTTACTAATGTTTTTTTATTACTTTTACAGTTTTACCTCTCAAAAATTCAAAAAAAAAAATACAAAAATTTAGAGGGGTCTAGCCTCTAGGAGAGTGGAGAGGGGCTGTTGAGATAAACACAAATGCATTTTTGTACCCATTTTACAAAATCATATATTTGGTCCCAGATCTAAAGAATATCGAAGTTGTAATACTCTTAGAATGAAATTGTTTGGATTGAATTAAAATCTAGGTCCAAACCCTAAGAGGAGGTTGTTTAGCCAAAGGAGATTGTAGCTACTATACTCTATTAAACTCTCTCACCATGGTATATATTCTCTACAAGTTGTAGCTCAACATGGAACTTTTGGCAAGTGCTACCAAATGTATAATACATGTCATGAATTATATGGATATTAACAATGCATCTTTCATTCACCTTAATATACATAAAAAGAAAAAAATGATTTATTCATCAATAAGCTAGCGTGTTTTAAAGATAACATATTAATCATTCATGTATTCATTTTAACCAATCCGGTCTTTTACCAATCAACAAGGTGTATTCATTCTAGAAACTGAATTGCACACACACAGAGAAAGAAAAAACTATGATTCCTATGAATTAATTGAATAAAATGGAGATATAAGATATTCCTTGTCTCTCGTTGCCCTATAAGTATGGGCAAAACCCAAGGAATTTGAACTCTTGTAATTGTCAACTAAGAAAGAAGCAATTAGAGGTTCGTAGAGGCGTAGAAGAAGTGGAATGGTAATAGAAACAAAGGTAAATCACACAAGATTCTGGTCTCTGTTTCCAAATGGATTCAAAGAACCATCCATCTAATCTCAAATTCTCGATAATAAAAAGAAGGTAGAAGTTTATGTTTAGAGAGTTGACCAAGTGACAACCCGGACCCATCGTAAATGGGTCAATTTCAATGATACGCAAATCTTTTTTTTTTCTTTTTTTCTTTTTTTTTTAAAAAAAAAGTGAAAAGGATTGGTGGGATTTGACCCAATGCATTTGCAAGAAGAAAAAGAAATTGAGATGAGTAGCTTGTGAAACCAGCTCAAATGGTACAAGTTGACATGGAAGAAGGCGTATACAAAGGAAGCCAATTAAGGATTAATATTGACATCGCTCCAAGTTTGCTCTTCTAGAAACCCAACTGGTTTTATCTTGATAGGATGGATTGGAATGAAAAGAGTTTTGTTCATGAGCTATTGCTCTGTGTCCCCTCCGCCCCCGCCCCCACTCTGGCCCTTTCTCTACATTGGAAAACGTATGGCAACTGTGGGAAGGCAGGAATTGAAGTTGGGTGTTGACGTGTTACGAAGAGGAATGTCAAGCAGCTCTCTCCTCAAATGGAGACCTTTGTCTTCTCTTCTGTTTGAAAAAATAAATAAATAAGAGAATATGGTGGCCTGGTGTGGGGCTTGTTGTTACGTTGTAGGTGGAGGGCCCCATTAAAATCAAAGACCCAATCACCCAAGTCGTTTTCAATCAGGACTACATGAACTGTTTCAAGCCCATGAAGATGAAGAGAAATCGACCCTCCAACGTCCAACCAATCAATCACCAGCCGCTTACTTGTCCTGAGTAACGAAGAATGCAACGCTTCTCATCCAGTAACCGCAGCAGGCAGCACTAGCACCACTAATCTCATCATCTTCAGTGCAAACCAGAGCTTCACTTCATTTGAAAACCTTTTCTCACCAAATTTCATCTGCCTTTGGTTTCTCAATGTCAGTGTTATCAACATTAATTCAACACTCCCTACCATCTGTCTCCACTCTCAATCAATCAATCCCTCCCCTCTCCTCCCCCTCCCTCTCCCACCACATGGTACTCAGTTTTAGGGTTTTCTCCATTCCCTTTTCCCTTCCCTCCCTGTTTGGCAACCAGTTACTAAAGACTCTCTCTCTCTCTCTTGGGACAATACCTGCATCTTCTGGTGGGATTCGGATGATTGCCACGTGCATGTTAGCTTGTGCTGGGATATCTAGTTATTATTATTCAAAGAGGGTCAAAGAAGTTCGGTTAAATTAAACCACACAGGTTGACATCTAAACCCATGATAAAAAAATCCAAATAAATTATTCATAAACAAAGCATAATTAAGTTAAAAAAATTAGGGTAAAAGTGAAGTGAATATATAAGAAAAATTCAAAACTCTCTCCTTTTATTACAAGAAGATATGTATAAATACATATTTGACATTTGATCCACCATTGAGATTACAAAGGGGAAAAGGGCAAGAAGAAGATAAAAAGGAGAGGCAAAAAGAGATGGGGAGCAAAAGGTGAAAAGAAGTTGGAGACACACTTCTCACAGTGGTGGGTCTCACACTCACGCAGAGCCAACTTAGCACTGCACTCAATGGGTTTGGGTTTGGGTTTGGCTTGACTCGCTCAATCTCGGTCCCGTATGGATTGGAATATTGGATTGGACTGGACATGCAGAATTACAGATACAGGAGTCGAGTCGTGGTGGTGCAGTAAACAGTAGTAAGCTGTACCGAGTTTGGTAAATGGATCTGAATTGAGTTGACTCATTTCGGATCAGAGGCAAGCTGCCAGGCGGAGGTGGCGATCAGAGGCAAGCTGCCAGGCGGAGGTGGCGATAAGGGGCCTAGTATGCCAACCAAGCATAAGACACCCGTTGTTCTCTTCCACCCTATAACCATCCCCACCTGCAAACAAGGCTAACAACATGCTAGCTTGCTTGAACGCGTTAAAGCCTAGGTGGACCGGAGAGAACCCGGACGATCCCAACCGATTCCGCCACTGCGTGAGGGCCTCGTGCCTCTCCACTCGGTCCACCCCTTCGCAAGCCACCACGTTGCAGATCTGTCGCCCCAAATACAACTCCGACATCACCTGGTCCTGACTGTTGGGCGGAGACATCGCACACCCTTCCAGCGAGTCGAACAGGGTGGAGTAGTAATGCAGCGCTTCCGTAAACCGGTCCAAGAAGACCGGCCCGTTGTGGTTCGCCTCTTGTTCGACGATGGTCACGATCTTCGGCTTCATCTCCTTGATCGACGACAGCACCTTTTCGATGGCACCCGGTCGGGCCAGCAACCGGTGCAATTCGAACACCGAATTGACCGCTACGGCCTCGTCTTCGCTCGGCCGGAGGTCCAGCATCGATGCGTCCAGGTCGGCCAAGCTGTTTGCAACGAATCCTCTGTACTCGAATTTTACGTGTATGCTCTTCGCCAACTGGGCTAGCTTCCACCCCACCTGCTGTAAAGCGTCGGTGTTGTCCTGTTGAGGAGGGCCGATACCGGTTAATCGGAAGGTAGGTGGGCCCCCGGGACGAAGAGCGAGAGCCTGCATCAAAGCCGGCCACTGCATCCCCTGTTTCATGCTGAAATCTATAACGTGCACCCGGCTTTTTCCGGCGAAGGCCTCGAGAATGGCTTGATTAGCTGTGAAATGGGCGAATTTCAAGTACGGGCAGGTTTCGTAGAAGTGCATCTGAAGCATGTCGGAGAACGACGAATCGAGGGAATCTTGAGGGTATAACTGATAAATTCGACGAGCTAGGGCTTCGGCGAAGTATGTAGCCACCTTTCTCATAGCTCCTGCTTGAGACACGGCGAGCAACCCAATCTGTTTGACGAGTGCTTCGGCCATTTTCAGGTTGTTCTGTTGTACGGCCTCGGCGCAGGCCATCAGGGTGTGGACGAGTCGGACCCCGGTCTCTTGCGAGTCGACTAGTACGACCGGCCGTGCCAACTCGGTCGAGACCCCGCTAGTAACTCCTACAGCAGCAGGAGCGGCAGATGGCGACGACGATGAAGATGCGGACGTCGACGTCGATGTGGGTTTCATCCGTTTGCTCGCCGGTTCCACTTGGCCGCAAATGGCACCGCCGGGGATTGCTCTGAGATCGTAATCCGTAGGCTCATCGTAGATTCGAGGCTGCTGGGGATGAATTTGTTGTTTCGGCTGCTGCTGCTGCTGCCTGGAATTGGGGAAATCAATGGTGACCATGGAGGAAGATTCAGCAGGAGCGAGCCGCGGATCGTCGAGGACACGAGGCAGAGAGGGCTGAGACGGAGTAGGATCAAAAATGGGGGGAGCGTTAAGCTCAGAAAGCATGCTCTCAAGCCACGTAGCAAGATCAGATGGATTGTAATGAACGGTCTCTGAAGCCAGATGGTTAAGCCCATCCTCCTGAGCACTACCCATCACTATGTCCAGCTGCTCCAGCTTCTGTGCCACCTCCGCCATGTCCGACGACCTGACCTTGTAACCCAACACAGCCAACAGTTCATCCACTCCGGCATCCTGCTGCTCCGCTTCGTCCCACATCTTACACTTCCCCGCCTCCGCCATTGAATAAACCCCACCACCACTAGTACTCTCTTGGAGCTCTCTTTTCATCTTCCGTCTTTCTCAAAAGCTTTCTTTTCAAAACCCACACAGCGAGAGGGATTACGCAGAGGCTCTTGCTCCGTTTCACTAGGTGAAGAAATGGAGATTCTGATCGTATTATGGTGAATAGCTTGGTTGTTCCGCTTCTATCACCAGAAGGCCAGAAGCTAATAAGAGACTCTCGTGACGGGCGCGGGTTCCAACGAACCCACAGTGAGCGAGTCCTAAGAGATAAGAAAGCCCCGGCACCAGCCCTCGCTCTCTCAAAACCCAAAATTAATTAAAAATAAAAATCAATTTTCTCTCTCTATCTCCTCTCTCTCTCCCCACTCATTTCTATATGCTTCTCTGATCGAACCAACCAACAACCCCCCCCCCCTTTCTCTCTCTATAAAGCATGAAGGAGCCGTAGAGATACCGCAACTCTTACAGATCCACTGGGCTTGCCACCTGTCACTGACACGCACTACAGTTAACCCAGATTAAGCACTGTAGTACACCAGTAGAGAAAAGAGATGCCTTACACTGTGTAATTAATGTGCATCATCCGTAATAGATGTTCAACTCCCAACCCTACACGTGTCCCAATTCCCAGGTGGGTGGACCACCACTGCACTCTAATAGGATCAATGATGAGTATAATAAGGGTATTGGTTCAAAGACTTCAGGTGCAATGTATGTAACACTATTGGTTTTGTGGATAGAGATGAAAAAGGCAAAATAAAAGAGGGAAAAGAGAAGAGAGAAAGGGGAGAGAGAGAGTATGTGTGTAATAATGATTGATTAAAATAATAATATTGTAGGGTTGCCTTATAAGAGGGTGGCCTGGCCGTATGGCCCCGCCGTCAACGTCTGTTTTGCAGGTGGGCCCACCGGAACCTATGGAAATAGAAGATGCACTGTTAAAGTTAACGGAGTTTGTAAGGGCTTGGCCATCCGCCGTTCCCATCAGATGTGACGTGATGCCTCCTTTCGAACAAGGAGGAGGAGGAGGAGGCGACGCCACAGCAGCAACTACCCAATAACCTCTCCGTCTACCACCTCACAGCAGCAGTGTTGACACGTGTTTAGATTCTTGACCTGATGTGGTCCCCACTAGTTCCTTCTTTCGCCGGATTCCGGAAAGCAAGTTAAGTGAAGTGAAGTGCTTGGGTTTCGGCGCTCTTTGCCTGGCGAGTGGCGGCTTCTCTTTCTCTGCTTTCACTTTTTCCTCCTAAATTTTATAAAATAAAACATTTTATTTTTATTTTTAAAAATTAATTATAACAGTTTTCTAAAGAGAGACACGACTGCGTGTTGACCGGGTAGTGATCCGATGCACGCGCTTCCACCGGTACCTCCCACGTTTTCATCAATGATTGGTTGTGAAAAAGGAAAAAGGTTCCCAGGTGAGATTTGAGAGCACGCTCATTGCCTTTGTGCTTCTTTAACGTTGTTTAACCGTTTCAACTATAGCCCACTATCAATAATACTATTAGCATTTAGCACTAAAGGGGCGTTTTTTTTTTTTCGAATTTTGAGAGGAGAAAAATTGGTGAATGAGATTTTGGTTTTCATTGATCAATAATTTTATATATTTTTTTTAGATTTACGAGGAGATTAAGAAAATTTTATTTTCTTAGATATCAGTTATTCCTGTAAGTAATACCTATCTTTTAGGTGGATAAAAATAATTTTTAATTTTTTCAAGTAAGAGAAAAATCATCAGCATTTGAATAGAACAAAAATACTTTTTTAATAATAAATTTTTATGACTAAAATGACATTGCCTTGTTTATATAAGAAATAAAAAAAATATAAATAAATACACTTGCTCGAGTAAATATTTCCTAAAAAAAATTATCCACATAATTACACTTAACTGGATAAACAAATTACCGAAAAGCGAACCGGGCCCTCAAATAAAAAAGGATAATTGAAGGATCACATTTGGTTAATGTGAGCCCTATGAGTTAAACGAAAGGATTTTGATTTGACAAAAAGAGGCCATTTGTCTGGGTCCCAGCGCAGGGAAAATAGTAATATAGTAGGTTTGAATTATTAGCTCCTAAACACCTTATTAATTATTAATTAATATTATAACTGTCAATCAATTAAGCAATTAAATTAAGGTGAACAAAGTACGCATTGGAATCTCCCCATATTGTACTAATATAGATTAATTAGGGTTTTTTAAAGAATTAATTAAATCTCCAATTTGTGCGGAGCAATTTCGCATGTGGGGTGGGTATCCATTCTCCTCGTGGAGGTCACTCTAGAGGGTGCCCGGCCCTCACATGAGGAGTGGTATTTTGGTAATTAGGATGGAATGTCGGGAGAATTTTAAATGGACATGAAAGGAGGTACGGTTGCTTTATGGTTTTTCTCTTTTCCGTTTATGGCAAGCGAAGAGAGATTGATCATCCTTCCCACCCTCATAAGTAATGTTAAGGGTCAGACCAGAGAGATCGAGAGAGAGGGGAGAGGAGAGAGAAAGAGTGGTGAGACTCGTACGGAAAGAGAGAGAGAAAGAGAGGGGAAGAAGAAGGGATGACTCGTGATCATCTTGGGAAAGGTCGTGCTTTTATTTTATTTCTTTATTATTTAGGGTTCTTAGGAAAGATTCTTTACTTTTGCCCTTATTTTCATCGACAAATTCTCAGCCTGTAATTTTCTAACCCCACGAGGCAAGCTTTTCCTCATTTTCCAGCTATTTCTCACACAACATTTAAATTAAAGAAAATGCGAAAAAGGAGGGAGAAAAGGAAACTCACTCACTCGACTCTTGTACTTGGCCTTGGGGGAATATTGTGTTCGGAGGGTGTTTTAGTCATTTTAATGAAAGCCTACGGTGTACAGGGGTACGAGAAGCTGATGAGAATGGATGGGTGAAGAAGTGATGGTAATGGTGTCAAATCGGCTGTCAAAAGGGGGAGGAGATGAACTGGAGTAATGTACAATTATAATTGGGGAGTTGAAAGGGGTAGGACTCCCATGGTCCCATCTCTACCACCATCTTCTCTCGGCCGTACGATAGGACATCCATCATGATATCAAGCATGTGAGGTGGGGGCCGTGGTGAATTGGAGGGTGGGGCTGCACACTCATGCTTGAATAGTTGTCCACGGTACAATGGAGAGGGAAAAAGGGGGCAAAGCCTATAGTGTTGTGATAATGACCACCCATTGGGCCTATTGCAAATGTTGGTCCACATGGGCTCATGGTAGGACCCACTGTTTGAATTGGAGTCTGGAGAGAACAAGGAACCCATTGAACAGACCCTTTTAAAATCATGAACATCCATCCTATCTCATGGGGGTTTAGGATCAGAAAGCCATTACCCCAGGCCACAGAGTTTGGTGTTGAGTTAATGGTAAACTCATTTAATTTGCTCTTTCAATGGCTAGGGATATTGTGAATTGTGATATTCCAATCTGCATGCAAGGTTTCATTGGTTGATTGACTGGAAGGAAGTGGCTATTCAAGCGTGAGAAACGCAGAAAGCTACTTTAATTTACAATTAATGCTGTGTTTGGAGAATTAGTTTTGATGAATTTTATCGTAATCATTTTTAGGTTTGGATTTATGAAAATTGTTGGAATTAATTTTATCATAATCTTTGAAGCAGCTAAGACAAGTTCATTTTGAAAAAGAATTATTTTTGGCTTAAAATTCGTTCTTCAAATAGTGATTCTTTGGATCAAAACTTCAATCAAATATAGGCTTATGTTACTTGGGATTATATCAACTACTTTTTTTTTTTTTTGTTTATGTGGATGACTAATGTGAATATGACTGATACAAGAGAAAACGGCAACAACAACAATTTGGGATAGGATCAAACTGAGAAGGATGGGTAGGGCCCCAGTGAGTTGGCTTGTTTGAATTGGGCTGAAACTAATCAATCCAAATCAACTCACCCCCCTTTCTGTCCATCTTTCCCAAGTCATGATGAATTGATTCTATTAGGTTAGTCGGGTTATTTGACCAATGCTCATGATCATGGTATATATATCTTCTAGACCTAATGGATTTTTATAAAATAGAAGAACAAAGAAAGAATGAAATAAATCAAAATTGGGCTTGTAACGTTGGCTGTTTGTTTCAAGAATCACCACCTTTGGTCATCCACTATTAAGCAACTCAAGTTGAGGGGGTAGAGATGGCAATAGCCAAGACCACCATCAAACCATTGGAGGAGCTTTGGCATATATGTTAGTGATTAGATTATCATTATATTCAACCCAAATGAAATGAATTCCCAATAGGAATTAATCATAATAGACTAGATCTGCACCACTCTGAGATTAGGTCTGGGATAAGGTTAGGTTCAATCAAATTGGGTTTAGGCTGGCCCCAACCCATAATAAACCTGAACTATTACAATCCTTGGGACCATGAACTATAGGACTACATACACTTGTATGATTCCACCTTTTCTGTTGGGACTTATTGATGTATAATAACAGAAAAGAGAGAAGGAGAAACACTACCAGTTGATGAAGGACTTCATTTTCTGATCGAGCATGGTTGGATGATTATGAGAGTACTGTAGCAGGATTATTGATCGATAATTGTGGCAACCCCACATCATGTCGATTTAATTTGATAAAGACAACACAAAATGCAATCCATATACCACAAAGACAAGGTCCCAATCTTGCAATTCTAGACAATCACCATCCATCCAACAATGTTTATCGCAGACATCTATGGTCCATACTCACTGGTAAGGCCCTTGGACCTGCCGACAATATTCTTTTCAGATTAACAAAAGGATAGATCAAATGGTTGTGGACAATCAATCTAGTCAAGTTCTAGCACTAAATCTCTCTTAGACAAGACCTACAATGGTGGAACCCATCACTCAACATATATGTGAACCATGATTAATCAAGTATTGGAAAATTTGTCTCTCAAACTACAATGTATAGGAACTCTGGTAATATATCCTTACTTTTGCTTTATTTGACATCTTCTGATAGACACACATCCTCCATCAGGTCCCACCAAGGTGGTCCTTAATCAAAGATGTGATTATTATCATCAGACCCATATGCAACTAGTTGGGTGGACTCGAATAACTTGTTTTACCAATTTATTCTACATGGGTCCTCATGTATTTTTGTTCTAAGTCTATCTTTCATATCTTTTACACTTTGTCCATTAATATTTTTTGAATATTCACCTCATCATGTTAGACCTTTCAATTTATGGTTGATTATATCTTTGGGTCATTATCCATCTAGGGCCCTGTATGTTTGAGCCTACTCTTTCATCTTTTTTTTAATGCATAAATAACTTGTATACTTCATACACATCTACTTGAAAAAATAAATCATACCCTAATTGGAGAAATTTTTGATATAGAGACTATCTAGTTTTTGAAGCCTTCCTAGAAAATAATTAAATAAAAACTTTTATTAATTAGTTTTGTGAACACTAAATCCTTGTATGTTATTGAGTAGGAACTTACTTATAATGTACATAATTTTTTTTAGCATAATTAATTTATGCAGTTTTGTGCTTATCCTCATTAGGAATCTAAATAACGATAAATACAAGGATAAACCAGCAATATCTCCATACTTTCTTTATTAGGTAAAATCCCAGTATCTCTATCTTTATATGACCATAGCACTGAATGGGAGTCAAAGTGGGAGCAAGATTGTGACTTTAGGTAGCAAAGTTGAGAATATATAAATATGTATATACATAGTTTTTAAGCTATAGATTAACTTATAGATTAAAAAATATTTATTTATAATTTCAGTTAATTTCAAAAATTCAAATAGCATTATTACAAAGAAAGATTCTGTTGGAATTTTACTTTACTTTTCATGAGAGAGAGAGAGAAGTATTTTCCTCTTTCCTAACAAGCTGTGCATTAAAAAAAAGGGAGAAGAAGGCAGTTATATTCATAGTGATAAGGCCCATTTGTCAAATTCAAGAAGAGAAAGATGGGGTTTCACATAGGGTATTTTTTTTACCTTAAAGTATTTTTTAATAGAAATTTATTTATATTCATGAATTCACCCACTTGAGGTTAGAGCAGAAATCATATCTGCAATTGTAGAATTGAGATCCATTTATAGTGGTTGTGATGTTAATTTGTTCCATAAGAAGTTTAGGATAATTCCTTCTATTTACTTATTGAACTATRTTCCTTGTATTTTGTCCTAGTTCAACTATTTTTGAAACCTTTAGATGGTAAAGCATCATCCATGGTTCTATTTACACTGATCCAAAAGTGTTCAGTTTATAATCTATAATTCTATACATTGAAGAATTTTAATTTACACCAAAAATCAATCCAACTGATGGAATTAACCAACTACAAGAATGATTCATTTTGAACCACTGTTTTTAAAACCAGACCAAATCGGATAGTTGGACCGGAAAAACCGGGAATTAGTCACTTGACCGGTTCTGTTTTCCTCTAAAACTGTTTTCCCCCCAAATCGTTGATTTTGGTCAGCAAACCGCTGAACCGGCCGGTTAACCGTTTGAACAGTTTTGACCGTTTTCCAATTTTTTATTATTTTTTTTATCAAAATGGGTTGGCCGTTCGAACCTGTAACCAAACCCCTGACCGGTTTGGTCACTGGTTCGTTTTTAAAAACCATGTTTTGAACCCTTTCAAAAAAAAAAAAAGAAACAGATTGTACTCTTTGCATAATAATCCATTTATATGATGGTTGGAGGCATCCAAACAAGCTGTTTTTGGTCGTTACTCCAAATAAACCAAGTACCACCATATACACAGTAGTATTAGGACTATTGAGTGGTGCTTGGTTCATCTGTTTTGTAGATGGAAAGCCAAACTTCCTTCCATTTATTACTTTACTACTGATGTTATATCCCTTTAAGATTTTGTTTTAGCTTTAATAAAAGAACCAAGTTGAGTGTCAAATAAGGTTTGGTTCTGGTTTCATGGATACTTAAACGGGCCGGATGGACCTTAATTAGCTAATCTCTGCTCATCAGGATAATTGAAAGAGAACAGTACTGTTGCTAAGTTGGCAGAACAGTGTTGCCACGAGACAAGAACTGTTTTTGACAGAGTGGTGTGTGACTTGGGGCCAGTTGTTAAACGTCCAAAAACCTGCACCCAATGGGTGTGGCAGTGCAGCAATCTTTAGGCACAAATTTGTACTGATCAGATGCCGGGGACCGGACCCAATTGATGCATCTGCCTTCAGGGCCGGACTACAGCATCTCTCCATTTTTTTTCTTTTTTAACGAGATTAATGACTCAGAGGTGCAAACGTTTTAGAAACCAAAGAGGCCTGCCAGTCAGTCTGTCACTCAACGATACAATTATAAGACCCCTTGCCTCCCTTACCAAATCAGACAAGAGATCATCCAACTTTCTCCTCTCCAAAAAAGAAATGCAATATTGCTACAGGACAGTCACAACTGGTTTTGGCAGGAGTACGTTTTCACCTCCTTTTGCTGTGGGGAGTTTTTTTCATTTTTTTACTCCCTGTTTGGTTTGGTTTCTAGGGGTTTGTGATTTTGTGTGGTGGTAATAAGTAATAACTAAAAGGCATCAAGGACCTGCATTTCAATACCCAGTTTCACCAAACAGAAGCTTACATCCCAATCCCCATTAAAAACATCTCTTTGAAATCACTCTAATGAGGAACGACCCTTCAACAATAATTGATTAATGGTTCAGAGAAAAGATTCTAGAGAGATTAAATGGTTGCGATCATTTGACAGTAGATGTCCTCCTAGGTGGGACCCCCACTGATTCCTGGTCCTTTCCATGTGTTCCTGATGTCCTATGTGTGGACATCAACTACTGTTTGACCCTTTCTCTTAAGTTGCTTCCATAATTCTGGGGTCCCAAGACATGTATGGTGCCCCTAATGTCTTTAAGGCAGTTGTTCCCTTGGGGAAAGGGGAAAGGCCGAAAGGGGCATATACATATGGGTGGTGGGCTCTTTTTTGGTGCACTTATTGCTTATCCCTCAACAACATCCACATGTCTAGGCATGTGGCGGAGGGTCCAAAACCTAAAAATTGAAGCCCAGAGACATGACAATCCTTGTGGGATGATGCTTACCCATTTGAAAAGCATGCTCCCTGATATATCAAATCAAGAGGACAAGATCCCTCCATTAATCTGGTTTGCTTTGTAGATAGACTTCCTACTGTGGGCCCACCAAATGATGGTCTCAATAACACACCCCTGAGAATTCCCCTCATCCCCAATTGAAAAAATAAATAAATAAAATGGTAGAAGAAAGGAAGGTAGAGAATATCAATAATACCATCTTTAAGACCCTTAACAATTTCTCCTGACTAGGGCATTCCAAAATTCTGAATACATTTAGTTCAGCAGCTTGTTCAGTAGCTGATATTTGGGCACTTGTTCTTTTTCTTTATTAACCTCTGGTTTTTCTGAAAGAGTAACTTAGAGATCTGATCTTTTTCAGTTTAACTATCTGTTGATGAACTTAAAAGAGTAAAATGAAATGACAGAACCGGATATAGTTGGCCTATCTCATATAATTGCAACAAGCTTTGTTGAGTTGAGTTGAGTTGGGTAATAGTACCCTTTAGGCCATGGCTCTGAACCATTCATGGTTGAGACTGTTTCAAAGGACGCATGATCCTATATCCATGATCCTCCCTCTCCCTTTATAGAAGGTTTGTAATGTACCTTTGAGAGGCCAGAACCTATTTATGGGATCACTGCACTGATACATGTTGCAGAGTTTCAGAGGAGGCAGCTAAAAAGTTGTTGCAAACTCAGCTCTCCTGTTTATTACCAAGCAAAGCATCACATAGTTGTCTTCCTTGTAAAAGGCAACCTACCCCAACTCCAAGTCAAATTTGTTCTTGATTAGCAAAAGAGAAGAGGCATGACTATTGAAATAGCTATGCACATAGACCAAATCACATGCCATGGCACACTCTGTGAGGACTGTGGAGCCCTAGTAATTAAAATTCTAGGTTAAATGCAGTTTTATGCTTTGTACCAAAGCTGGGGAAACAAAAACAAACCATGCAATTCTATAATACAAGATTATGCTTTATGATATCACGAGTACCATGAAATGAACCTCGGGCTGTAACTTCTTCACTCACAAGTCACAACCTTGTAATGTTCCACCCCTGTGTTTACAACCGATAATGCGGTATTATTTGTAAGTTGAGTGCAACATTTACAGCCCAAGGTGCAATTCACAGTATTAGTATTGCAAAACATATTTTTATATAGAATTTTTTATGAGTAAAATGGTAAATTGGGTAAGATAAATTTAACTAGGTTATAGTTCAAGGTATCCTATTCTTTCATTACCCAGGCCCTGTACTGCATATCTAGTTGTTTATCTCCATATGCTACATGACATTTGGATTTACTAATTGATGATAAGGGACTTTTTGGGCTGGTCATTCATGTGTATATTATCTTTGTCCATCTCAGCCCCATCCTACAATGTACTAATTGCATTGTTAGGAATGCCAAAGGGCATTTGATAATGACTGAAGTGGCTGAATTGAATGGTAAATCGCTTTTGTTTTTTAATATATGGTAATCAACCCAATTTTATTTTCAGTCATTAAGGAGATTATGAAATCCTTCTTAACATATTTCTTCAAATCTAAGGCTGTGTTTGGAAACGATGCAAATGTAATGTAAACCTCAGTTCAGGGTAAATTTGCACTCTGGTTCACTTTTGCCTGTGTTTGATAACATTACATTTATTCATTGGCAAATGACAGACCAATGCATATTTACATCGATAATAAAGAAGTAAATTTGCATTCAAGTGGGCTTTTGATTAAAAAAAAACATATGTTTTATTGGAATTCATGTTTGCATCCATTACAGTTAAAAGTCTGTTTAATTGGTAAGAAAATAAATTTTGTCAGTGCAAAACTAATCCAATTTTGTAATTAATATAAACCATTTTACACTCTACATATTTGCATTCACACTTATTTGTATCGTTTCCAAACGCAGCATAAAGCAGCCAGCCATTAAATTCAGCCACTTCTGCTGTGATCAATCAGATCCCAAGTCTTCTTGCCACCAGATAAAACAGCTGCCATCTAAAACTTACCACATGAAAAGGTGGCATGAGAAAACACAAGCTAACCATTTTTAGGGTTGCAACTTTTGTTTTTCAAAACAAAAAATTATTGTCACATCAGAAAAAACATTTTTTTTCTTTATTACTCAGTTTGTTTTCAGTGTAGATTTCACTTAATTGACACTAGTTTAAATGCAGGAGAATTGCAAATGGGTTGAGATCAAATTCTGGTTTACTTTTACACTTGACTGAAAAAACAAAGACTTTGTTTTGTTTGTTTGTGAGAAGTAAAATGATGTGGTCCTTAGTTTATCTGAAAGAGAAAAAAAAGCAAGATAAAGGTTATTTGTTTGGGAGGAGTATAGTAGGTGGCATAATGATATGGTCCTCACTTTATATAAGAGATAATCAAGGCAGGACAAAGGTGGTGTAAATTTTGTATTAGTTCTTTAAATGCAAAATTTGCACTATTAGCTAGTGCAAATGAACAAAAGGTATGAATTTTGCAACAAGTAAAAATACAAATCATAGTCGCAAACAAATGGATGCAAAGTTTAACCAGGTGCAAGATTCATATCTGTTTCATATTAGCAAAACCCCTTTACTCACATGAATGCAATATAATGAGACCATGTGTAACAAAACTTTAAACCTATTTCATCCAAACAATAAATAGCCTCTTAGACTTTTACGTTATGTTTGGTTTGAAGGAAAAGGTAGGGAAAGGAAGAGAAAGATACGGAAACTTATGCAATCTATGTATAGGTTTCCTTACCTTTCCCTGTTTTTTCCTTCAAACCAAACACAGCATTAGTAGATAACAAGAAAGATAAATCTACATTTGCAAAGAAAGCCTACAAATAGCGAATGAAGTTTATGTAAATACATGAATTATGTTGTGTTGAAAAGACAATACAGTACTCCAGAAACAGAAAAAAAAAAGGAGAAGGTTATCAAGGGTTAGTTTGTTTACAGTTCAAATATTATTTGCACTTGTGTAAAATGTAGGGGAGTGCAAATAGGACATAAAATGAAGTGGTCCCTGCTTTATATGAAAGAGAATGGAGATAGGAGGATGGTTATATGTTTGAGTGTGGCAATAAGCAAGATGACTTGGTCTCCACTTTATATGAGGAGAATTGATTCATTGAGGCAGGATGTAAGTAGTGCACATTTTGCATCAGATACAAATTTTACACTACCAGTCAATGCAAATGAAACAAGATACAAATTTTGTCTCAAATATAGATGCAAATAATATAAATAAATGGATGCAAAACTGAACTAGATGCAAGTTTGTATTTGGTTTAGATTTGAACTGCAAACAAAAAAAGCCAAAGGATTTCAGTATCAAGCCAAACACAGCCTAAGAGTTTACCAACACGCAGGAATAGCATCTCAGAAATCCCCTAGGAATGATTTGAGCACATCCCAATTTTGATAAAGCGGGTACATTAGTTCCTAATGAAAAGACAAAGAAACCCCCATCTATAACGATAGAAAATACTGCAAAGTTTAGATTATAACAAAGTAGAGGATATGATTGGTACATTCTTTATTCTTTAGTGATAGTGGTTGTATTGTTTTCAATTTGATTGAGACAGGCACGTGTGTTGTATGTGCCTGAAGAGAAGATTTTCTCTAGCTAATTGACTTGTTAATTACTTGTCTCTTCTTGTTCAGGAACCATGGGTGCTTCTCTCCAACCATCTGTTGAGTGTTGACATGCCCCAAAAGTCTTAAGCTCTCAAATTGCCTTTACATTAATATATTATATATGCATAAATAGGGAGACTTATTGGAAAAATCTTGTTAGTTGGCTTGGTCCACAGCCAAATTGCATAATAATAATAATAATAATATATAAAACCTTGGGACTTATTAAATATAATATTTGTTTAATAGGGTGGATATGCATGTTATTAATCATATTATTATTATTATTATTATATTATACGAACATACCAGTTCTTTAGGGTTATTTTTCCCTCAAGTAGAATGATGAAGATCATACACGGGTTGTCCTCTAAATTGGGTCCCTCTTAGTGGTTGATTTAACAATTTGCCTTGAGCAGACCTTCTAGATTTGAAGGCCAAATATATATTATTTTTCGTTTATTATCATCGGTGATGCGGCTCTAACCCCTCATATGGGCCAGGCGCTACATGCTAAACCTAAGGGTTAGTGATAATGGGTGTACACGGGCCCATTTAGAGGCCAGGTGATACATATTAAACTTAATCAGCAATGGGTTAAAGGATTAGTGATGGGGCCCATTGACATAAAATATTTAAAGGTTTATTTTTCCACGGTTTGAATCTGCATATTTTGAGTACTAAGGATGCCTTATGATGAATAACAATGCATAATTGCCATCCCATCCTACCTTTCTTTTTGGGCACATAAAATAAAATCAATAACAACCAAGTGGTTATATGATGCATCTAATTAAATTAATCTCAGGGCCCATTTTATAACGTTGAAGTTGCTGAACTGAATGACTTAGCGGGTATTTGGTGAGCACGTGATTGGTTTTGTTTCTCTAAACAAAAACAACTGCTCTGCTGATTGAAAAACAAAATCATTAGTTCACAAATACCATCTTATTGCTTTGTTATAGATACAATGATTAAATAATAAATAATTCAATGTTATAGTAATCTATTCAACTTTTAACTTCAGCCATTAACAAGCTCACAACTTCCTTAATTTTTTTTCTCACCTAAAGAAAAAGAAAACATGAACTTTTTAGTTCAATCATTTCTCACTTCAGCTGTAATTAAACGGCCCATTAAAGGTTTTCCAGCTTTTGGATTGTATGCTGATTTATGCATATATATATATATATATATATATATATATATATATTTTATGAATAAGTATATCATGGTGAAAAAGACAAAAGATGCCCTTTATTATAATAATTAAATCTAATAATAGGGGTGCAAATTGGGCAAGCTTGTATTGAGGAGCATTTGTTAAATTTTGGTTCGGCCTCAGTGCTAAGTGTGAACACAAATCAAGTTATTTATTAGTAATTGGAGCTTGGTTAGCAAAAAATTCAATTCAGCCCAGTCTAAATTTAACTCCGAATCAACCTTGAGCCCAATATATAGGGTCTATTGTTAATCTAAGCCAAGCCAAATTCAAATAGTACAAAGCTTGGTTTCTGAAGCTTGCAAGTCTAATCAAATTTATATATAATACTTTCCATTTATATATATATATATATATATATATATATATATATATATATATATATATAATTTTTAATTTTTACATGAAACCCAGCTTTCCATCAAACTCAAGCCAAGTCGAGATCCATATGAACCTTTGAATTGAGCCAAATCTAAGTTAGTATTTATAGTTCAAATCAAGCATGAGCTCCAAATTAAAGTAAATCAAGAATTAAAGTAAAATTTACATCAGTTTTGTTTTGTAGGCATTTGAAAAGAGGGTGTAATTATTATTGACATAAAATTTCACTCCGATTCAGTTTTGCTTGCGTTTGGATGGAGCAGAGTTTTATGTCGATAATCGATGTAAAACCTTATCAGCTCTAAAGTTTTACATCGATAATCGATGTAAAAACTACATCAATTTTATCGAGATAAAACTTTACAATCTTCCACTCATCGCTATTTCAAAAAGCAACGGTCATTTTCATAGTTCAGTGTAAAACGCCATCAGTGTATTTTTACACCGATGATATTTTACACTAATTCCAAACGCAGCCTTTAATGTCAAGCCCAAACTCAAATAATCTAATATTCGACTCAGCTGGACTCCCTACTCAGTCCCAATGATATAGAAAATGTTCAAATCAGATATCAAATTAGCGCCCCTAATAGCTACAGAACCGGACCTAGTTGTGGAGTAGCATCATAACATAACAAGTTGGACAGAGGCCTTTTTTTTTTTCTAATAAAGTAAAAATAAAAAATCCAATAAATAAGTTATATTTCGGTGAACTTTGAGATAGGAATAATTTAAAACTAACAAAACCCATTTTTCAACGGATGGAAGGCCACTTTGTGCCAAAAAGTATCAAAGATTAGGACCATTCCCAGTCTATCCATCCCTAGACCCAGATAGCTGGGACCAACAGAGGGTAATGGCCATTTTTCAATTAGTGATTTCCGGAATCATTTTGAAATTCCCGATTCCAAACTCTGAATATTCCTCCAATTGAGAAAACAACTTTTGATATCTTTGAAATCGAGGAAATCAATTCCATTCCGTGGACAGTGGTCCCATAATCCATCACTGCCTTTTATTTACCTTTTATTAATGGATGCAATGTGTGGAAGTAAATGAGAATCGGTTCACATTGATGAAGTTGTTGCCGGTTTTCTTGAAAATCACTTTTTGAAGCCTAAATTCCTTAGAATCACACCCCAAAATTAAACTAGCCCGTATTAAAGAACACCCTTAAGAAATCACAATCACAGGTTGGCCTGATTTTATTTGTGAGTTAGGGCCGATTTGGGAGGGCTGAGTTGAAGATTCAGCTAAATTGGTTCAGTTGTTTTGAAGCACTCAACATGACATATTGACATGAGCCATTAAAAAGAGGCTGAAGAGACAGCCCTTCAAATGACTGGCTGAGAGCTGATTTGGGTTCCCCGGGGCCCGGGCTTGGATGTCCGTGTGAGAGTGAGACCCACCTCCAAAAGCCATAAACCGCTGTACTTCAGCCCTCCCAAACGGGCCCTTAAACAAAGGCTGAAGAAAAGCTTCAGCCCACGTGACACCAAAAGAAGTGACACAAAGAAGATCTTATGAGCATATCCCGTCCAATTGCTTGTCCCTTTGACAAAGATCTATTTAAGTAATATATCAGCTTGTTCTGATGACCTTAATCATCTAATAAATAGACCTTTGTTGAAAGCTACTTGTCAAATATATCTAGCGGTCTAGAAAAACCGAAAGATACAGCTTGTTTGGTTTCTCACCAGTCATCACCTCAAATTGGGCCAATTCTTGGTCAGCGAATATTCAAATCGGGGCTCAAACTTCCACACCTTCGGAAGGGATGAGTACAGTTGTTCATTCTCATCCCTTTGAATAAATAATAGGACCCAGGTAGTGAAAGTTTCCAGCCCAAGCGCATATATAATTAAAATGTGTGGGTGTGCCCTTCCTTCTCTCTCACATGAGATTGTCAGATGGGAGTCAATGATGATGCCATGATGGGTGCCAATGGATTCCAATCCTAGGGCTCAAGATTGTCCAATCGCCCTCATTTGACTGAAAACCCTAGAAGAAGCTAATAGAAGCAACCTCTGTAGACTGTAATAGAATTCTTTAATGGATTTAAATAATAAAATGTTGATTGTGCGTGCCCCTTTCAGTCTGATTGATATCACAAAATAATGGCCAATTGATGGATGGATTTCTAGATAACATGGTTGTTGGTCGGTTGCTTTCGCCAACTGGTAATATGCCCTTAAATCCCTATGATGAATGAAATCCATGGATTCATATGGGTTAATGGGTCAACATGGACACATGGTATATATTAAAAAAGAAAAAAAGGACAGCATAATACCTCGGAAAACAACATCAGCCCAAGTTCCTACACAGCTCCAAGACTTCAAGATGGATATCTACTAAGTCAAATATTATATTCCAGTTCATCTAAACTTTGTGTGTACTTTGCATTAAAAGAGTGAAAGCCATACAATGAATGCATCAATGGAACTGCATTCTTCATTCTTTCTGTATATTTATATAGGAATGAGAACTATGTGGATCTGTTTTACTTCCCCTGAAATTCTGGACTACTTTGATGTTGCATACAACTGTTTAGTCAATTGTTTGCTTTGGATTAATGTTATCTGTGTTATAGGCAGTAAAATACTGATCAATTTCAGTTAGTTTTCCAGTAAAACTTACTTAATCTCTTCAAGAAAACGGGTCTAAAGCTGGTTTCCAAGGTTTTCCAGGATTACAAAAATGGGTCCTGGTCCGGGCTTTATTGCCATGCATTCCTTTTTACCTATATATATAGTATTTATATTTATTTATAATATTATATATATAAACGAAAACCGAAGAACCTGTTCAATTTGGAAAAAGGACCCCTAGTTACGCTGTGTTTGGATCGCCAACAAATATTTGGGCCAAGAAAAATACTTATTAAGGTAAAGGGATTACTTGTGAAAAACTATCTTTGTAAAATTTTATAATGTTTGATCACAATCCATAAACAAGTTTGGAAATCAAGGTTATGGGCTGGAGTACTTTAGACGCACTTGCGTTAAAAGAGTTCTATGAAATCAAGCCTTCCTTATTGCCTCTTTTATAGAGATTGGTTTTCCACAAAGTAGAAAGCCATGATCTCATTTTTGTCACTAGATTTTCACAAAATTTTACTTTCCTTTTATCCTTACCAACAACCGAAGTAACTGTTTTCATCCAACCAAAGATTACTGTATAGGTCCACTCTTTTTTATACTTGAAAGTTTCTTACACCATTTCCTGTTCCTTGCCGCTAGACCATGGCAAGGACAAAGCCTCATACCCAAATTCCGTGTCCCGGTTTCAAGATTGAAGCCATATATTATAACCTTTTTTTTTTTTATGTCAAACTCTATAGAAGTAGGTGCGCACGGGCAGGAATTCAACTTTAGGAGAAATTGTATTTGAAGCATGGTCTAGCAGCACTGGCACTGTGGCACACATTTGATTAATTGCCCCACTTGGGCCTATCAGCCAGGCCAGACCCTAGGTTCAAAGCCATCCTCTCTCTCTCTCTCTCTCATTTTATATACAGCCCAAGTCTATAACAACACTTAGATCAATCCAAGTTCCAATTTCAAGCTTTCGAGGTATAGCTGAATGAACATTATGTTATTCAATTTACAAGCTAAGTGACAATCCCCTTGGCTCACTGAGAACAATTGCAAAAAAGATAAAGCTTTTCGGCCTGATAAGTCAGACTAGACATTGACCCGTTTATGTCATAAAACATGAAACAATCCTAGGATGGTCCATTGGCTGGTAAGTTGAATATGCTTCTGGATGGGTTCAATAAAATCATATGCTCAGGATCTGCTGCTCGCACAGCTGCGTATCAGTTATTCCATAATCAATCACGAATGAACACGCCAACATTTCATGCACATCAAGCTTATATGCCAGTGTACAGAACATTGACATATTCACTTGATATTAGTTACGTAGCATGTTGTGAGCACTGAGCACTGAGCAGCAACAGATCCGGGAATGTGAACAGATACGTGAGACAATTAGCTTTGATTTTTTTTTTTGGCTTTTGTTTATAGGAATAGACATGGAAGACAGAGTGTGCAGCTTGAGATAACCAAGGTTCAAGGTAATGATAATCGAGAGTTCCAAGTTCCAAACAAATGGAACTCCCTTTTTGGGGGTAATTTGAGTTCAGTCCACAGAATTTATAATGCAATGGAACGGTTCAGGTCAATGTCAGGGGGAGGATTCCCAAGGGGGTGGGGATAAATACATTTAGGAAATTAATAAATGAATTCTGAGGTGGACCATAAAAAGGCCTTTTATTATTATGTTTTCATTTTGACCTCTTATCAATTGAAATAACAGGTCATAAATTATTTTATAAAGCAATCAAAATCACTAAAAATCTGTTTGGATCACAATTGAAATTCGAATCAGAATCAGAATCGAAATGGTCTATTTCTATAGTCTGTTTGGTTGAAACAGAAATGAGAATGAAAATTGGAATAAGCAAGAATGGAATTTCATTCCCAAGGGAGGGGTAGGGAATGGTCATTCCCTCAAATAGGGGAATGTCTCCTAAGAACATCAGTNCCCCCAAACAGTACACATCATACGGTGAGGTGGAGATGATGGACATTTTTTTGGAATAGAGCAAGAAACATAAGTGTTATGATACGATAAATTCCACTATCATACTAGAAGAACTTATACCCAATCAACAGGTGGTATTCATCAAAATTCATGGCGATGATTTAATTGGTCAATTGGTCAAAACTGTACAATTAGACAAGCCCAATAGCCCATTTGGAAAAAAACTTGAAATTTTGCATCAGGAAAAAAACTTTTAAAATAAATGTCATCTCAAAGTGGGTTTGGAGAAGAGGCACTCAAGATATGTCATCATCTGCCGCCAATGCTACAGTACCCAAATGAGACTCGGAGTACAGCTACTTGAATCAAAAAGCTCAAAAACTCGTTGAATGCTTGAATTACACTTGCAAAGTAAAAACACTGAGAAGAAAACAAAATTGCATAATACTTACAAACCCCAGAAACAATAAGAAACTAGAGCTAATAGTCATCGCAAATACATGTAATGCCCTCGAAGATCGCTTGGATCGACATAGAACAAAATCTTTCATGAGGCTCTTGATAGGGTTTCTTGAGAGGTGTTGTAATTGAAGCTGTTCAAAGCCTGATTGGTAAACAAGTGGGCATTGAAAACAAAACTTCCATCTCAGAAACTTCTTTCTAGAACAACTTCAAGTATTTACTGAAACAACTTTCTCAATCTTTCAGCAGAATTGGCTGCTCTCTTATTGGTAGGCTCCAGAACTAGTGCATATTTGAAATCTGTAAAGAACAAACATATCATCATATGAATTTAATCATTTAATTAGATAGTCAGAGGGAAACACTCAAGAAGCATTTGCTCCATGCAGACAGCCCTTTGGAATCCAGTTCTTCCTATATAATGGATCTACTATAGATACCTAGAATTCTACAAATTATCATGCATTTACTTCGTACATTATTATCCTCCTACTGTTTAATACCAAACATATAATGCATCTATGCGTGAGAACCTATGCATAGCATCAAATAGTAGAACAAGTTTTAAGATAGTAGACTTACCTTCAATGGCCTCCTTATAATAACCAAGCATCTCCCGTGCTGTTCCTCTTCGTAAATATGCCTTTACATTCTAAACAAACAAAAATAAGTAGATTAGCAAAGCAAAAGTAAATGTCAAAATGTAGTAGAGTTCCAATTTTAAAGAAAAGAAAACTTCTTGAAGACTAACATGATATTTCTTTTTCTTATTAACATGAGTTTTTCTTTTTTTTTTTTTTAATTTCAACAATGAAACCCAAGTATTTTTCTGTACATACCTAGATCAAGTATTATTAAAGCCCCATAATTTAGTATTATATACACAAGGCACCAAGCACCTTAGTTTCAGAAAACCGACTTCCAGTAACTGAGATTTACAAGACACCTCAAAACTAACAGATCTTGCTGTGCCCACAATGGCACACAACTTGCAGAATTGTAAAGATTCTATAAAACCTTTAGTTTCATAATATAGACTTGAAACCAACAGATCCTTCTTTGTGCACACTAGGCACAAAATGGATAATCAATAGGCTTCAATTTGAAGCTCAACAAAAAAACCTCAGCACTCAGCATTCCTAAACATGGTATCACAAGAGGGGGAAAAACTCGTATCCTAAACTTTCAATGTTGGAATAGTGGACAACTGTGGAGACCTGCATATTTTGCACAAAGTACCACATATCAAGGTATTACAGCATCTAAAAGTGTTCTTTTTGATAGCATGCTCATCTTTATGATGCAAACGAATTTATTTAAAACTTTTTAAAATCCCTTATTTTAAACTACCAATATGAAATTAACAAATGGTAGAGTTCAAGTAATGTTAAAAAAGAGGGTAATGTGGGATTATAAAATGTTTAAGGGACATTTTTTGTCTAAGAAATATCATTTACTTCCTTGAACCATGTTTGGAGGTAGCATGACTGCTGAAGCTTACAGGGACATTTTCACCCTTCAGTGCTAGCATTCAGAGGTATTACCAAACTAGACTCAAATCAGTGGAAAGCAACTTTTTCCATGATTAGAGGTCAAATAGATGCTACAAAACACCACCTAAGTTTGATTTCCTGGCTCCCATGTTCAGTCCCTCTAGATAGCATCTACAAATGCATCATATGATACAACAAAATAATCACGTAATTAGTACCATACTAGTTTTATAATGACAATGAATATAAGGCCAGCATGATTGCAAAGACAAGTCCTATATCATACGGATTTGCAAGTTTCAATCCACTAACATATTTGTGAACTAAGAAGCCCAAAAACGGATATGGGTATGGACATGGATTCAGATCTGGGAAACAGGATGACACCCATTTCTTGAGAACCAGAACACAATTACAGATATCATTTCCAATACTTATATCTTGCAAAAACATGTAAAAAAACTTGCAGTACATGATTTTATAAAAAGCAGAGGATCCCTCAAAACAGAGAAAGCTTTAGAAAAAGTAGAGCTGTTCCCATCTTTATGTACTGTTTGTATAATGAAATCTGTGTCAAAATAATGCTTTGCCAAAGATTACAGAAACGCCGGCACTTAAAAGTTCAAATCTATAGACTCCAAAAGATTAGAAATCTTTCAATGTTGGCAATAACCACTTCTCTTGGGACTCAACTGTTGAAAACTCTGTTGTTTCACTCATGCCAGATACCCCAACATAGTGAAAGAGGAGCCAACTTGCACAAGATAACTCCCCCTTGTGCTGAGTCCAGCTCATGGCCAAGAAGATATAAGTATATTAGATCCTTCGGGATTACCTACTGTCTCTTAAAAAGCTTTAGCATATGCACCCAGACGGTAGATTATTTACTGATTTTGATTCCAAATTAACGAAGTTCTAAATTCCTTATCCAAACAAACAATGCAACCACCAGATTATTTACTGACTTCTGATTCCAAATTAACATAGTTCTAAATTCCTTGGCTAGGAATTGGGAACTGAACTAATTATTTGGAGAAGACTCAGGTACTAAGGTTCTGGAACTAGAGTAGGAACGGGAGATTTGGCTGTGGTTTGTGGGGGATCTATAGAGGAACTCCAGAGCAAAGAGGATGTAGGAACAAATCAAGCACAAACACAGGGTGTCTGTAATTGGGGTTTGGATCTCCAAAATGAGCTTAACTTAGGTTCGGTTGAGGAACAGATCCTTTCAGCTGTACAGGTTGCCTCTGGGAAGGAAGGTTTTCACCTGGCTCAGGGAGCCTCTTCCCCACTTTTTTCCTCTCCTTGTCTAGGGATGGCAATTTTCCCCATCCCCGGCGGGGACCCGACTACCCCGACTCGATGGGGTCAGGGATGGGGATTGAGGTCTGCGCCCCGCCCCCAACCTCGATTATGTATATATATATATCAGAACATATTTAAAAATTATTTATAATTTAAAATTTTTATTTATTTTTCAAATAAATATTATTATCTAAAAAAAAACGAGGATTCAGGTTCCCACGGGAAACCCATCCCCATCGGGGATCGGGGATGGAGGACAAATTTTATCCCTGGCAAGGATCGAGGACAGGGATGGGGGTTAACTTCATAATCGGGGTCGGGGACGGGGAATATGATCCCCACCCCGAACTGTTAGTGTCCGGTCTGCCTGTTAGACTGATAAGAGTCAAGGAAGAGAAAGAGAAGAGAGGAGAGAGAGAGAAAGGAGAAGAGCAGAGGAGAAACAAGGAGAAAGGATTCTAGTTCGAATGAGAGAAAAAGTTCACTCTCCCATTCGGCCAGATGTATTTTATATTACTAAAATAATGTGGAAAAGTCACATATGCCCCTACTTAAGTTAGGGACATTAAATCTAACATAAACTTACACATCAGCACCTAAACACAAGCACAAAAACAAAATTACCCCTACATACTCGACACTAACACTCCCCCTCAAGCTGGAGAGTATATATCATATAATCCCAACTTGTTACATATGTAGTCCACTCTCCCTCGACTCAACCCTTTAGTAAACAAATCTGCCCACTAGTTCCCTGTGTTGACATATGCAGTGTCTATCACTCCACTCAACACCTTCTCTCTAACAAAGTGACAGTCAACCTCTATGTGTTTGAGTAGAGAAAATGTGAACTGCAGCTTGATTGTCACAGTAGAGCTTCATTGGAGTATCAACAGTGTATCCCATCTCCTGTAGAAGGTTCCTTAGCCACACTAATTCACAAGTAGTATGTGCCATATCTCTATATTCTGCCTATGCACTGTTTCTTGCCACAACTGTCTGCTTCTTGCTTTTCCATGTCACCAGATTACCCCCAAGAAAAGTGCAATAGCCTGTGGTAATCTCCTATCAGATACAGAACCAGCCCAATCTGAAGGGATAAGAGATCCATCATATGGATGGCCGGACCCTGCAGGAAGGTTGGGCGAAATTTCAAAAATTTCTCTCCCATGTGGGAATCACATTCCCTATTTTAGAAAACCGCATTTTCAAGGATCAATCTTGAAACCAAACTGGACCAGATCTGAAACCAAAAGGTAGGAGGGGGATATACCTGATATGGAGTAACAGTAACTCCCAACAAAGGTGTTCACGCCCAAGGAGAAAACCAAAGACTGCTCCCACTGAAAATGACACAGTGTGAGATGGAGCATAATCAATAGGATGGCTCTTCAGCAAGAATGTGATGGAGGGCTGGTGAGCACGACTTCAAATTACCTTTTCTACCAAAAGGTAATATCAAGAACCTTTCTTGATCACTCCCACAGGTGGAGATCGAACTGACA
>NW_010729074.1:3176671-3198766 GCF_000365185.1 Nelumbo nucifera
ATTAAATGTCATAATGTACATCATTCTGATTGGAGCTAAGGGCATACACTGTCTAACACAATCAGCATCAGTATATCCTTCTATTTAAGTTTTCTACCACTTCTGTATATCAAACCGTGACTAGGAGCCCCTTTAAATACCTCACAATCCTTATAACCGCATCTCAATGTGGAACCAGAGGTTTCTGCATGAACTGGCTTACCACACTAACTGCAAATGAAATGTCTGGCCGAGTGATGGTTAGGTAGTTCAGCTTACCTACCAGTCGCCGGTATCTGCCAAGGTCTTCAAACACTGCACCCATATCACTGCTCAGCTTAGTGTTTGTTTCCATAGGAGTTTCAGCTGGTTTAGCACCTAACAAACCTGTTTCTTCAAGCAAATCAAGAGCATATTTCCTCTGACACAAGTTAATACCATGCTTGGACCTTGCTACTTCTATCCCCAAGAAATACTTCAATTTACCAAGGTCCTTTGTCTGAAAATGATCCTGCAGAAAGATCTTCAACCTGCCAATGCCCATTTTATCATTCTCGGTAATGACAATATCATCTACATACACCACTAATAGGATCTTCCCTGCCTGAGAGCCATGACTGAAGACGGAATGGTCAACTTGGCACTATTTCATACCAAGCTTCTTTACTACCTCACTAAATCTACCAAACCATGCTTGAGGAGACTGTTTAAGCCCATAAATGGCCTTCAGTAGCCGGCACACCTTACCATCCTCCCCTTGAGCAACAAACCCTGGTGGTTGCTCCAATATAGACCTCCTCGAGCAGATCACCATGCAAGAAGGCATTCTTGATATCAAGCTGATAGAGGGGCCAATCATACATCGCATCAAGAGAAATCACAACACGGACTGAACCAATCTTAGCAACCGGGGAGAAAGTCTCTGTGTAATCAATACCATAGGTTTGGGAATACCCTTTGGCAACCAATCTAGCTTTCAGCCGCTCTACACTACCATCAGGTAAGTACTTAACCGTATAAACCCACTTACAGCCGACAACTTGCTTACCAGGAGGAAGAGTGGTGAATTCCCATGTATGATTATGAGCCAAAGTTGAGAGTTCTTCCATCGCACGACACCATCCTGGAGAGGCAAGGGCTTCCTGGACATCCTTAGATATAACAACAAAGGATAACAAAGAGATAAACTGGCGATGGGAAGTGAAAAGGTGAGTTAGTGAAACATAATTAGAAATAGGATGAAGGGTACAACTGCGCTTACCTTTCCACAAGGCAATGGGAAGATCAAGATCAGATACTGGGGTCAGGGTTGGTGTGGTAACAACTACCGGATCTGTCGACGATGATGAAGCTAGAGGAGGTGCCGGTACATGTGGGCGATATGTATACACGTGATGGATCGGTGGTCGTTCAACAGGTGGTGGCACCGGAGGCAAAGACTTGGTCACTGCGAAAACAAGAGAAACAGAGTCCACAACTGGAAGAGGAAGGGGAGGAGGTGATGAGAAGGAAGAAACATCACCGGACCCCAAGAAGAATGGAGTAGACTCAAAGAAAGTAACATCAACACATACAAAGGAAGGTTGAGAGCTAGGGTGATAACACTTATACCCTTTCTGAGTCCGGGAATAGCCAAGGAAGATGCACTTAATAGACTGTGCATCTAACTTGTCCATTCCTGGCCCCAGATTATGAACAAAACAAACACATCCAAAAACTCGAGGAGAGAGAGGAAAATGAGACAAGGTAGGAAACAGTGTGGTGAATGGGGAATGACCATCAAGGATAGACGTGGGCATCTGGTTAACCAAGAAGCAGGAAGTAAACATTGCATCACTTCAAAAGGATTTGGGAACATTCATGTGATGCATGAGGGACCAAGCTGTTTCCAAGAGGTGACGATTCTTCCTCTCAGCCACCCCGTTTTGTTGTGGGGTGTAGGTACATGAAGTCTGATGGATAATGCCATGTTGGTCTAGGTAGTCCTGAAATGATGACGAGAGATATTCACGACCATTATTAGAACGAAAAATTTGAATGTGAACACCAAATTGGTTGCGAATCTCAACATAAAACTTTTGGAAAATAGTAAACAATTCACTTCTTTCTTTCATTAAATAGAGCCACGTCATCCTTGAATAATCATCAACAAAAATGACTATTTATATCCATTGTATGACATCACTTTATAAGGACCCCAAACATCTGAATGAACCAAAGAAAAAGGACTCAATACACGATTATCAACTCTAGGACTAAAGGGAACACGATGATGTTTCCCCAACTGACACGACTCACAATCCAAAACAGAAAGATGACTCAATGAAGGAACCAAAGACTTCAAAACTTTCAATGAAGGATGGCAAAATCGACAGTGCCATTGGAGAGGAGAGAGGGACGATTGGAGAGTTGTTGACGTACTTCCACCACCATAAAGATAATACAATCCACCAACTTCATGCCCTCCACCAATCTTCATCCTCGTCTTGATATCCTGAAAAACACACGAAGAGGGGTAAAAGGTAATGGAGCAATTAAGAGACTTGGTCAACTTACTAACAGACATAAGATTAAAAGGAAATTTAGGGACATACAAAACTGAGGATAGGGATACAGGGTCCAAGTCAACATTACCAACACCACAAATGGAGGATGTAGAACCATTAGCAAGGGTAACAGATTGTGATGTTGAGCAATGAGAGAGGGAAGAAAACACACCTGAAGTTCCAGTCATGTGATCGGAGGCTCCAGAATCAATAATCCAGGGATGGGGTGTGGATACCAGACAAGCCATACATGAGTGTGCGAGAGTGGCCGTGTTCTGCTGAGATGTGGCCTGTACTAACCTCTCATACTCATCGCAGGGAATACTCATCTTCTCCTTCCCAATAACATCTATGGATGTAGGAGGTACCTGATCGGCTAAATGGCTCTCCTGTCTAAAGCTACTGTCACTAGTCATGGCATGATTGACCCAAGTTGAAGGTGGACCATGCAAGTCATAGCAATAATTGATGGTATGTCCATCCATACCACAATGTGTACACCTCCTTGGACCTGAACTACGTTCTCTGCCACGGGCTCCCCCTTAATCTCGACCTCCAGTACGACCACCACCACGGTTATATGTAGGTCCACTACCACCACTCCGGCCATATGCCGGTTCACTACTACCACTATGGCCAGACTAGGCTCCCCGAGCTCCACCTCTAACACCACGGCCTCTGGATACTGCTAGGGCTGATCTATCGAAAATATTAGGGTTCTCGGTAGATCCAATGGAAATCCTCCTGAGTCGAGCAAACACCTCTTCTAAGGAAGGGAGAGCTGACCCTCCTAGTATATGAGCCCGCACTGGTTCATATTCAGATTTCAGCCCCACCAAAAACCGAGTCACATCAAGTTGTTCTCTTTGTTGTTGCTGAATTTGGACATCAGAAGTGAGGGGGTGATAAACATTCAATTCATTACGAATGTTTCTCATACTAGCATAGTACTCCTCAAGAATTTGATTACCCTGTTGCAAATTAAAGTATTCCTGGTACAACTGATATACTCTGGTTGTGTTGTCTTAACCCGAATACAAATTCTTAGCATGGTCCCACACTTCTTTGGCAGTATCAAGAAACATGAAATTTACACTAATCTTGGGTTCCATACTATTCCATAACCATGTGATGATCTATACATCTGCCTGCTCCCAATCATCATACTCAGGAGAATCGGTGGAAGGTTTTTCATCCCTTATGTGCTTCACCTTCTTCTTTGCCTTAAGAAAGACTTCTACAAATTTGGCCCAAGGTACATAATTGTCTCTATTCAGCTTAATGGAGGTCATTTGAACATTCAGGTAGTCAGTAGGGACCATCACACTAGTCTTGCTATCACTGTTGTCTCTCATTGCTGAATTCGGCAAACTGCACACTAGATCACACTACACCCTGATTTCAGCACTTACTACTGCTGCAAATTGCACTCTTTACACCACAAACCCAACTCCACGACTGCCTGAAACTTCCCAACACTGTTTGAGGAACCCCCCCCCCTTCGAATCACACTAAAGGGTGCACAAAGCCTAGCACACTACAATCTGAAATCCCACCATACAGTCTGAAATAGACTTCTCATTTGATTCACACCCAAAAAAAATGCATAAAACCTCTTACCTGATCACCGAAAATCAGACCACACAAGACACCCACTGCACCACACGAATCAGCCCTCTTCTCTTCATCGATTAGGGGAGGGCTTCTTAGAAACTGCAGCAACCAACCACAAACACCACAACTGGAGGCATAGAAACCTCCAAGGGAAGAGGACAATCACTCCTTTTCAGCCCTGTCCCTTATCACTAGCTGATGGCAAAGAAAATAAGAGAAAACCCTAGGCTGGGTGCGCAGATAACAGAATTCTGGGCAGATCCGGTTTGCTCAGTTCAGCTCTGATACCATGTTAGTGTTCGGTCTGCCCGTTAGACTGATAACAGTCAAGGAAGAGAGAGAGAAGAGAGAAGGAGAGAAAGAAAGAAAGAAAGAGAGAAAGGAGAAGAGCAGAGGAGAAACAAGGAGAACAGATTCTGGTTCGAATGAGAGAAAAAGTTCACTCTCACATATGCCCCTACTTAAGTTAGGCACATTAAATCTAACATAAACTTGCACATCAGCACCTAAACACAAGCACAAAGACAAAATTACCCCTACATACTCGACACTAACACCCGCCCCGTTGTCATTCCTATCCCTGTCCCCCTGTCACCCCTACTATGTGCTAACCCCCTTTTGGCTTTGCAGATCCAATCTTTGAAACCTCACCTGTTGCGGATATTGATCCGAATGTGACAAAAAAGGGAGGAGGAGGTGGAGGTTTGGATTTAGAGAAAAAGGAGATTATGGACTTGATCCTAAGAAATTTAGCCACCTTAGTTGATTTGGAAGAGCAAGAGAACAGAGTGGAGGTGCAGGGGATCACTTTAGATTCGGTAGACAGAGGAGGAGAAGTTGATCTAAATAATAAAAAGAAGGCAAAAAAACAGTGATCCACCCAAAAAGGAGCAGAAACCAAATATCTTTGGAAAAGAGCCCACTAAGCTGAAAGTCTGTCTCAGGAAGGATGTGGGAGGAGATGGGTTGATAACCACAAGAGGGAGAAAAAGAGAGGAGATCAATAGTTGGAGGAAAAGGGTTGGGTTTGTTCAAATTGTGTTATGAAGATTCTTTGCTGGAATGGAAGGGGTTTAGGGAGTGCAAAAAAGAGGATAAGGAGCAGATGTTCTAATGTTACAAGAAACAAAGCTTTCAGAATTGAACAGAAGATGGATAAGGAGCATTTGGAATAGTAGAGGGATGAGCTGTCCTTTACTCCATCCTGGGGTGCTTCTGGTTGTATACTGATGTAGAAGAATGAGCAGGTGGAATGTCAAGAAGAATTGGTTGGACAATTTCCAGTGTCAATAAAAGCTATAAAAGTGAGTGATGAAAGAGTGGGTTTTAACGAATACGTATGGCCCTAACTCATATAAAGACAGGGACCTTTTCTAGGAGAAGCTAGCTGCAATTGGGGGTTTGTGGGAGGGACCTTGGTGTTTGGGTGAAAACTTCAATGTTATAAGATACACAAGTTAAACAAATGACCCAAACCAAATTATAACCACCGAGTATATGCATGTGTGTTTATGGATTCCTTAGAGCTAAAAGAACCCTCTTGCTGCAAGCTTCCTTTACCTGGTCCAATTTGCAAGAAAATCAAGTGTGCTCCAAATTGGATAGATTCCATTTCTCCATTGATTGGGAGGAGTTGTGGGAAAACCTAGTTTTGAAAGCACTCCCTAGGGTAACCTTTAACCAATGTCCTTTGTGTCTAAACTAAGAGAACCTAGGGGCTCCACACCTTTTAGATTTGAAAATATATGGTTGGAAGTTCCAAAGTTTATTGAAAAAATAAAAGAATGGTGGGTGGAAGGTGGAAGCAAAGCAAGGAATAGAGGAATGGAATAAAAAAGAATTTAGAAGACTAGAAGAAACAAAGGAGAGAATTATTAAAAGGATTGAGGAGTTAGACCAAAAGGAGGCCTGAAGAGAGTGCAGTGTAGAAGGAAAGATTAGAAAGATGGAGTCTAAAAGTGGAACTAGAGAAGATTTTTAGGAAGGAAGAAATATCTTGGAGACAAAAATCAAGATGTAAATGGATTTTGGAGGGAGATGGTAATACAAAATTCTCACACTAAGTGGCAAATGGGAGAAGAAAAAACATGATCTCTAGCATTGAGATTGAAGGTTACTTTGGAGGAGGAAATTGTCAAGAGTTTTGTGCGTCATTTTAAGTCAATATTTTCCTCCATAGGAGAAAGGAACCTAAATGTGGGGGAGTTGGATTGGATTAGAGTGTCGGGAACCCAACTAGCCCTCTCAGAAAGAAGTTTCAATGTGGAAGAGTTCAAGAAGCAATTTTCTCAATGGAAAGATCTAAAGCTCCAACACCTTATAGTTTCTAAATGGCTTTCTAGCAGACTGTTGGGAAATCATAAAAGATGATTCAATGGATGTTTTTGTTGAGTTCCATCATAAAAGGGAAATTTCACTAGGAGCAAATGCAACCTTCCTAGCCCTAGTGCCTAAGAAAGAGGCCAAAACTCCAAAGGACTATAGACCTAAAAGCCTTGTGGGGATCCTATACAAAATCATTGTTGAAGTCTTGGCAAGAAAGATTAAGACTACTCTAGCTTTGGTAATCTCCCAAAATCAAGGAGACTTTGTAGAGGGGAGACAAATAGTGGACCAATTTTTTGTGGCAAATGAGTGTGCGGCAAAAAGGAAAAGCAGGGAGGGAAAAACCTAATCTACAAGTTGGACTTGAAGAAATCCTATGATATGGTGGATTAATCCTTCCTTTTGGTTCTACTAGAAAAAATTGGCCTAGGAGAGAGATGGAGAAAGTAGATCAAAGGTTGTAGTAGTTCGGCACATTTCTCGGTACTGATAAATGGAGTGGCTAAGGATTTTTTTTCCCAACTAAAAGAGGTCTAAGGCAAGGATTGGAGGATTGGTAGAAATGAAGTTGTTGTGACTCACTTGCAATTTGCAAAAACATAAACATTTTTTGTTAGGACTATGATGAACTCAATATGAAAAATTTTAAAAGCTTTAGGGGTCATTTGTCAAGTCTTTTTGGGAAGATCTTCTGGTAACTCTGACAGTCAAAAGACGCATTGAGCCTTTACATTAAGATTTGAGCAGCTTGAAGCTCGTTTGGTTAAGGCATGTCTTTTTGCATGTCTTTCCGCACAAAGACGAATAGAAAAAAATGCAAAAGCTCCATTTGGAGCTTCCCGAAAATCACCCATTTTGGGCTTCTCGCATCTTTTTGGCGCGTTGGCTTTTGACGGCTAGATCTACTGCAAACCAAACGAGAAAAGACCAAATCGCGGTCTATCGAGCTTGTAAATAGCCGACAGACTATGTAGAAAGACGCACCAAACAGGACCTTAATCAATAGTTTCTAAAGGATCTCAAAGTTAAAAGTCAATTGGAAAAAGAGTTTTGTGGCAGGAGTTAACATGGGAGAGGAAGACATTCAGTTGATGGTGGGAACACTAAGCTGTGAGGTGAAAATTTGGCCCCTACAATACCTTGGTATGCCATTGGGAGGAAACCTGAGAGCAGATAGCTTATGAAAACCAATTGTAGAAAGAATTGTTAAAAAGATATCTATGTGGAAGAGAAGCTAATCTCTATGGGAAGAAGAATCACTTTGATCAAATCTACCCTAGCCAATTTGCCCACTATTTGTCCACTTTTAGAATCTCGGAAAAAATAGCAAGACAGCTAGAAAAAAAATTGGCAGTAAATAAAAAAGGAAATTTATTAAGAAAAGAGTGCAAAATGGTGATAAGAAATCACCAGCCATTAGAAAAAAAAAAAATCTCTTACAACATCTCTCTCAACCTCCAAGGACAACAAAAAACAAAAACATACAATAACAGAAATCTCAACTAAAATCAAACTCTTCCCACAAAGCCCATTTGCCCCCTCCACAATCTAATCATCTCAATAGGTAAAACATCCTTACTATAATCATTCATGGAGAGTGGGAGACGAGAGAGAGGGAGAAAGAGAAGATGAGGGAGATACGATTGAGAAGGAAAAAAAGATACTACTGGCTGCTGCCAATTCTCTATTTATATTAACTTAATAAAAAGAATAGAAATTACAAGTATGCCCTTGGTGGCACACCCTAGAGCCAAGTTGTTCCTTGGAGTTGACATAAGGGTTGCTGGCGATGTTTGTCCACTTCAATGTGCTTGGTCCTCTCATGTAGGACAGGGTTGCTGGCGATGTTTATTGCAGCCTTGTTGTCACAGTAAAGAGACATAGGACTATGAATAACAACTCCAAGCTCCCCTAGAAGATTCTTTAGCCAAAGGACTTCAGCCACCCCATGTGCCATAGCTCTATATTCAGCTTCAGCGCTTGACCTCGCTACCACACTTTGTTTCTTGCTCTTCTAGGTCACGAGATTTCCTCCAACAAATGTGCAATACCCACTTGTGGACTTTCTGTCATCCACAGCTCCTGCCCAATCAACATCTGTAAAGACTTCCACCTTTAGGTGATTGTGTTTACCGAATAGTAGACCTGTTATGGGATATTTCTTCAAGTATCTAAGAACTCCTCTCTCCGCTGCCTCCATGTGTGGTTTCTTAGGAGAGTGCATGAACTGGCTTAGGACCCCAACGGAATAGGCAATGTCTGGACGGGTCATGGACAAATAAATCAGCTTTCCTACTAACCTTTGGAACTGTTTCACATCTTTCAGAGGTTCACCAACACAGTCACCTAACTTGTGGTCAACATCCATGGGAGTATCTGYCGGCCTTGCACCTAATTTKYCTGTATCCTGTAATAGATCAAGGGTGTATTTCCTTTGAGAGATAAAGATACCCTTTTCTGAGCGGGCAACTTCAATCCCAAGGAAATACTTCAGGGGACCTAGATCTTTCACTTCAAATTTAGATGCAAGGAATTGTTTCAATTTTTGTATCTCTGAGCTCCAACTTCCTGTAATGATGATATCATCCACATACACTATCAATATAGCAACCTATTCCTGACATCTCTTCACAAAGAGTGTATGATCAAACTAACACTGTTTGAAGCCCATCTGTTGAATCGCCATGTGAAACTTACTGAACCAAGCTCTGGGAGACTGTTTTAAGCCATAAAGAGACTTTYGCAGCTTGCACACCTTATTTTCACTTCCCTTGGCACAGAATCCARGGGGWTGAACCATGTATACTTCCTCCTCTAAGTCRCCATTCAGAAAAGCATTCTTTATGTCCAGTTGATGCAATTCCCAATCAAAATTAGCAGCTAAGGGCAAGAGAACCCTAATTGAGTTCATCTTAGCTATTGGAGCAAAAGTCTCATCACAGTCAACCCCGTATACTTGTGTGTACCCTTTAGCTACTAATCTTGCTTTATACCTTTCAACTGTTCCATCTGCCTTGCGCTTAACCGTGAACACCCATTTACACCCCACAGGGTCTTTCCCCTTTGGAAGATCCACCAATTCCCAAGTTTGATTTTTGTGAAGAGCATTAATCTCCTCCTTCATGGCATATGTCCATTCAGGGTATTTTAAGGCTTCTACAACATTTCTGGGAATAGGGATGCAATCAACTGCAGATAGGAATGCTCGGTATGAGGGGGAAATGTGATCAGAGGAGACAAAATGGGTAATGGGGTGTTTGGTAGTGCATGACCTGACTCCCTTTCATTGAGCAATAGGAATGTCAAGGTCATCTACAATAGGAGTAGGGTTAGGGAGTGGACTTACCTCCTAGGAGTCTAACGGTGTCAGTTGCTCAGTGTTTGGCTGCTCCACATCTCTATCACATCGCTGATCTCTATGGCGTGTACGTTGGAAGACACGAAAGGGAGCAAGGTCCGGAATAGAAGGAAGAGATACCTGAACCTGATTCTCCTCTTCCACACTACTACTCTCCCCCTGAGGAGAAGCAGGGAAGAATGACTCAGACTCAAAGAAGGACACATCCATAGACACAAAAAACTTACGACTAATGGGATCAAAGCATCGATACCCTTTTTGAGAGGAGGGATACCCCTTTACACAAGGAATGGACCGAGGGTCTAACTTACCTCAGGATGGAGACAAATCATGGACAAAGGCACGACAACCAAAGACTCTCATGGGAATAGAAAATAAAGGAGACTGAGGGTACAATAACTGATGAGGGGCCATGTAGTTCAGCACTTTGGAGGGCATGCGATTGATGACATAAGCAACTGCAACTTGTTGCTCCCCCTCAGCTATAACCATCACACTTCACCTGCTTTCTTCCGATTGAACAAAGGAGTATACCTTGTGAACCGTAGGCAACTCTTTGCTTCCTAGGATCTAAACCCTCAACGGTTCATATGCAGGGTTCAGTCCCAACAAGAAGGCAAACACGTGTTGTTGAGAGACCAGCTTCCTGTAGGCCTTAGCATCATCATCATGTTTCCACTCTATAGCCTGATAATGATCCAATTCTTTCCATATGAAGGTAAGGGCTGAATAATATGAAGACAAACTACAGTTTCCCTGTTTACAGGTTGAAGATTCAGCTTGTAACTGGTAAACCTTGGCATAATGCCTTTGCTCAGAATAGGTAGTTTTGGCCTGTTCCCAGATCTCACTAGTGGTGTCTGCCCACATAAAGTTCTTCTTCGCATCAAGTTCCATGGCTGCGAGGAGCCAAGACATCACCATATTGTTTTCTTGGTCCCACCTATCATGTTCAGCTGTCTCACCCTTGGGTTCTTTCACCCTTTCATTAATGTAACCAGCTTTACCCCTTGCCGTTACATAGAGTTTTACACTTTTAGCCCACTCCAGGTAGTTCAGACCATTTAAAGGGGTAATTGGCATGGGAAAAATCATGTTTTCACTTCCCATACCAGCTATGTTGCAGGTTGGTGTAACCCTCGATGAGGTTGATTCATAACTCGCCATAGGATACTGCTGAAAACCAGTCCAAACACCACACAACTACACAACAGCCACAAACAGAAAACCAACCCTCAAGGAATTTACTTCTAGGATGTGAGGAAGAGAACAAGACACTGCTGAAATCAACTCTGAGATGGTTCAGTCATTAAACCAGCCCGGTAATCAGTTCAACACAACCAAGGAAGACATTGCTATCAGTCCGACTGCAGTTCATACAGTCTAACAATCCAACATCCAAGCAAATATATATAACCCAGGAATAAGCCCTTCATACCATTGGCCAAAGAAGACACAAACAAGAACACACCTGTCCAGCACCTGTATGAAGGTGCCAACCTGAAATCAACTTCACAGCATCGAACAGAGAAGGAAGAGAGTCTCTATCAGCATCGCCCTTCTCTGACTAGGGTTTCCTTGGTATTACGACCAAGAAAAAAACCACAGGAAGTGCCACCAGAAATCTGCTAAGGTTTCCGCCAAAAAACCTACTAGAGATTCTCTGTCTTTCACGTCCAAGAATTTATAGAAGGAAACCTTGCTCAAAACAGGAGGGATCGTAGGTCTTTTACAGCCCAGAAAATCTGCTCTGATACCATGTAATCATTCATGGAGAGTGGGAGACGAGAGAGAGAGAGAGAAAGAGAAGAAGAGGGAGATACGATTGAGAAGGAAAAAAAGATACTACTGGCTGCCGCCAGTTCTCTATTTATATTAACTTAATAAAAAGAATAGAAATTACAAGTATGCCACTGGCGGCACACCCTAGAGCCAAACTAATAAGAAAAAAAAAGACAAGTACCTAACTGACAGTATCTTAAGAAGTCAGCCTACTAACAGCAACTATAAAGTAACAATTAAATAAGCCTTACAACACTTACAATTTGAGCACCCAACCTAAACAAATACCAACCTAAAAAGGCCCAACAAAACATGACCATCAACTTGAAAAGAGAACTCTTTAAGTCTCTTACTCGCTTTCTTTGAATCCATCACCATCTTAATGGGCCCAACCGCAAATAGTCTCATTCTCAATCTAGCAAAAAGTCTGACACTTGCACTGTAAGATGGTTGTTCCGACTCTTGAATCTTCTTACAATATTAGAAATCTTTTCAAGAGCATTAAAAATAATAGGAGTATAAAAAATAATGAGGGATTTCTTGTGGGAGCCAGGAGATGAAAAAGAAAGATCACTTGGTAAAATGGGATTGGGAATAAGTGTGTAAATCTAAGAAACAAAATGGAGTAGGGAATTTGATTAAGAGGAACGCAACTCTTCTAGGGAAATGGCTTTGGATATTTCCTCTAGAAGGAGATAGGTTGTGGCATAGGGTCATTGGAAGCATTCATGGTGTAGAGGACAATGGTTGGGATGCAAAACTAGTGCCTCACACTGCTTCAAACCCCCCATGGAAAGAAATATTTGAGGTATTGCCAACCTTTCTTAATTTCAACAGTTTTATTGTAGGGTCTGGGAACAAAGTTTTATTTTTGAAAGACCTCTAGCTTAGGGATTTGCCCGTTAAAATTGCAATTTCCTGTACTTTACTCATTGTCAAACCACAAGGCTGAACCCATTTCTAGATTTGATTTACCATCAAAACATGGGTTAAATTAGAACTTTGGGTTTAGAAGGGGTTTGAGGGATAATGACTGTGATTCCCTTGTTCTACTTTCAAGCTTGGAAAAGGTTTTTTTTTTTTGGACCAAAACTCTTCTGATGGTAGAGTCTGATCTCCCTCCCCTAATGGCCTCTTACCTAGTGCCTCCTTTTTTAACCTTCTTATCCATTCAAAACCTTTGGGGGTGAATTTCCCAATGATTGAAATTTGGTGCAAACCAATCCCTCCTAATGTACAAGCTCTATGTTGGGAAGTGTTCCTTAGAAAGGTTAACACCCGTGACATGCTATATAAAAGAAGGCCAAACAAATGTCTCTCCCCTCATGTGTGCATCCTTTGTAAGGATAGTGGCGAGACCCTTCCTCATTTACTAATCTCCCGCTCTTTTGTGTCTTGCATTTTTGAATACTTTTGTTCTCTCTTTGGTTGCAGTTGCAGATGGGCTCCCCCACAAGATGTGGTCAGTTTGTTCAACTCCAACTTCTTGAGGCAACAAAAAAAAAGAGGAAGATGATTGTGGAGGGCAACAAGAGCAGCATAGGTGTGGACTCTTTGGAAATAAAGAAACCAAAGGATCTTCAATGAGAAAAGTAAGTCTAAGGAGGAAGTGATTGAAGCCATAAAAGTCAAATCTGCACATTGGGTAAAAACAGTGGAACTCTTCAGAGATGTCTCTACAAATGACATAATAAGGAAATGAGCTCAAGTGGCATAAATAGAAACACATAAAGAAAGTGTTAATACTGGAATGGAAACCTCCAGAGTTAAATAAGCTGAAGCTGAACTTAGATGGCAGCTCCTTTGGCAATCCGGAGAGGGCAGGCATAGGGGAAGTCTTTAGAAACCACCAAGGAGTAGTAGTGGCTTTGTTCTCAGGACCAATTGGCTATGGAGAGTCAATTCAAGTTGAAATATTGGCTCTTTTACAAGGATTGAAACTAGCAGTACAAATTGGAATTAGTGAGTTGGAAGTTGAAGGAGACTCACTTTTGGTCATTTGTTGGGCTAAACAAATCAACTCAGCACCCTGAAAAATATAGATTTGCTTTCAGGGAAACTGATCTCCTTGCAAAAAGGTTTAGTTCTAAATTTGGCTGGGTAAAAATGACAGCAAATGTTCTAGATAGACCTACTTTATTTTGGGAAAAGTTGTAACCTGATGTAATCTGGGCTACTGAACTGCTAAAACACTAGTACTTTGTTTCAGTTACTTAAAAATGAAATTAATTTGCTGATCACACACACACACACACACACACACACGCATATATATACTAAAAAGATCCTGGACTGTTGTTTTTGAACCACCCTACTATTACTCATGAGCACTCCACCTCCAGATCTTTGTAATTGAGAAATACCTCCCTAATCTCAGTCCTTGAAGCACTGCTATCAGTTTGGCCCTAGAAAAATATCCTTGGCTAATAGGTCCAACGTATATAACCAGAACAACACCATCACAATTCCTGAAAATTCCACTAATGCATGGGTTTCCTGGATTATCCATGCTCTACTCATCAAAGCTTAATTTTATGAAGTTAAAATCTGGAGGGGACCAATTACTTGGTGCAATGCTCCTGACAGTTGATGAAGAAGAAACACATTACCATCCTCTTATACTGTTATTCCTAGAAAAGAGGTAAAATAGGGAAAGATTTGACCCAATAAGTCCTCTTAATTGAGATTTTCTTTTTTTATCAATAAATGTAGAACTTTATTACTTCAAATGAAAGAATGTATGATGTACATCATGCAAAGCATCCCTTTTGTATAGGCTGACCATTCATCCCTATCCCATTTTCACTATTATACTCTCACTCAAGTTACAATTGTGTCTAAAACAATTACCCCGTGTATGGCTAAAGTGTCAGCCAAACCATTTCCCAATCATTGGATCCATTGAAGCTTGTGTAGAGATAGTTGATAGACTATTAGTGTGTGTGTGGTCCCAGCCCCACACTTTACTTTACTGCTTATTTCCTTTATGTTACAGTTATGGTACTTGGGCCAGTTGGGCCATATTTATTTTCTTTTGTTTTAAGTACGGGTATTAGAGTAATTCTTCTTGTAAAGTCATGAATATAAATAAGATTTAGTGGGGCGGCCAGAATTATTCTATCCACACCCTTTCTCTTCTTTCTTCTCTTCTCTCTTCTTCTCTTCGAATCTAGGTTGACTTCTCTTCTTCTCTCTAAATTACATCAGAAAACAGTCTTTTCTGGTTCTTTATTCAAGTGCTTGGAACCAGCTGACCAGCCAACTGCCTAATTTCTTTCATGGCATGTTTGTATTTCTAGATTCCTTCATTGTGGTTCTTCAGCCACCCCATCACTATCTTGGAATCGTCTTCCACCATTATATTCACTAGGTTGAGTGCCTTTGACATCTTCAGCCCATGTACAATTGATTTCAATTCAGTTCTTAACAAGTCACAATGACTTACAGGTCCTGAGTATAGAGCTTTTTTTTTTAAAGGTACAAGTAATTTTATTCAAGAAGGAAAACTAATTCCTGAATACCCAGCCAATACCTTAATAGGGAAATTTTCACTCACTATTTTATGGTGCCAAATTAATTCCTGAATACCCCACCAAAATCTTAATTAAGATACTTTCAATCGCTACTTTAATGTGGATATCTTCCTCGAATGTTCTTGCATTTCTTTCCGTCCAAACTGACCAAAGAATTGCTTCCCTTGTGCATCTTCACATAAACTTTCCTCTTTTCTTTAATAAAGTATGACATTTACATATTCTAAAATGTTCAAGCTATACAATATACTCTAATTCTACAGGTATTCAATGTTGTATTGGGTATGTATGGTGTCCAATACATGTATGCTAAGAATGATGGTACAGGTATCACAGTTTTTTATCTTACCTTTTTATCAAGAATTATGGCTTTGCTGCAATCTGCCTCAGCTTGGTGATAGCTGTAAGAATAAAATGGAATCGTTACACACAGACAATAAACTGAGAGATGAAGCAAAAACAACTCAAGCTAGTAATACCTCCCCAACTCCAGATATGCTGCAGCCCTATTACTGTAGTATGTTGCATTTTTACTGCTAAGCTTGATTGCTTCTGTATAGAAACCAATAGCCTTCTGCCACTGCTTATCTTTGAAAGCAGCATTGCCCTAAGTACAGAAAGTATCAAATGTTAAATAAGCTAATAGATTCCAAACAAGAAAATAGACTAATTTTCTTTTATTGTCAAAAAAAAATAGACGAAGTACAAAAGAAAAGCATGAGAAGTCAATATACAATTAAGTCAAGTATCTCAAATGCAATTGCATGCATAGTTATGTATCTGGCAAGGAGAAACTTGGCTGTGTATAATCAAATAAGAAGTCCAAGTAAATTATGATGACCACAAAACCAGAACCAGAAACGCAGAAGGCCATACTACAAATTTATAAAAATGTATGGTGTATTAAATTCCAAATACCAGGAAAATATCATGTCAAACTATGAAAAGTGAACAAAAATTAAAACTATAAAGTTCATAATATATATATATATATATATATATATAAAATATCCACATGACACTATCTTTAAGCAGAATTTCACCTCCTCTAGCTCAAGTTCAGTGCATACAGGGTTACAGGTGTCCTGCTCCAGGATTCAACAGCCTTAATGAAATATATAGGAGTTGAAATTTGCCAAACCCCTCAACGATAGGGATCAAATTTTACAGAGAAATTCTCAGGTGGTAGTGGGGATGGATCAAGAACAAAAAGGGAAGGTTCTTAGTAGGAAGTATAGAAGAGCACTATTGTAAGACAAGCAAGGATAGAAAAGTAAGAGAAAAGAAAGAAGAAATTTATCAGCCGAGGCATGCCGGGGACACCGTCTTTAAGCAAAATTTTGCCTCCTCTAGATCAAGTATAGTGCATACAGGGTTATAGGTGTTTTTCTCCAAGATTCAACAACCTTGATGGCTCTCAATAACCATCCACACATAAACATGTTGGGGTGGCTTTGGGTCAGGGTCAGGTTCAGGTTCAGGTCAAGCCAAACCATATTAAGCCTGACCCATTAGCATCCTAAATATGGGTTTGGCTTGACCCAAACCCAACAAACCAAAAGGGAATACTGGACCTAACCCACCCCATTCCATGAATAATATCCATATAGTCAATTAAAGCTAACGGATCAGGTTAAGCATGGGTCAGATTCAACCCAACCCAACCCAAAACCTGATTAAGATTGACCTGGCCCTAACCAAATAGGGTCAGGCCAAGGCAGGTTTTATCACTTAACCCGACCTATTAACATCCCTAGAAGAATTACAAAAGAGCGTTTTCTTTGTGTCTTAAGTCTCAAACATCCTTGGGTATTATAGACTCAATGACACCCGTGAGAATAGACACCAAACAAAGAAAAGCACCACTGAAATATTACGAAGTTTAAAATTAAAAGACATGTTCTAAAAGAGACTTAAAATGTGCTGACAAAAATAGGCGCTTAAAATGAAAGGACATTTAGAATATGAAAAGACAGTTTGAAATTTAAGATAAAAACCATTTAAAAAGTAAATTTTTGGTGCACGTGTACATGCACCCACACCCCACACCAACCTGGCCTGACTCAGCTCGGCTCGACTTAATGCATGTGATAAAGATCTCCCCAACACACACAAGCATGGGAGCAATCATATACATATACTCCCCAATTGGGTCCCTACCCTAGGGAAACCAATTCCTACTAATAAACTCAAGAATCATCTTGATTCTAGCCCCATGAGGGCTCAAGGAATTGGTATAAGAAAAGGGGTGATCAAGGGCCAGACCCGCCCGAGCTTTGAAATTTTGTTATTGAATCCTCTTCTGAGAAAATATGTTTGAATAATATGATTCCATTTACGATACATGATATGAGAGATTAGAATGCTAACAGTCTAGCAGATAGTTTAGAAAAGCAGGGAGCAGAAAGAGAGCAAATGTTTTGGGGTGTTATACCCTGAGGGGAATTGTAATTATTGGGATTCACAGATAGTGATTATCTGAGGTAGCTGCCTATATTGATAGCTAATTATTGTAATCCTGCTTATATTTTCACTAATTAATAAAATATTGATAATTACTGATATAAAAATAATATGATTCCATTTAATTCGGACGATTAAACTCATTTTGACTGGGGCCTAGTTGTGTACTTTGCTCTCCCTTTTTCAATGTTCTTTTATATTAAAACCCTTGGCAGAGTGAGACTTATTTGGGCTATGTGAACCTACTGAAATAACTTTTAGAGTTTAATTTCCATCATTTGTAGGTTAAAGAGCCATTATATGTGGGTTAATTGACTTTGAAGTCAAACATGATTACATCTTTACATCATCTTATACTTACGGTGTCAGTTGAGCTGTAAATTTTGTTGCAATAATTACGTAGATGTGAATTGAAAATGAGGTGAAACCAATAATCTTTATATTTATGTTTTAAATTTTTTTTAAAAAAATCTAAAAGCAGAAATAACCCTATAATTTACAATAAGATTCATGACTCAATTTGATTTAATCTCAACGATCATTATAATTTCATAACTTCACTATTAGAAACAAGGGTTTGACTATGATATTGGAGAAACTTATAACCAATCAACTGGTATTGAGTATTATAGATTGGTCATCTCCTGATGCAGGTTACATTAAACTTATTTTTTGACAGTAGTAGTCAGGGCAAACCAGGTCTTTCAGGAGTAGGGAGAATTTTCAGAGATAAATTTGGTAAATGTGATGGCTCTGTTTTCGGGACTGGTTGTTGGAGATTCCATTAGAGCTGAACTTGCTGTCTTTCAAGAGGTTCAGATTGTGAGAGTGCTGAATTTGGTGAAGTTGATTATTGAAGACTGAAGGCGATTCCCAAGGTGGTTGGAATATCCAGAGACCAGCATTTGGGCCTTTAGGGAGGAGATGAAAAGGTTCAAATGGAACCAGCACCATGTTACTGAGGTTCACCTAGGTGCTAATATTAGAAGATTAATGGAAGAGAATAAAAGAAAATAAAACACAAACCAGGTAACTGCATTCTCAACAACGTTGAAGAATGTACCATAGAGTTCAAAGCATGAAATAATAATTAAAACCACATAAAAAAATAATCCAGGTAATGAATCAATAAATGCAATTATATCAGCAAGCAACTATAAATGCCTATCAGATAGCATGTCCACTACAAGAAATGTTACAGTAGTAGCAATTCTAAATAAAGTAAAGAACAATAACACATGGTACCCTCACAAAGACTTGTGCGCTCATACTCAAATTAGTCATAGTATTCAAGAGAGTAAGCAGTGTTACATGGATAAGGGCATGGGAATCAGAATCTAGAGTGTATCTGAAAACCTGACTGGGCAAAACAAATAAACAAGGACACAGAGAAACATCTATGGAAAGTATAAACTATTAAAGCAGTCCATGTCTTGTTGAATTTTAATATTATAAACCTATAGAAAAAGAAAAATGTCATACAGAAGTGTGACATTTAGGAGAGTCCATACAACACTGATAGTAGGTCACTACAGCATGTTATAACAATTTCCTACATGAATCTAGACAACTTCATAAAGAAAGATAAAAGAAACCTTTTCTTTAGCAATCTCAGCAGATTCTTCCTGGCTGATGGTGTTAGCTGACACTTTGGAATTTGCAGCTATATCAACCTGCTCCTGCAGACAGGCAAACATAATTTGCACAATATCCAGTAAAAAGCGATCACCACCATGCCTTGCCACGAAGGACACTGAGACAGGACACTTATCATAAAATCCCAATGGTAAAGACACCTGCAGATAGATGAAAAAACATTAGAAACCTACACTGAGGGAGTGCAACTTCAGGACTACAGAAGGAAAACCATAACCAATTAGCACACTGATGAACATGCCTGGAGAAATCATCTGCTCTTTGCCTCTTCCAAAGAGCATGGATGAGAAATCTTACCTGACAACAGCCTGATATGCTAGCAATACTCAACAAACTAAAAACACGACTTTGGTACTCTTCTGATAAAAGCTCCTTGCCAAGTTTTGGAGGAGGATCAGCAACTGTAGGAAGCACAAGGATGCCCTCATCCTGTATATCATAATGCAATAAATAATATCACTCACTAAATTTAAGCAAGAAGTTGCAGTAGCAACAGCAAAGATAGAATATACCAATTTGGTATGCATAGTGGCTTCAACAAAATCATAAGAAGATTATGTTTTGAATTTTGAAACAAAAACTCAGCAACCAACATGGTGCACAAGTATGACAATTGACAAAAGACAAACAAATGAGCAGACAAATTTCAGGAATAAAGTATCATTGAGATATAATGACTACATAAAACACAGTGTTTTAAAAGTGCAAGGTGTAAAAAAAGCACAAGGAGCTCGGATGTTTCATTAGATGGTTGAATTGCTTAGCCACCACTTGAAGTAAAAGTGGCTTTGTTTTCAATTGGATGTTTCAGCTCGAATGGCGATGATTACAGTCTGTTTCGCTGCTTCTGCCTGGTACCGTAGATTGGAGAACGAAGGGAGGGTAAGATGCAATCTTTCTTACAGAGAAGTGGTGGCGGCGGGGGTTTGGCCTACTTTTGGGGTGTCAGAGGTGAAATGGGTTAATGGTAATAGGGTGGTAGCAACGGATCCTCAGGGGGTGACTGCGAGAAGAGAGTTTTTGAGGAACTGTTTGGTGGGTAGGTTCCGATGGGGGGTGGAGATTAAGGAGGTAGAGAGGTGGGAAAACGGCGTCTGGAGAGAGGTGGGGGTGTGAGAGTGAAGAAAATGGCGGATGGTCTATTCTTCTTTATTTGTCCGTCAAGAGCTGGTGCGGATTGGGTTTTAAGACAAGGTCCGTGGCAGATGGGAAGAAACCCCTTTTGCTGGACTGGTGGGGGGCGAGTGCGGGATGCCATTACCCTGATCCCTTTGAAGTAGGAGAGGACCTGAAGTTATGCTGGATTAGGGTTTACGGCCTGCCATTCCTGCTCTGGTGCCCAAGTGTCATAAGGGCTATTGGGGATGCTTGTGGGGAGACAGACGATTCCCCACTGGAGATTGCGACCTGCGAGTGGGTAAGAATGAAAATCCGCAAGGGAAACCAAATTCTGAGCAAGGTTGAAGTGGTAGCAGGGGAAGTGGTCTTCAAGGTTCAGATCTGGCAAAAAGTTCTACCGTCTGTTCGAAGTTGGAGAGGTGGAGAAGGGCTGTATCGCGATGTCCTTAAAGAAGACAAGGAGAGTTCGAACTGCTCCAAAACGTTAATCCTGGAAGATTTTGGCGAAAGTGAGCTTCCCGGTTTTTCAGTAGCAAAGAGGTATCAGAAGACGGAGATGCGAGTTGCTTCTCCGGTGACCGTAGTTAGACAAGAAGATGCAGGTTTGGGGTTTCTTTTGAACCGTCCGATGTTGGTGACTTCGAACGGTACAGATGGGTTTACCCAGGATCCAGCTGTGAAGGAGATTCGAAATTCAAATCTGAGGGGCAGCGGGCAAACTTGGGGTACTGAGGCCATTAAAGCCTTAATTAGAGAATGCCTTGCAGATCTCCAGCTGGCCCCTAGGGAAGTTAGTGCGCCAGAGAATTGTTAGAAGGGCTGTCAGCCTCCCCCACTTGAGTCTCAGTAGGCCCATGGGACTTCAGATGAAGTTAATGGGCCTGGAATGCTTTATTCAGCCCAACCGACTCTTCAATCTTTTATTCTGGAAGTTGGGCCTGGGCTCAATGGTTATATTGAGTCTAGTCCCTCCTCTGTTTGAAGGACGAACTTGACGCCAGATTTCAGTCCTTAGGTTGGCGGTGGTCTTCAGGGTGTGGGTTCTAGGGAGGCTCGGAATTCTCAGGAACGAAGGGGAACTGTTGCTTGTAGGGAGAAGAAGGGCGGAGAGGGAGTTTCAGATCCTGGTGTTGGGGTTGTGAAATCTTTGCCTTCCCAAGCGTCTGCTCTGGCAAGCGAGACTCAGCTAAAGTCCAACCAACTAGCGGTGCTGAGAGAGGAAGAGGAGTTGTGTTCCAGCAAACATGGTATCAGAGCACTAATCCGTCTGTCTGGTTACAACCGCCACTTTTCTGCTCTTCTCTATTCCCTTTTTTTTCCTCTCTCTCTCCTATCTTGGCCGCTATGAAGAAACCCTAGGGCTGACCATAGAACACAGCAAGGTCTGTGTCTAGGGTTTCCCTTGGTTGTAGGGCCCAAGGGGAGTTTGTTCCAGAAGTCGATGCCCTACAAGACACCTTGCAGCAGGTAGTAGCCATTCGGCTGCTAAGAGAGATTTGTGTGGAACAGATCTAGGTGGAAGGACCAACTTCGACAGTCCTAGTACAGATCGTAAGGGTGATCACAGTCTACGACAGCAGAAGTCAAAACCCAGCCTAGTTCAGAAAAGTTCAGCACAGTACAGAGGTGGATTGTTCTTGGTTTCAGACCTGTTACGAGGGGTTCTCAAACTTGTAACAGCCTCGGTAAGTCTGAAATAGTGTTCTTTGTACTGAGTTTT
>NW_010729074.1:3235861-3249858 GCF_000365185.1 Nelumbo nucifera
GGGCAATGGCTCATGGTGTGTCATAATTACTATGGCTACGATCCCTTCTAGAGGAAGTGGGGGTGGACTACGAGAAACCAATGATGCTCTATTGTGACAACCAAGCTGCTATCAACATTGCACATAATCTTGTTCAACATGACAGAACTAAGCACATTGAGGTTGATGGGCATTTCATAAGGGAAAGAGTCTCTTCAGGAGAAGTTTGTTTACCATTTATCACTTCAGAAGAGCAACTGGCTGATATCTTGACCAAGGAAGTTCCCAGGGGGAAATTGACACACTATATAAGCAAGCTGGGCATGATTGACATCTATGCTCAGCTTGAAGGGGAGTGTAAAGAGACTCGGCCGAATGGGCCCTAATAGCCTTTCGTGTGATATACTTTATTTTATCTTTTATTTTATGTTGATGGGCCTCACTTAATGGGCCTGTTATTTGTTCTTATTTTATTTTCCTTATGTAACTGCCAAGCTGGTCGCCCACTTAAGGGTATACTTGTCATCATCAATTTTTAGAGATTAATAAAATAGGGTTAGAGGAGAAGGGTGATTAATTCGACTTCTTCTTCTCTTACCTCTTCTCTTCGCCATCTTCCTCTCTTATACAGTTATTCGGATCTGTTCTATTCTGCTAATCACTAAGTTTAATCTTGATATTAGAGGACTGATTTACATCTCATTAAAATAAAAAGGAGTACATGAGAGGATGTACAAAGGAGGAATCCTATCACCATACAGATTTTCTAAGCAAGCACCCAATTTAGCTAAGCCATCTGCAATAGGATTAAGTTCCCTCGAAATCCAAAAAAGGTTTGCATTTAAACTGTCTAGGGAATCCCTTGCTTTAAATAATGGCTTAACCTCCAAGGATCCCCTTCCTTGTCCCTTAACCATTTGATGGAATTTGCTGAGTCCCCTGCGATGGAAAGATTCTGAACACCCAAACTTTTAGCTATTCTGATTCCAATGAGAGCAGCCAACACTTCAGCCTTAGTTGAGTCAGTGAAACTAGTTGGTCCACTATAAACCCAACAAATGTTACCCCTTTCATCCCTTAAGAATCCCCCTATTCCAGCACACCCTGGATTGCCTGCAGCGTTCCCATCAAAATGTAACAGCATTCCTCCTTCACTGAGTGAAACTAGATGTCTTAAGGGAGTCTGAGGGGAATGAGGGAGGAAGAGAATAGTTTGTAAGTTTCTGTTGAAGTCATTGATTGAGAGATCTTGGAACAGCTCCGAATTAGCAGCCCAAAAGTTACAGTGAAAGGTGATGTCCAAGAGTAACTCTTCTAGAGTTCTGACCTTGTTTTTAAATACCCGCTTGTTTCTTTCTTCCCAGACACCCCACATAACTTCATGTAACACCATTTGCCACTAGGCTTTGCCTCTTTCGCTTAGGCCACAGCCTTGCCACTGATGAAGTAAGTCTTGAATATGTTCTGAGTTGACCCAATGGCACCCTATCAGGTTTAAGAAATGCAACCAGACCTTTCGAGTGAATTTACAATGGATAAGAAGGTGGTCAGCTGTTTCTCCATCTTTTTTTTTTATCAGTAAATATGTGTTTTATTAAAATTCAGATTGTAATCATTTTATACAATTTGATGATGGGACTGTTGATCCCTTTTCCTCACTCTATTCATCCCTTCTTACAGTGTAGCCCAAAATAATTGCTGTCGCAATGCCCATTGTTTTGCTTATCCATCAGCTAGCCCGTTTGCACTTCTTTGGACCCATATAAATTCAGCCTCAACCTCATTGGCAATCTTCTCCACTTCCCTAATCACATGTTTAAACGTCCATGGGGTCTGGCACAAACAGCAAGATGAGGAGAAATGTAAAGTCTTCCTAGACTTTTCTTCTGAAGGAGGTCACATGTATTTATTCTCTGTAGGCATGCCTCCCATACAAAGAAGCACACTCTAGAAGGGATGTGTTTGCACCAAATTTTCTTGAAGGGGAAGCAGGACCTGTGTTGTTCACCTATTGAAAGAGCCTTGAACAAAGACTTAGAAGAGAACTCTTCATTTGGGTGGAGGGTCCACACTCGGGTATCTGAAATTTCTTGGTCCCTTAAAGGTCTTCTGAGTTGTAAGTTCAGGTTGTTGTCGACGGGCAGGTTAGGAATACAAGAGAAGACAGTTGAGTCTTTGTCTAGGGAGAGGTCGTAGAGTCTAGGGAAGGAGGCCGCTAAAGTAGAATTCCCCCACCAAAGGTTCTTCCAGAATTTTATTTTATAGTCATTCCCCAATCTGTATCTAAAGAAAAGAAAAGAAGACAGAATGTGAGGAGACAATACCTTTCCAAGGATTTGATGACTTTACCCGGTTCAAAAGGAGATTGCTATCCCATCCATTGTTGCGTGAACCATATTTTCTTGTGATTACAGCTGTCCAAAGGGTATTGGATTCGATAGGGAGCCTCCAATAGCCATTTGCCATTTTGCCAAGAAGAGAAGTATTTTTCTCTTTTAGATGTCCAACTCCCAATCCCCCTTTTGGCTTGCATACTTGCTTCCAGCTTACCAAATAGTTTCTTTTCTCTCCTTCTCCATCCCAAAGAAAGTTTCTTTGGATTTTTTTAATTAAAGTCCTCACTTTTATAGGGATTTGAAAAACTGATAGGAAGTAGATAGGTAGATTTGCAGGGGAGGCCTTTAGAAGTGTGAGTCTTGCCCCTTTAGAGAGGTAACATCTTTTCCAAGATGCTAGCTTCTATTCACATTTCTCCACCACCGGACCCCAAAAACTTAAAGATCTTGGATTTCCACTAAGAGGCATCCCCCAAGTAGGAGATAGGAAGATTTTCCACTTTACAATCCTGCACTGATTTGAATTGTTCTAGGAGATCCTCTGTTACAGAATTTATGGTTACAATGTTGCTTTTACTAAAATTGACCCTCAACCCAGTGATTAACTCGAAGCAATCGATTATCCTTTTCACATTTGTGATGTTTTCCAAGGAGGCATCCAAAAACAAAATGATATCATCAACAAATTGTAGATGTGAAATATGAACCAAATTTCTCCCTACTCCAAACCCTTTCACTAGATTTAGATGGTTAGCTTTCTCAAAGAGATAGTTGAAGATGTCCATCACCAAAGTAAAGAGGAAAGGAGAAAGTGGGCATCCCTGCCACCAAAATTCTGCTTCCATCAAATCTTCCTTGAAACTGTCAACTAGTGAAGCCCTATTCTTTTACCTCCCAATCCAGATAAGCCACAATTATTGTGTCTTAGATCTTAACCAATGTATCATCATCACCATCATCCATGCCTTGTTCCAACTATATGGGGTTGGCAACATGAGTCCTATCTCGCCAATCCGTTCTATTTAAAGCCATATCCATTGCTAAATTATTAGTGCTTTAATCATTTCTCACTACTTCTATCCATGTCCTTTTTCGTCTACCCCGATCTCTTCTAACCAGCATATTTGGTGGTCTTCTATCTATATGCCCAAGCAATCTTAGTCTAGTCTCTCTCATTTTATCACCTATTGGAGCTACTCCTAAGTTCCTACAGATAACTTCATTCCTAATCCTATCCTTTCTAGTTTTTCCACTCATCCATCTTAGCATTCACATTTCTGCTGCATTCATTTTCTAGACATGTTATTTCTTGGCTGCCAAACACTCTGCTCCATACAACATAGCTGGCCTCATAACTGTTCTATAAAAATTTCCTTTTAATCCAAGTGGTATTCGCCTATCACATAAAAATCCAGATGCACCTCTTCATTTTGCCCATCCTACTATTCTTCAGGTGAGTGGTGACATCCTCCTCAATCTCTCCCTTGTTATGAATTATTGAACCAAGGAACCAGAAATGGTCAAATTGAGTTATTTCTTGGTCTCTAATCCTAAGTGTATCTTGATTTACACGCCTATTATTTCTAAATTTACATGTCATACACTCTGTTTTAGCCCTACTTATTTTAAAACCTATTGTTTATAAGGCATTTGCCCATAAGCTTAATTTTGCATTTAATCATTCATTAGTTTCATCAATTAAAACAATGTCATCCACAAACAACATGCACCATGGAACTTCCTCCTGAATATGTTTAATCAATTCATCTAGGATTAGTGTGAATAGATAAGGGCCAAGTGCTGAACCTTGGTGAAGACCAATAGTAACTAAAAAATCTGAAGAACCTCCCACAATCCCACTAGTGTTCTAACATTAGTTGTTACCCCTCATACATATCTTAATTAGGTCTAGACCTGTTCATGGGCCGGGCCGGGCTTTCACTTGTCAATAATGAAAATATACTAGGCCCAAGCCCGAGCCCGGCCCGACCAACGGCCCTATAACTTGGGCCCGAGCCCGGCCCTGGTAAAAAGCCTGAAACCCGAGCCCAAGCCCGAAGCCCGACCTAATTGAAAAAAAAAAACAATTTTCCCTATTCAAATTAGAATTAAAAATTCAGATAGTATTTTTTTTTCCTATTTAAATGAACAATGGGCCTACAAGATGGTATTTTTCCCTTTCTTTTATATTTTAAAACACAATTTTACATTCTTAAATCAAAAAATTTATTCAAATGGACATAATCACATAACTAATTTTAAGTTTAATATTAGGTCGGATCTGGCTATTTTGACAAAACCCGAGCCCGGCCCGAATTTATTGCGGGCCGGGCTTTTTGGCCCGAATTTAAGCCTGCGGGCCTATAAGCATGTTCAAGCCCATCCGGGGGTCGGGCCGGGCCGGGCCGGTCCGTCGGGCCACCCGGCCCATGAACAGGTCTAATTAGGTCTATACACCTACTTTGAACCCCCTTTCTTTTCCAAGACTCACCATATTATCTCTCTAGAAACTCTATCATATGCCTTTTCTATATCAATGAACACCATATGAAGATCTTTCTTGTTCTCACTAAATTTTTCTCTCAATCATCTCAAAAGAAATATAGCTTCCATGGTTGGTCTCCCTAGCACAAAGTCAAACTGGTTCTGTAATACACTTGTTTCAAATCGTAATCTTTGTTCAATTATCCTCTCCCTCAATAGTTATTACAACTTTGTATATCACTTTTGTTCTTAAATATAGGCACCACATTGTTGTTTCTCCAGTCATCAGGCATCTTCTTTTCTTTCACTAAATAGCTTGGCTATCCATAAGAAGCCTACCTCTCTCATACCTTTCCATACTTCTATTGGAATCCCACCAGGTCCTAACACCTTTCCCTTCTTCATTTTTTTTATCAATAACACAATTCATTAATTATCACAATAAGAATTACAAAGAGGAAGACAAACTTTCTTATCTTCCAACTTCAACTTGAGCCCCAAGAAAGGAAACAAGAGAGAAACAAAAAAAAAAGAAAAAAAGAGATTTAAATTACAACTGTGCCCAGAACATTGACTCCCTGTCCACCCCTTGTTTAGCTAACCCATTAGCAAAAGAATTAGCTGATCTTTTTACCCAACTGATTTTAACTTCCATTTCTCGAACCAACCATCTGGATTTCCTCCTCATATTGCTATAACTCCATAAACCACTACCGTCTTTATTCAGCCACCCTACCACCACCTCCGAGTCCCCTTCAATTATGAGTTTTCTGATATTCATCTCCCTAGCTTTCTGGACTCCTTCCATAACTGCATGGATCTCAGCTCTGAGAGAGTCACCCACTCCAATTGGGCCTGAGAACATGGCAGAAAAACCTCATTCTCATCCCTGAAAACATCCCCAATCCCTGATTGTCCAAGGTTCCCTTTGCTACTTCCATTAAAGTTTAGTTTTATGAAACCCGCAGGTGAGGGAGCCCAAGACACACTCATTACTGCTTTAGTCTGGGTATAGCTAGCAATCTCACCCCACTTCCTCAGCATGTCATCCACTGTATAATCTGTGAATAGCTCTAGGGATTTCATCCACTATACAGCCCTTATATGGATTAGAGCCCTCAGATCTTCAGCACTTCTCTCTTCTTCAAAAAAGATCCTAGAGTTTCTTTCTTCCCATAAAGACCAGCAGACTACTGCCCTCAGACCTCTCTACATAGTCCTTCCCCTTTTCATACGCCACCTGAAAAAAGGAGCAAAAAGACTTTGCAAATTTGATGGAGGATTCCAAGTACACCCAATCAGAGATAAAGCCCACTCCCAAATAGATTTTGCAAATTGGCAAGACACCAATAGATGAAAACCAGTCTCCCATCAACTTTACACAGAACACACCAATGAGGGGACAAACAAGTATTGGGACTCTTCTTTTGGAGCAAATCACCAATGTTGATTCTTTCCAAAAAGGCTTCCCAGCAAAAACTACCAACCCTAGGATTGGTAGACTGGCTTAATACTTTAAAGAAGGAGGCACAAGAGAAGGAACCAGTAGGGGTGGGGATCCAGATTCTAGAGTCTTCCTTAACAAGGTCTAAGAAAACATCATCAAGAAGTTGGAGGAGACTCGAAATACTATCAAGGTTTAAGTCTCTCATAACCCTTCTTAGACCCAAATTCCAACCAAACCCAGAATTGGAAGAGGAAGGGGTGATGAAAGAGGAAACCGGCTCATCTTTAAAAACAGATAGGGCATACAAAGAAGGAAACTGGTCCTTTAGAGGGGCATTCCCCACCCAAGTTTGTTCCCGGAATTTTATGGAGTTACCTGAATTCAAATCATACCAGATAAAAGGGGCAAAAACTAGTAATAGATCATGAATGGCTTTCCAAAGCGAAGCGCTGGTGGTCCTAGCCCAGATTCCAGCATCCCATCCATTTATCTCCAGTCCATGTTTGCTTACCACTATTTTAGCCCATAATTTCTCCTTTTCTAGTGGGAATCTCCACAACCATTTCCCCAGAAGAACCACCTTTCCCTTCTTCTTTTATTTAGTGCCTTTTTTTACTTCAGTAGGTCTAACTCTATGAAGGTACATATCTTAAGCAATGTATGGGATTGTTTATTGTTTCTAAAAGGAATTTTGGATAAGTGCTTATCTTATGAGTGTTTGATGAAAAAGTGCTTCGTTCAAATGGGGGTAGTATAGGTATCTTTCAAGTACTTTTGGAATCTTTTAAGTGTTTTTCCCAATAAGCGCTTAAAAGAAGCACTACCAAACAGGGATGTAGTCTATTCCAGACCATACCCTCCAAAGGAGATCCTTCTTGCATTTAACTCAGCTCCAAATAACCCCTAGGTGTAACCACCTCCCCACCCACCCAAAATAATCACTAAACATCAGCACAAGCTTCGTCCTATGTTTAAGTAACCCTACATTCACTAATTACTTGTATCACAGCCCTTTTGACACTATGTTCTGATATCCCACCTAACTTGTAATATTTGGCAGTCGTGCTTAACCTCTAAATTGCTAAAATCACGAATACCTTTATCCATAACAAACCTCCTAGCCATTCTCCACTTCCCATGTAAGTGCTGTCAACATCTGTGGCTTCCATCAGTCAAAAGCCAAGTTTGAATGCTGTGAACTACAATGATTTGGTTACAGATGGGAAAATTCCACTGTAAGGTTCTGATATGGTAGAAATCACATTAAACCTTATTTCTTACAGCATGAAAGCTAATAATAAACATCAAGTTTCTGCAGCTAGGAATCTGAAGTACAACAGAATTCTTAAAGAAATGCAATACCTTCAATAGTGAGCTAAGAGCAGACCGTGTTTCATTCCTTATTAGTTTGCAACTGTCAAATTTTGTATCTGTGAACTCCATTGGTTGCTGCACTTTTGCTAATATAACAGGATCCAAAACTGGCTTAGTAGAGTCAATCCATTGTCCATGATTAGTTTTGAACTCATGCCTGTTTCAAAAATGCAAATAACAAGAATTAATTTATTATAAAGAGAAAAGAGGTTTAGCATTTCTTTCTACATTGAACAGCCAAAAAGATAGTACAGAACAAGAAGTATACCTACAATGAAAATTGATAGGCTAGAAAACATGTCAAGTACTCCATGCTTTTGATAACACACCAATAGTTCCACATAATATTTACTCAATTTTCATAGAAAGCTATAAATGCCAAGTCCATATTTACTCAATGTGCAAAATGTACAAGTAAATCAGCTATAAATGCTTTCTATGGTAAAAAAAAATCATCATCCAAGCTATCCTGATTGACCCCTTATCTCACCAAGTCATCGGAAGTGGCATTTCATTCCCTAGAAATCCATCTGAAAACAGTAACACAAAACCCAAATGGTTACCAGATTTCATGATTAGTTTTGAACTCATGCCCCTACGACTGTTCCCCTTCCTCCTTAGCCCGTCCACACGCACCAGGCTTAACTGCCATCCCCTAAAGGCCACGTGTACACCACCCTATAGACTCTTCAGCTCCTTCAACCTCTGTCCGTCTTCCCCAGAGCGACGCTTCATCTTCTGAGGCTAGCCAGACCTTATACCAGGCATCATCTGAGAGAACTTCAATGGCTCAAGGCAAATTTTCCGGCAAGATCCCTGCAACCTTAAGTTCCACAGCTCGCAGGTTTCTTAAGTTAGCCTCCAGCAGACCTCCACCCAATGCTTTGACAATTTTCTTTAGGATTTGTTCATTCCAAAGGTTGAAAGGAAGACCAAGAAGTTTGATCAAGAAGCTGCCAACTCTTGGTACAACTTTGTTGCAAACTGGAGTCCAGCTCTGAACCTGTATCAAACTTCCCTCTACACTGAATGTGCCGAGATTCAGTTTCTTATCGCCAGCAACTAATAGAGCTTTCTTTTCAGCAAAGGGCAATAAAACATCTTCTTCTAAGCCCAACCTTTCGGCAACTACTTCTGAGACCTCCGTCCAATCTTCTACAGCCCTATCTGCCAATAGAACCAACCTCTGCTCGTAGCTCCCTCTCCCTTCTTCAATAGCAACTCGCCAAAGTTCAGTCAAGCTAGCCACCACAACTTCATTGCTTTGCTTAAAGCAGGGCACCTGAGCACAGGGAGAGGACAGATTACAACCCTTCAAACTCCTACCAGGAACTTCTTCCACTCTCCCTTCGACCTCAAGCCTGAAGGAAGCCCACCCTCTCCTCTTCTGGCCTTCCGGAATACACAAAACTTGCCTTTTGTTAATGCCAAAATGTTCTGTAACCATTATAAACCACCCGTTTCCATTCCTCTTTAACACTGATTCGAATTTCGTCCTCCCACAAGTCATCAAGTTTCTCCAACCTTCTTCCCATAAAGAAATAACAGTTCCATCCACAAAACCTTCCAACCACAAACACGCCTCCTCCGAAAGAAGAATCATTGCCCTGCTCCCTTCTCTGATTTTCAGGTGAAACTTCCCCATTGCCCTTCCCAGCTCGAACAGGAAGTATTAGGCTTCAATGGTCAGCTCCAAACGCCATTTCCCCGCCATCTTGAACTTTCTCTCCTCTCCCAGCTCCCAAGCATCTAAACCTTGTTGTTGTACTCTTTCAAGATGGTTCAATCAATGCATATCTACCAATTTGTCTTTAGGTTACCTTTTTTTGAATAAATTGTCATTAGGTTACCTATCAGACACATAATATCAGTATGGGCAAAGAGAAACATATTTTTTGGTAATAAAATAAAATTTGTTAAAAGCTCAAAAGAAAATACAAGAAAGGTGACCAGTAATCACCCGAGAGAAAGAAAACAAAACCAAACCCAACCTACCACCCTACACCATAAATTCACAAGAAAAACGTATCCAAAAAATGATACCCAGACCAAAAAAAAAAAGAGGAAACAAAACCCCTAGCCCCATTCATTCCAAACCTTCCAAGTTGAAGAAACCTTAAGCCTCGAAAAAAATTTGAATACCCATTATTCATTCCCGACAATTTAAAACCCCATAGAACCCAATTTACAGAACCATAACTAAACTCTGACAACCAAATCTCAAGAGGCTTGATCCAGAATCTCCTTGTTTTTTTTGAGAGCTCTCTTCGGCTTCTTTACCTTCTTGCTAGGTGCAATCCCAAATAATCCCCCTCTTAACCTGGCAAAGACTTTTGAGACCTTAACAGAATGATATTCATCTGGTTTCTAAAATGCCTAACTGCAGTAGGGATTCCAGTAGCTTCTTTTGAATTTAGAGAACAATCGTTTATTCTCTCTAATTCCATAACTGTTTTCTTCTCAAAAGTCAAAACTGCATCTGTCTCTCCCTCTTTGTCAGCAATCTTTTTCTCTCCTTCTAGCCTCCTTTTGTTTAATGCTTCTTCACCCCTACCCTTAAAACCAATCACTTCATTACCGGGAAATAACTTTCAACAGATACTTCTCCAATTCTATAAACTTCTTCCTTGCAAAATCTTCCCCACCCAAGAAGAACAACCCCAAGGATTTAGTAACCCCAACTTCTGTGTCCACCACTTTTTCCAAATCAATTGTTCTGTTGTTCTGATGTGTTTCATCCAACCTTACTGAGGCCTTTTCTGCACTTCAGAATTTATTTTGGTGTGACGATTGCATCATTATAAATTGTTCCTCGGTAATTATAAGCTCCTATTTTTTCCCACGTTTTCAATTTTTATTTCCTACTATATTCATCACCACTCACTGAGCCTCAAAATTTCTGCCTCCCACATTGGAGTTTGAAGTGCTTCACCCGATGTCTTCACCTTTTAAACACAATATTCTTACATGCAATTTATCATGTCCAAACATGCTAGATTTTTTTGCATTTTTTTCCTTTTATGGTAAAGAAGTGCTAAAAGGCATACAATCACAAATACAAAAACTATACAACAAAAAAAAATCAAAAAGGAACGAACCATTTCATCATCCCTAGACCATCTCTTGTATATTTAACCAGAAGATTTTGCAGCATAGATGGTGATTTCAAGGGTGTGCCATTAAGATAACTTTTAAAGGGAAGTAGGGAAACTAAAGAATAGCGTTGTTGAATAAAAAAAAGTCATGTTGGTTCTATTACAGCACCTAAGTTATCAAAGAAGCATTGTATTATCACCTAAGAGTCCTTGCATAACCCCATCAGACATCCATACATTACAGTTCCAAAGTTTACACAAGCTACTCCAAAAATGCTAATTCATGAAAAGCAAGAATAGCATAGCGGATGAAAAGAATAAACTTGATAACTTCCATTTCCAAACAATTTGACTACATGGAAATAACCTAACCTTTGAAGGAACTGCATAGCATTTGCAAGTGATCTTAAGGTAGAAGTTTTTAATTCACCATTTCTGTTCATGTCATGAAACTTCTTCAAGCTTGGAACTTTTGAATCCAAATATTCTCCAAGGTTTATATGCTTTAGCACCTGTCCTGAAGTACTCATTTATAAAAGACAAGGCTCAGTTATTTCACATGACCAACAAAATGAAATAAAATGTTCATGGTGAACAAATACAGATCAAGAAGCAATAAGAACATACTTCCAAATAGCTTTTCCGTAGATGTAATAACCACTTCAAGAATCCGGCTCACAGGAATCTTTAGTTGTTGAAAGCAGTCATCAGCTACTAAAACCTGCCTTGGCATGCGTTGATCTGCAAATGGAAGTTGCAGCAACACATGACCAACACGACGCAAAATGCTAGGATCCTTTGCAAACCATCCTGCATTAGAAAATATTGAAAACCAGGTAAATTAAAGTGTTAGAAGGATATGGAATAGACAACTTAAGGCATTAAAAAAAAAAACATTTTATCCAGCACTATCCATACAGATTTCATGAAGACGGGAAGGGGAAATGGTGCCCACAGTTGTCAAGGCATCCAGGTCATTTTGGTTAACAAATTTTTTTTATAAATGAGTGAAATTTTGGGTAACAAAATTTCACAAGAGTAAAAAAATTGAATTTTGTCTAGCTCCCTAATCTTCTATACCACACAAAATACATTTATGCACAGTAATTGAAATATAGCAATTCTCTTTATTATGAACATTAAATTTTCTCTCAAAACATGGAAAATCACCATATATATTATAATAGTATTTCAAGTATATCAATTTCAAAACTTTCAAAAATATTAATAGAGCAATTTCATATCAAACTAGCAATTCTTTTCTTAACTGTATTTGTGTCCATGTAAAAGGTATGGACAACAAAGTAATGGCCTTCTTTTGGTAAATAAGGTTATGGCCTTAAACAAGCCAAAAATGTAAATGAAATTATATGGATTGAAAAACAGAGCCTAAAGAATAAATCACTCTATTCACATCAACAACCCTCTAATCTTCCTCTTTTTTTACTTATATATTAATTTTCCTCCTTTTCTCTCATTTTTTATTTAATACATCCAGCTAGCTTATTCATTCTTATTCAGTGCAAGAAAAATCAAGTCATAGTTTCATCATATAAAAAGAGAGCAAGAAGTCTACACTAAACCAACAGCTCAATCAATTCCAGATCTAACAATAAGCTTTACATTTTCCTTAACAGGAAGAAAGTGGCAATGTGACATGTACTTAATAATTAATACTAACAAGCTAACACACCAAAGCCAACTTGACTGGCTTGACTGAGAAGAATTTCTCCTTAACATACCTACAGTGTCAAGGCTTGATGAAACAGGAATGACTCCCATGTGAGAAATAGCCCCATATGAGGGTCGGAAACCTATTATGCCACAAAAACTAGCAGGTACTCTTACACCTCCAGCAGTATCAGTACCTGTCATAGACCATCAGTCGAAATTAAGTCTGAGAACAAAAATAGCTGCATAAGCCTCTGCGACAACCATGAGGGAAGAATATAAACAAACAGAATTTGTTGTTCTTATTTAAAAGATATCGGACAAACTTGATCAATTTGAGGAAGAGATTAACAGAATAGTCAACCCATCCTGAAAAAATTGGCATCAAAATATGAACAAAATACAAAAACTATCAGACAAACTTCATCAGACTTAATTTGTTGTTCTTATTTGTGTATCAAAACAAAAATTGTTTGTTCTTAAAAGCTATCAGACAAACTTCATCAATTTGAGGAAGAGATTATCAGAATAATCAACCCATCCTGAAAACTTTGACATGAAAATGTGAACAAAATACAAAAACTGTCATGCTTGGAAATATCTCAACCATCACACCTCCAAATAAAAACACCCAGAGACACTACCACCACAACAAAGGGAAGATGGCATATGGCATGTCTGCATCAAATAAGTATTAATATTATATCAGTCAGTGTTAGAAAGGATAAAACAAGATTCATAACCACAATGCATATACCCTCACAAACCAAGCAATGAGTCCAAAGCCTCAACTAAACTCAGCTCACCCATAATCCTAATTATTTGTGGTCAGCTATACAAATCCTGTCCACTCCCACCATCATGCACTATCAAGAGCCATGTAACTATCCACGATTTACTGGATTGCCTAAAAGTTTTTACACCAGCTACCAACCTGAGACAACTCTCCTTTATCTGTGTGTGGGACCAGCAGTCCAATTACCTACCTCAAATATTTTTAACTCAAAACGTTTGAGTATCTTGCATAATTTTCCATTTATGAAAAGAAATTTATTTGAATATTTCATAGAAACCAGAGATGGAAAATCAGAAATCACATCTTCACCTTTATGCTTGGTGGACAGATAAATAGTCTTTATATCGTCACTCTAATATTATTTATTTAGTCTTCTCAGTGACAAGCTTGAACTGCTTAAGAAATGTTGGTGTTTTATTTGAGAACTGTTAACAGGTGTATTATATGTACTGTACACAGGCTTAGTACCCACAGGGGTATTTTCGTAATTCTGTAGACATATTGTTATGTACGGCCAGAACAGTATAAATAGAAAGCTTCACTCGACTGAAGCTAAGTTTAGTTGAGGCCTTAACTCAGTTGCCTCTTATTCTTCTTCGTCTTCTCCTTCTTTCTTCTTCTTTTCTCCTTCTTTTCTTCTTCTTCTTGATCTCCTGCTCAACATGGTATCAGAGCAGGTTCGTCCAGGCCTAGAAAACAACTAGCTGAGGTCTCTCTCCTCTGCTGCGAAGGAGCTATAGTACTGATGCTTGAAGACAAGGAAGAGGAAGCTTTTCTAGTGCTGCGGTTAGTCTCCACTGCCGAGTAGGGCTCTG
>NW_010729074.1:3254903-3272222 GCF_000365185.1 Nelumbo nucifera
GACAGAAGGTCTACTAGTGGTTACTGCACCTTTGTAGGAGGGAACCTTGTTACTTGGAGGAGTAAGAAGCAAACCGTGGTAGCTAGATCCAGTGTTGAAGCTGAGTACCGTGCAATGGAACACGGAGTAGCCGAAGGTATGTGGATAAAGAATCTATTGGGAGAGTTGGGTTGGAAAACCCATGACTCTACTTTGTGACAACAAGGCAGCTATCAGTATTGCTACCAACCCGGTACTACATGATAGAACAAAGAACATTGAAGTTGACAAGCATTTCATCAGAGAGAAAATCATCACAGGCTTAGTACCCGTAGGGGTATTTTCGTAATTCTGTAGACATATTGTTATGTACGGCCAGAACAGTATAAATAGAAAGCTTCACTCGACTGAAGCTAAGTTTAGTTGAGGCCTTAACTTAGTTGCCTCTTATTCTTCTTCCTCTTCTCCTTCTTCTTTCTTCTTCTTTTCTCCTTCTTCTTTTCTTCTTCTTCTTGGTCTCCTGCTCAACAAGAACAAACTGAGACCAAATCAATAATCTCAATATTGTAACCCCCAGACTAATCAGCCAAAGCATGTGATTCAGTCCCTAGTGCATGCAAGGCAACTTCAGTATCAAATCTAAACTACCTTCAATACTGTAATCTAAGCAAACTAGAACTTCAATACATTAAAGGATCTCAACCACTGATATCCACATCCTGACTACAATTCTTCTATCAAAGGAAATGAGTATGTCAGTTGGTAAGATACATAATGAAAAACAATACAAGAACTAGCACTTCTTAGATAAGACAAAGAAACTAAATATAAGGACAGTTCAATCACATAAAACTAAGGCATCTGTTTATATGCAACAAAAACAGAATAAAGCAGTCATACATGACAAACCCCTGGACATGGTATGCCCCAAACTAATGAGTCTTTAGATGGAGACAAAGACCATAAGATTTTTTAAGCCGAAGTACACAGAGATCTAGAAGGATAGCATATACATGTAATTCCCTCTCCATGGTGTCAAAGTAAACAATTTTGCCTATAAGGTTAATTAAAAACACTGGAAAATACTCAAGTAAAAACCCAATGGGTACAAAGGTCTGGCAACTCTATGGTTTATGCATTAGTAAAACAAGGGGTGGTTAGAAATCAATTGTTTTGGGCTATAGTGTAAGTCAAATGATTGGAAAGAGGTAGTAGTGAGTGGTGATTACCTTCTTAAAGGATGTATGTAAACTTTGTATAAAAACAATAACAATAACAACAACACTGGAGATACATGACAAGGGAAAAGGATCATAGTATATGTAGAGGACAGGTTTTATAGTGCTAGAGAGGATCAAAGTATCAGTACCTTATTATTTTGGATTTCATTTAATATTAGCTATTGATATGGTAAAACTATAGCAGCATTCAAAGTAAAGAAATGTTTAGATACTCACCCAAAGAGAAGTCAACTAGTTTTGCGGCAACTGCAACAGCAGATCCACTAGAAGCCCCTCCTGGCACTCGTGCAGGAGCTGCAGGGTTGGTGGGTGTATCATAATGCTTGTTTTCTCCATTGATACTGATAATGTATCAAAGACAAATGATGTAAATCAGAACAAACGTAAACTAGGACATGGGGAAAGACAGTTAAAGGGTTAAGATTTTTTTGGGTAAAAACGGTTAAGACCTTTTTAAGCAGTAAAGTTTGTCCCAAGTTTGATGGGAAAAAAAAGGCCCAGCAATCCACTAAACCAAATATATGGATTAGTGGGTGTATCATAATGTTCGTTTGTCTTATAAGTGCTTGCAGGATTGGAATTCAGATTTCAAAAACAAGTGATATAAATCAGAAAGTAAAGGAGGATAGAAATTAGAGATAAAACAGTAAGGAGGTAATATCATTGTAAGCACAGAGTCTTGCCTCAAAGTAAGGTTTGGGGGAGGGGGCAGTGGGAGCAAGGAAGGTGGTGCTTGTAAGGCTACTAGTTACGGATCATCATCCCCTGACTAATGTACATAAGTCCACAACAAATGATATATGGCATTAAAAAAACAAATTAAAATAAATGAATCAAGTCCTGAATCCTGACCTATATGCCATTTCATCAACAACTGCTTTTCCAACACAAGTGGCTCCACCTTCTACAAGAAGAGAAACCACAGGAGATGTTCGAGTTGCAGCCTCATGCGTCTTTGCCCAGTCTGGATTGCCAAACCCAGTCACATATCCATCAATATCAAATCTGATAATCACAAAAGAATCAGAATTTAACATTGATAGAAAATGAAAATAATTTTGGGATCACGAGCATAAAGAAATCCATAAGCATTAATATTGGATATAACAATCAATAAAAAATCAAAGATATTCACAACTTTTACCAGATCATGACCTGCCACAGAGGAAACAAAATTAAGTGCCATTAACTTCAAAATTTCAACTCATGAATAAGCACACTAAAGCATTATTGGGAAAACCTTTTACACCAAAAGAGATGTAGTAGGTTGAGCAAGTCATGCAATGAGCTTGTTTGGATTAAAACAACTTTCTGTCTGCTTGACAACAAGCTGTTGCAAGCTCTTCCCCTTAGAAGCAAAGAGCTCAACTCAACTCAATGAAGCCTTATCTCAAATTTTGGGATAGAGCTTTTACTATTTGGGGTAAAACCTTACCTCAATTATTTGGGGTCCCTACATCTGCTACATGAATACTGTCTTTTTTTTTTGAAGATAAATAAAAAAGAAAAAAGAGCCTTTACCACATGAAGCTTGTCTTGCCATTCCATTTTGTGAAAGATGATCCTCATTCCTCTATTAATTTATGAACTCCAGATCTTTTCTCAGGAATTCAAAACCTGTCTTTAGGATTTACCAACATCCATTAGAACCCTCAAATTTTATTACTTTTTTTACTAGTTGGTAGCATTCTACAAGATACCCAAACCATCTTGGTGTGTAGACAACTTTCCCTCATTCTTTCACCTGTTGGGCAACCTAGGCTCAATGATTTAAAAGGCACACCTAGCCACTCAGGCAAGGCACATTTTAAGGTAAGCACCTCACCTGGGCCCTAGGCACAACACTTTCAAAAGGCATGCACCCAGTGGTCAGTGTGCCTTGCGCTTCAGCCCAGGCATGTACCTTTTTTATTTTCTTTTTCTTTTTGTTCTTTTTGAATCTAGCAGTTGGGCTGGGGGCTCCGCCCCCAGACCAATAACCAAGACCCTCGAGAAAGCCCAAACAAGTCCATGTTAGACGTTCACTCATTCACTGAAGCTCCAAGAACCCCCTATTTGCTAATGTTGTAAATTCATTCATCATAGTAAAACATCTTCCTAAAATGCAATTAAAATTATAAAATCATTTTTTTGTAAAGATTGAGAAATTAAGACCCTAACATGGACTTGTTTGGGCTTGCCTCGAGGGGCTTGGTACAAAGGCGGCTTGTAGAATCAAGAATGCAAGATTCTTACATCACATTAGCTATTTAAAGTAATGCAATTGAGGAAAAAAAGAAATTGTGTTTTACATGCTTGAAAATGTTTAAATGTTTTGCTTCATTTTTTTTTTTTGAAAAAGGTAAGGTAAATTTATTAATAGAAATCAGAACCATACAAAGGGCCTCCCAGAAGGGAGCAAAGACCGAGAACAGCCTCTCAGTTTACATTACAATTCAAATATACTAACAGATCTTAACTGAGACCCCAAGACCCTAGGCTGTATGCCTTTTACACCTGCAGTCCAGGACACTAGCTTTCCCACTGCACCAGACACAAGACAGTCCGCTTCCTTTTTCTTATTCTGAAAGATTCTTTTGTTTCTCTCTGCCCATATGGAACTGATAACAGCTGCAGTGATAGGCCACCACACACGTCTAGCCAGCTTAGAAAGGCCTAACAAATCCCAACTCCTTAGCAGATCTGAAACCTGTTTTGGCATGACCCAGGAAATACCTTCCGAAGAGGGAAAATGGTTCCAAATTCCAGCCACGAAAGGGCAATGGATGAAGAGATGATTGTTGTCCTCCTCTGCTTGCCCACACAGCTCACACAGCATGTTTTGAATCAGAATTCCTCTTTTTGTCAAATTCTGTTTAGTTAGATTTTTATCCAATACCACCACCCACAGCAGTGCATTCACTTTGAGAGGAGGAATCTGAGTCCAAATTCTAGTAGCAGGAAAGTTATCCAGTCCTCCACTAGGTAATCTTTTGGCTAAAGAGCTTACCGTGAATGCACTTTACATGTTATGTTTATGTATTTTAATTTTAGATAATAGGTTTCTAAAATATTTATTTTAAAATTCAAGTTTATATTTTTATTAATATTATATTTAATATTATTTTATTTTTTTGCTTTTTTGAATTTTTTGGTACTTCTAGTATTTCTTGCCTTGCTCCAAAAAGGTGTGTGCCTCACCTTGTGCCTTGCGCCTGAGGCGCAAATTGCCCCTTGTGCTTTTAAAACATTGCCTGGGCTCCCAATGGTGCACTTCTACTATACAGCTGCACTCATTTTTAATGATATCCTTTCTACTTCTAGTCTTATTCTTTTTTTAAATGTTCCTTCCTAGTCTTATTCTTACCACTCATCCATCTCAATGTATCATTACCTACAGTCATATATCCCCATTTAGAGCATAGAGAGTATAGAACTAATACCTAAAGGATGGGCTTAATCTATAATTACTAAGTATTTCCAAACCAAGAAGAAATTCATCAATAACCAATCAATCTCTTTCAATAAGGGCCGTTCTTGATTTCTAAGGTCCCCAAAATAAATGATTTTTATACTTCCATGGGTCTTCTTGTTTTCGCTTAAGCCACCCTGTCACCGCTTCTGAATCTCCTTCAACAATGATTTGCCTTAGGTCCATAGATTTAGCCCTTCTTGCTCCTAGAACTGCCCACAGTTCTGCTGTTGTTGAATCTCCATAGCCAACTGGTCCATAAAAAAGTTCTATAGCATTCCCCTTTTCATCTCTAAAGGCACCCTCGTTTCCGGATTGTCCCGGGTTACCCACATTGCACCCATCAAAGTTCAATTTAATGAAATCTGCCACCAGACTCTCCCACTGCACTGTCACATGTAAATTTCTTGAAGATGAAGATTCAGCAATTGATTTTCAGTTTCTTAATATATCATCAGTTGTGAACAAGTTAAATTCCTCCCTTGTTTTGACCCAATGTGCCACTTCAACTTAAATGTTTCCAAACTTCTTCTGCACTTCTCTCTATATCCTTGAACGGCCTTGCATTTCTCTCCTCCCCAAGGCACCAAAGCACTACCGCTCTTGTGTGTCTCCATAAAAATCTTACCTCTTCTCTTCCTTGGACAGAAAAAAGAGTGCTTGAATAAGCTTCTTTGGTCACATGGAGGAATCCACCTACATCCAAAGAGACCAAAGAAAAACAGCCAAATATTTATCAAAAAAAAAAAGAAAAACAACCAAATAGTAGATACATAAGTGCAGGAGATCAGCAAGTGGAAAGAGTTTTCACCGCGTGATTTGCACAAGGGACAACAGTGAGATGAAATGCACCAAAAGATCTTCTTCGTTGTAAGTTCTCACACATATTTATTTTATCATGATAGACCTCCCAGCAGAAGGCTCTCATTTTTGGTGAAACAGGACCATTCCAGATGGCACTAACCAGGCAGGACAGGCAAAAGATTTAATTTCTGATTAACTCATTGAAGAAGGAAACACATGAAAAGGAACCAGAGGAACTCAGTGTCCAAACCCTGTTACCACTCTTTGATGCATCAAGGAACACCCTTTCTAAAGAATTTAGTAAAGATATCAGATCTAAGGAATCTAAATCCCTTAGACCCCTTCTGAGACCAAGATTCCTGACCAGACAGTTTTGAGAGAAAGAGACACAATAAGATACCAAAAGGTCAGAAATAGAGAAATAAGGGGGAATTTTATCTTATAGGGTCTGATCCCCCCACCAAAGATCCTTCCAAATTTTGGTTTTATCCCTTGAGAGCACACCAATCCTGACAAAAGGCAGGAAAGAAGGAAGAACTGACTGAATGGCTTTTCAAGGAGAGGAAAGAAAAGCTCTGGAGTTTAAGCTGGCATCCCAGCAATTGTCAGCCACCCTGTGAATGCTTTTGCTGGTTTTATGCCACAGTTTGTCTGAATCTCTAGGAAATCTCCACAACCACATTCCAAAATGAGCCTCATTTCTGCTTCTCAACCTGCCCAAACCTAAACCCCCTTCTTACTCAAATACATCAAAACCCAATCCACTTTTAAATGTTTATCCTGCTTTTAAAGTATGCATTTACCATTGCCAATACCATAAGCTATCACAAATTCTAAAATTAGGTCCCATGCTTCATTCCTCTCCCTAAACCTAAAATCCTCCATTAATCCTATTATATCTCACACTACCTTTCTCCACATGACCATTTAGATCTCCTATAAAAATCTTCATTTAGAATTTCTTAAATTAACCATTATATGTTTTTCCAAAATTGCATTTTAATGATGTGTTTCAAAACCTACTTGAGGTGCATAAGCACTAACTATGTTAATGATTTCCTCTCTCAAAACAAGTCTAATTAAAATCATTCTATCCTCAACTCCATTAGCATTTACAATTTCGAATTTTAAATCCTTATATACTATTATCACTACTCAATTTAGCCATCAATTTCTTTAGCTTTTTTTCCATTCCATTTAATTTCTTATAAGCATGCTGTATTAATCCTTCTCTTTTTTTTTAACCCTAAAGTACTCCCGGTGGAAGGGGGCCCACCGTTAGATCTTATTAAATAAAACCAGAAATAAGCCCGGGAGGGGGGGCATAAAAAGACCAGAAATAATCATTCTCCTCTTCATTGTGTCCTTTTTTTATTGATATCTCTTCCTTGTGTTGTGCCTATTAATTCCACAACTTTGCTTGTTAATGTCCCTAGTCCCTACATTCCAAGTAGCTAACCAAATTCTTATTTCTTAGTCTTAGACTAATTTCTTTGCCCCCCTCGGCCCTCCCTCTACAATAATATCAAAAGATGCAAGAACCCCTTCCTATTTATCACCACAACTGGGCATTGGTGTAGCTCGTCACTTTTAGAGAATTCCCTAGCATGAGCACAAAAGGACAATTCAAGATTCATGCTTATAAATGAATAAGAGATATAAATCCCTGCAATCAAGGGAAGAAGACCTTTTCCAGAAGAGGTAACAGAAACTCAAAACGAGAAAAAGAATAAAGTTAGCCAACTAGCTGAAAGAGTATGTCTTCCTTGCTGCTCAAAAAAAAAAAAAAAAAAAAAGAGTACCTTCCTGTAATTTCCTATCAAGGGAATCTGCAATGTCATTGGCGGTTCTCAATACCCACCTAAAAGAACAGTTTAGACGTGAGGCTAGAGATTTAACAGCCCTCAATCCAAGGACTATCACCTATCACTATCCAGCCAACGACCATTCTACAATCTCTCCAACAATCAAATCCCTCCATTACCCAATGTGGTATATGGATTAAACAAGATTTGCTTTTTGGCAAGTTTTACTCTCTTAATACAATTTATAGAGCACAAACACAAAAGCCATGAGCCAGGACCACTACAAACACAAATGTGGCTCCAAACACAACCAAAAGGCATACAAAAAGCACACTAAATAATACTAGTTAATTGTTTTGCTGTTTTTTTTTATAAGCAATTGTTTTGTTGCAAGAATAACTCCTCGATTTTATTAATTCTAGTCATCAAGCCTGTATACAATTGCTTCTATTAGAATTTTTTTTTCTTTATTTTCTTCAGTTAGATTTCAAAGAGTGAAGAACATGTTACCCTTCCAAATATTGTGCTTTTGCAATTTTCCCATACAGAAACTGGAATGAATTATGCAACAGAACAATATTTTTCAAGATCAAAAAATGAGAAACAACGAATTTATTGAAAAGCAACCAAAAAAAAAAAAAAAACAGACAAGAGTGCCGAAGAGCATTCGAGATAGGCGACGCAATTTACTTACACATCCGAGACTGCAAAAGAGAGGCCCGTGAGGGGATGGGGAGCCTTGGGAGGCGCAGGCTGAGGAGGTGGCAGAAGCTGGAGCCTCTCGACAAAAGCACCAAAATCTTCTTTAACAACTTTCTTCAATTTTCTGGTCATGAGAATGATTCCAGCCAATCCCAATCCCAGCAACACCCACAAGTTAGTAGAGTTCGATGCCATGGTTCTGGGTTATTCCTCCGCTTCCGCTTATGTGAAGTGGAGACGGAGCCTCAGGGAGCTCAAAAACCAATCAGAGTTTGCTCGGGCAGTGAGTCTCTGGAGATTGGGGTGTTGTGGGAAAAGAGGATAACACTGGTTTTGGTGAAAGCTAGCGCGAAACCTAGGCAGAGAGGCAGAGAAAGAGAGAGGAGAGGGAAAACCCAAGCCCAAGCCGGGAAGGTGAGAGCTGAGTGTGCTGGATTTGGAAATGCAAATGAAGGCAAACGAAATTATGTGGGGATAATGATGTACTGGATTTTGCATTGCTCTTTTACGTTACGACAAAGGTTTGCTCGTCGTCTGATTAGAGGGCTTCGTTAGGGACCGTAAGCATTCGGGCTTGGGCCTGGGTTTGTGTTTAGTCCTGTCCCAGGCCCACATCAGACCTGTAAATTTGTGAAGCGGGACCCAGGCCCAATATTTCAGGCCTAAGGATGGGCAAAATAGAGAGATGCATCCATAGCCTTTGTGATGGGCGAATACCCACTCAGGTTAGAAAGAAAACTCTATAGCAAAGTGCCAACTGGTTGGTTGTTAAAGTATCCAGACTTGGGATTGAATCCCGCCTACACTAGGCTAGGGAACTCGGATTCAGTCCGCTCAGTCACTTGCAGCTGTACATTGAGAATATCTTCCTATGAACAAAAACATATAAATACGGAGATATTTCTAATACACAGTTGCAATTGGCAATGAGCACAGTGAGCACCATCTTGTGAGGAGTGAATCTCCAGGTTAGGTGGGTTTAGGAGATGATCTACCCCCAAGTTGAGTAGTCCCATGGAGTTAAAAGGAAAAAACTTTTTAAAAAAATATAGTTCTATAAAACAAAATCAGCAATGCTGGAGGGAACAACAATGTCCAAAAAATGTGTAGGGGAACAATATTCAACTCACTAATTAAGAAGCTTAACCCAACATAAATTAAAGAGTGTATAGAAACTGTATAGAAAAAGCTGGAATTGGTCATCAATTTATGTCATGGACTCATGGTTATCTTTTATGAATGAGAGCCATGTATACAAGTATTAAAAAAAAAAAAAAAAAAAAAGATAATATAGGCAATGATTAGAGATTGAAATCATTAACTAGGATTTGATGGATTATTAGGGTTCTTTTGCGGTAAATAGTTGAATTGAGAATGGCTTTATACAGGGTTCCAACATGGCAAATAAGTTTTGATCCAAAAGAAGCCTCCATGGCTAATAAGTTTGGATCCAAAAGAAGCCTCAAGTCTCTCTCTCTCTCTCTCATGGAAAAAATACAAGATGGGCCAATGTACATTTCAAGGTATACAAAATACATACAAGGTGGAAACTCCACGCATATTACTTGATCCAAATAATAAACCTTCTTCCATATGTTTGGGTAAAAAAACAGTTTACACATTAACCACCCAAATAAGAGTTATAACTAACCAGCTAAATTTCATATAAAATGTTTAGGTATAATGTTATATAACTACATGGTATATAACTGTTGCTTTGATTTTATTTTTTGGTAGAAAAGCATGAATTCATCAATGAGGCAGAGAAAGAAATAGATACATTTTCTTGCATAAAAAAGGAAAGCAACCATGAAGGGAATCCAAGTCCAAAGACCACTGTATGCATTGCATATTCAAAGTGATCTCATGCATCATTGTCTTCGGAAAAACTAGAATTAGTGAAGAGGGAAGATGCCTCAACCTGTTTGACAAAAGAAAAGAAAAAAAAAAAGCTTTATTTTATTTTTAATTAATGTAAGTCAATGGCATTTCTTCAGAGGCCATAGACATGAGCACTACTGCATACAGCCATACACAAATGCGCTACTAATTTTGCCGATGGGCAATATAATCAGCTAGATGATACAAGGGTGCAGCCTTAGAGCCATCAAAGTAAAGGAGCTCCTCCTTGGCTTGAGCCAATAGTTTCTCTGCAAACTCCTTAGCTTTGTCAAGCCCCATTAGCTTTGGATAAGTGGCCTTGTCGCTCACTAAGTCCTTGCCGGCCGTCTTCCCCAACTCCTCCGAAGTCTTTGTAATGTCCAGAATATCATCCACCACCTGAAACAGCAAACCAGTGCACCTGGCATACCTTCTCACCCTCTCCACCTCGGCCATGCTTCCTCCGCCCATGATCATTCCACAGACGGCCGAAGCTTCAAGCAGCTTTGCAGTCTTGTGGACATGAATGTACTCCAATTCCTTTAGATCCACTATTTGCTGTCCCTCACAGGCAATGTCAACAATTTGGCCTGCCACAAGTCCGTCGGACCCAACTGCTGCACCCAGCTCGGCCACTACCCGGACGACAAGCTCCGGCGGCAGATCGATGGTCCTAGCCGCCGCGACATGCTCAAAGGCAAGGGAAAGCAGCGCATCCCCGGCCAGAACAGCTATGGCTTCCCCAAAAGCCTTATGGTTGGTGGGCTTGCCTCGTCTCAGATCATCATTGTCCATGCAAGGGAGGTCATCGTGTATGAGTGACATGGTATGAATCATCTCGACTGCACACGCTACGGGAAGAGCCAGCGACTCATCCCCTCCCACTAACTCACAGGATGCGATGCACAGAATGGGGCGGATGCGCTTCCCGCCGGCCAGCAGTGAATACCTCATGGCCTCATGTACCTTGAGTGGATGTCTCAGAGGAACAGCCTCGTCCAGAGCCTTGTTCACCCTTTCAGCCTTTGTGGCCATGTATTCCTCAAAATGGAACACAGAGCCTGAGTGATTCAATGGCATGGTTGTGGGCTCATTCATCTGCACTGATTGCACAGAAACAGAACGCGCCTTATGAGTTGCAATATGAGCACATTTGAAGGAATCAAGTTCATCAAGATGGTTAATGGGATTATTCTTCTTCTGGGAGCTTCTGCGACCAATTGTTTCATGAGGGAATAAGGTTGCAGAAGAGGCCATTGGTTGTGACAAGTGAAAGAAAATCTCTTTGGGTTGGAAGTTGGGAGTCTTGAGGAGAGACTGATGGGGGCGGAGTGGCTGAGTGAGATGGAGTTAATGAGGGATTCTTGGGTGGTTCCTCGGAGGTCGTGCTCAACTTCTACGCATCAATGTCTGTCAAAGCCTAAACCCTGAAGGTAGTACTTTCTGCCTTTCTGGTGAGTTACGTCTATAGTGTACGTTTATCCTTTCAATGCTGTTTGGATTTTAGCTTGAACTGGGTGTTGATTCATCGGGTCGGTGATGACTTGAATTTAAGTCACAATAAATGCACAATTACAATGGTTACTGACCCATCATCTAATGGCTGTACCTTCGCAACAGATGTAAGCAGCAGCTTTCAAGTTAAGCCCTCCCATTTCTCAACCATGTTTTGGGGCCCGTTTGGTAGGGCTTTGATACAGCTGCTTAGACTTTAAAAGAAGCCACCAAAAGAAACCTCGGTGAAAACCACCCAACATTCATTATCTTGTCTGGATGTCCTCCGGACAGGACCCATCGGTCCATCTTGTAAGGTCAATAGAAAATAGGGACTTTTGCTCCTGAGCGTTCCACGGGATCACACAGCACGTGGGTCCATTTTGTAAAGTCAATAGAAAATAGGGATTTGGGATTTGCTCCTGAGCGTTCCACGGGATCACACAGCACGTGGGTCCATCTTATAAAGTCAATAGAAAATAGGGATTTGCTCCTGAGCGTTCCACGGGATCACACAACACGTTCTCCCGTGCGTTGGAAATATTTCTCATGAATAATAACATACAAGCATCTGTGCTGTGCGATTGGTGTGAGGAGCAAATCTCTAAACGGATGATTATATGAGTTCAAATCTGTTCTCACAAAGCGCTATTCACAACTGACCTTGTAACATTTCCCAGCGCACAACAGGAAATCCCAATTCTGTAAAGTCATTATATAGAATTAGGATTTGCTCTTCACAAGAGCGCACCTCATACCACATCTCACTGTGTATGGGAAACATATCCCATGAATAAAAAAACGGGATTGCAGTCCAAAAATCCCATAAAAATACACCAGTATGACAGATGTTTCGAGTGAGACTCATTGTGAGATTGGTGTGAGGAATAGATCCGGACCCTACTTCATCAGATATTACTTTTAGCCATTCACATCTTGCCCTTCTGTGAGACGGTATCTGTTCTTTACAAATGGGCGCTTCACATGCACATCCAACATGCATTGAGAACATCTTCCTTGAATAACAATTAATAGGTGTAAGAGATATTCACAATGCATAGTAGGATGTGCGTGTGAGGCGACAGGTTTGAGGAACAGAGATCCGGTCTCTCCTTCTCTCTTTTTTGGTGATTCAAACGCCAATGCACGTAATAAATGCAAGTGGGTGTAGAAGCCATGAATACAAATTTGATTTATTCATGCACCGGTGTTTTTATTGCATTTACATCTTGTTTGGCAATGTTTCTACTTATTTCAAACTATCAAGTACCAAGTCTTTACTACATGGTTTTGGGTCTGTCTCCTTTTTACTATTTATGTAAGTAGATGGTTTAATGTTCCAGCTCATAGGTTGGTCAAATATGTTAGAATATTGAAATTAGGGGGGCGAGCATTCGGTTTTAAAAATTGAATATGTAAAATATAAAATCGAACCAAAACTGAATTATTGAAAAAGCGAAACCCAAATTTTTGGTTTGGTTTTTTATTACTTCAATTAAAATAATATTTCAACAATATTATACTAATATGCATTATATATATGTACATTTAAATATATACTAATATTATATATATAGTAGTGAAATAATATATTATATTATATGATACATATTATAATATATAATAAATTTTGATTAATTTGAATTTTTCGGTCAACCGAATTTCTAATTTTAAAAATCGAAAATGAAACCAAAATATTCTAAAATTAAAATAACTGAACCAAATTAACTGAAAAACGAAATAAATAAATCGAAAAAAAAAAACCAAAACCAAAATTTTTAGTTCGATTTTTTAGTTTTTACCGAATAATGCTCACCATTATTGAACATACTGAAGGATTGTTTGGCCCGTCACCAGATTGACTTCATGTCTTCCTCCTGTATCTGACTAGTGACTATCTAACTATTTATCCTTTTTAGTATAATATACTTTTTCAGAAAAAGAAAGTAAATCTTACTTCCTGGCCAACAGTTCATGTCCATACATGATAAAAGTGTATCATTGAGAATGGGACATCGAGAAATGTTAAAGAATTAGTTTCTTTTGTTTTTAACTGGATGTGTGCATCGTATGCTATACATCTATCACATTGTTTGTCTCAATTCAACCTAAACCAAGATTTAAGTATCGATAAGATATTTTTGGTCACGGATGCGATATCCATATATAATATTTCTGGTCACCAATGCAATAAATTAGCATTTAATATTTAATACCATATCATATTTAATGATGAAATATCAAAATGAATGGAGATGAAAGTAACTTTTGTGTATCGACCTCTTTAGCCTAGTATGTCATTCCAATTTCCACATGCATGGTCCCATACACGTGGCAATGATTATAGTTAACACTTGATATTTATTCAGCTGATGCACATGTGCCAAGCAATGGATACGGCTAGCACTTGATATGTGTTCAGCTGGTGCATTGCTCTTTTGGAATTTTTTAATCCTGAGGACCATGAGCACATACTTAGGCACCATATAGCAGTATAGTCATATTGCTGGTCTGGACAACTGGAGGTAGCCAGAATCTCCAGCATTTTTTAGTGTCCATTTGGAAGGGTTGAATTGCACTGGCTTCTGGCTTTCTAAGGTGGACCCTATATACACATGAGACAACCTATAAGTTATGTTCCAGAGAGCCAAATCGGCTGTCAGTAGGTCATTTGATTGATAGCCCACTTAAGCCTCTTTGAATAACTTATCCCAATCCCTTTAAGGCAGCTGAATCAATTTAGCTCAATCTTCAACTCAGCCCTTCCAAACGGGCCTTCAATGTTAGGGACATTTGTAATAACTTCAACTCGTTTCTTTGCCTTCCGGTAAGTCATTGAAGGAGGTTACAAGTTTCATAATTGGCTTAAAGTGAAAGTGAAGGAGGGTTGATTGTAATGCCTTTGAACATTTTATTTCATTAAAAAACTAAGCAATAAATCATTGTTCAAAGAGCTAGGAAAACTTTGTGCACATGAAATCTCACCTTACCATAAGAATTTCTCCTATACATATCATGTGGGTTAGCTTGGCTCAGCCCGTGGGAGCAATTTACAACCTTGTTCCTCACCCGCTTCATCAGCAGTAGACGATGTCAGAAGAGCGTAGTCTCTCTAATGTCACTCAAACAGGCATCGGGTGAAAGCTTGCGGTCTTATATTGACTGCTTTAAGAAGGAAGAGCTCGAAGTTCGAGACCTCGACCCTATGGTCTCCATGCATGCAATCATTAACGGACTCCGCTCTGGCTCGACCCTCAAGTGCTCGGTCGCTAAGACCCCGCCAAATATTAAACTCAAATTCCTCAAGAAGGCCCAAAAATACATCGCAGCCGAAGAGGCTTCGGCCGGGGACAACCAAGAAAGGGTAGCCAAGCGCCATGACGGGCCCCCCAAAGAAGAAGAGGAAAGGCAGGGACAGTGCCACCCCGACAACCATAGTGGCAAAGACAACAAGTAGCCATCGGCTCCGGCCTTGGCTTACAAGGACTACACGCCACTCAACTCCACTCGCACTCAAATACTAATGCAGATCGGGGAAGAGAGGTTTGTGAAGTGGCCAACAAAGCTGAAGCGGAACCCCAAGAGGGGGAACCCTACGAAGTATTGCAAGTATCACCGCAACACCGGACATAACACCGAGGACTGCTACGATACAAAAGAACAAAATAGAGTCCCTTAGCCACCACAGGCACCTCAAGCAATTCGTCAGAGGAGAAGTTGGCGCCTCGTCCTCCCAGTAGCATCAGCAGTAGCAGCAACATCAACAAGTGGCAGGCGTCATCGCCGTCATCATCGGGGGCAAGGCCTCGGCTAGAGCCTCGGCCTCGGCTCGAAAAGCCTACACTAGGCAGCTTAACATCTGGGAGCCTGCCCCGAAGAAGCAGAAGTACCCGGACGCTTCGCAGAGGCCGAGTTGTCCACATGCCCTCACCTTCACCAACAAGGACTTAGAGGGGATCACAGTCCCCCACAACGATGCCCTCATGGTCACAGGCATCATCTCCAATTTTATGGTAAAGAAGATCTTGGTGGATAGTGGCTCGTTAGCCGATATCCTTTTTTACGACACCTATGAGAGAATGAAGCTCATGACAGAGCGACTCCAACCTGTCAACGTTCCCCCCGTCGGCTTCTCCGGCAGCATTGTCAGGCCGAAAGAAAAAATTACCCTACCCATCACGGTAGGGACAGCACCACACCAAGTGACCTGGATGCATGGGTTCCTGGTGGTAAAGGTTGTCCCTCCCTACAACGTAATAATGGGGAGACCAACCCTTCATGCACTAGGGGCAACCATGTCTTCCTATCACCTGACCCTCAAGTTTCTCACCGAGCACGACATAGGAGTTGTTCATGGGAACCAGCAGATCGCCCGCCAATGCTACATGGCGGCGCTAAAAGGAAAGAATAAGGAGGCCCTACCACTGGAAGGCCTCGACCTCCGGGAAGAGCTAGCAAGCCGAGGCTAGCCATCCGAGGACCCCGTCTCGGTTCTCCTGAATGAGTCAGCCCCAGAAAAGACAATCCACGTCGGGTTCAACCTTCCCCCTGAACGCCTATCTGAACTAGTAAGCTTCCTTAGAACTAACGCCGATGTCTTTACTTGGTCCACCACTGACATGCCCGGAATTGACCCTCCGGTCATTACTCACAGGCTGAATGTCGACCCGAGCTCTAGGTCAGTCCGGCAAAAGAAGAGGAAATTTGCACAAGAACGATGAAAGGCCATAGGAGAGGAGGTTGATAAGATACTCGACGCCAGATTCATCCGTAAGGTACATTACCCTAACTGGTTGTCTAACGTGGTTTTGGTAAGGAAAACTAATGGGAAATGGTAGATCTGTATTGACTTCATAGACCTTAACCGAGCCTACTCGAAGGACAATTTTCCCTTACCGAGGATAGACCACCTCGTCGACGCCACTACAGGGTATGAACTACTCAGCTTCATGGATGCCTTCTCCAAACACAACCAGATCCAAATGCACCCTGACGACGAGGAGAAGACCTCATTCATCACTGAGCATGGCATGTACTGCTACAAGGTAATGTCATTCAGCCTTAAAAATGCAGGGGCCACCTAACAGCGCCTTGTTAACAAGGTTTTCAAGAATCAGATGGGGAGGAATGTTGAAGCCTACGTGGACGACATGGTGGTGAAGAGCCTGAAGGCCGAAACACACACCTCGGACTTGGATGAGACCTTTGATACTCTGCGCAAGTTCAACATAAAGTTCAACCCGAGCAACTATGCCTTCGGAGTTACCTCGGGAAAATTCTTAGGCTTCATCACCACTCAAAGAGGCATTGAAGCTAACCCGGACAAGGTGCAGGCTATACTAGACATGGCACCCCCTCGGTCAGTAAAGGAGACCCAAAGACTCACCGGTAGGATAGCCGCCCTCAACCTTTTCATGTCAAAGTTGGTAGACCGCTGCTTCCCTTCTTCCGCGCCATCAAGAAGGTAAAAAAATTTCAGTGGATGGAGAAGTGCCAACGTGCCTTCGACGAGTTCAAGCTATACATCACCTCACCCCTGCTCCTTGCTCGGCCAGCATCAGGGGAAACTATATTTGTACTTTTCAGCTGGAGACGAGTCCGTCAGCTCGGTCTTGGCGAAAGATGACGGAGTCCAGAGACCTGTATACTATGTCAGCAAGGTCCTCTGTGATGCCGAAACCAGGTACCCCAAAATGGAAAAGCTAGCCTACACCCTCGTCACCTCAGCCAAAAAGCTCAGGCCGTATTTCCAAGCCCATACCATCATAGTCCTGACGAATCAGGCCCTTAAGGCCGTCCTCGCCAAGCCAGAGACTTCAGGACGCCTGATTAAGTGGGCGATCGAACTTTCGGAGTTTGACATCCAATACTAGTCGAGGCTCGCAAATAAAGCGCAAGCCTTGGCTGACTTCGTAGTAGAATTCACCTTCAACAGGCCCCTCGGCTGGCCTCACGAAGACGA
>NW_010729074.1:3296476-3333733 GCF_000365185.1 Nelumbo nucifera
AATAGGGAATACGATTCCCAGTTGAAGGGAGAGAAAAATTTTTGAAATTCGCCCCTTATTCCGCAATCTTTGGGCGTCCATAGGATGGATCTCTCATCCCTTCAAGAGGCGCGTTCACTTGGTGCAGGGGAAAGGCTGGAATCAGTATTGCTGGTATGCCTGGCAGGGCAGGCCACTGTGAATTGCCCAATGGTTAAAGAGGGGACTTTCGGATGTGTTGTAGACTGGTCTTGCCCCCCTATAACCTGGTTGTTGTTGGTGGAGGTGGGTTGCTTGAGGAAGGTATTGAGATTTGTGGAAGTAAAGCAAAGTGAGAACTTAGCTTTTTGTTGCGTTTTCCACAGGCAACGCCAATTGATGTAGCGCGATCTAGTAGCTCCCTACTAAGCACAGCTCGAACGTCGGGCTAGTGACGTCACCTGATCAAGATGCAAAATAAGGCAATCAAAATGTTCGATGTGCTTAATTCGATGTAGGCACTCCAATGCTTAGGTTAATGATGTGGAGATTTAAGAGAGTTGAATGCTTAATTGTAAGGGAATTCGAGAGCTAAATCGTGCATACCTTGTGAGGCTAGAGGCGAGGCCTTTATATAGGCAAGCTATTGTGGGCCTCATGATGAGTGTCCAAGATCATCAGTCTATCTAGTCCAAAGTTTGTTTCACACCCGAAGATGGACTCCATGTAAGTTAACAAGGCTTATCAAAATCCATCTGAATCGGGCATGAAAAAGATAAAATCCATTGACGTAAGTTGTGATCTCGAGGAGATTGGAGGTAGCTGGCTTGCTTCTAAAAGGTTACATGGCACCTCAACAAGTCAGAGCATACTTGAGCCTCAATCTGGCTAGGTAACGCGAGGCACGTAAGGTGACTAGTATCACTGAGGTGTCCCCACATCATTCCATCACTTAGCGTATCATCAAATCATTGGACGAGCCAAATTATCCCTCATCAGTTATAAACATATAAGCTTTAATAATTATGGCAAGCATGTGAAGAATGGTTTAGTATTAGTGGTCATAAGACTAAGACCAATTCTTCTTAGTAGCAAATTTCATATCATAAAAACCATGGGGCTAATTAGGGATCAAATTTAATGGGGAGTTGATGCGACAAAGTTTATGAGGTGATGCCAAATTTGAATTTGAATAAATTAGTTATAGAGAATACAAGCTTAAACACTATTTATCAAAAAATAAAATAAAATAAAAGCTTAAACACAAGTGTTAATGACTTGAGTAATTTGAACTTGAATACAGACGTTAATGAGAGCTAAGTATGTGAGACAAAAGTTGATACAAATAAAATAAGATATTAACAGAGTAACCGATAAGCCCATAGTATTGGCCAGTATTCGGCCTATCAAGTCTGTATTGGCCGATATACGCTGATACTGTGAGTATATTTGGCAGATACCACGAATACAAATGGAATGGAATGGAATGGAATTTAAACCATTCTACCTACCCATGTCATGTTCCAGTAAATTAAAAGACTGATATCTATCAATACTTTAAACCATGAAACTGGAAAAATCTAATTAATAAAAACAAAGAAAACCAGATCACACATACTCGACTCAGGCACACAGCATCTAGAGTCCATAGACTCAGGCAGACATCCCTGGGTACACTTCTACTTGATGCATGTTTCATTATAATGTCGAATTAAAAATAATAAACAAAATTTTCCGATACTTCCAAAATTAAATATGGCTAATTCAGTACATACAATGCAGAGCTGATCATTAGTGGCCCATTTTACAGGGTGAAGAAAAATAAGAAAGGTTGAGAAATCCTTGTGTAAATCTCCAATACACCAGTCCCAATGTGAAAATTAATTGAGGAACCATAACCTGAAAGCATGTATACAAATCAGAAATGATAATGAATAAGTTGCAAACTTTTCCAAAAAAAAAAAATCTTGGAAGAAAATATACCTAGTAGTTCACTACCTTTATGTATGACCTCAGGACTCCATTATTAGAGATTTCAACTCCTGTCGAAAAGTTGAAATTTTTTCTGCCTCTACAGCCATGATAAGTCCCACCAGCCTGTAATTCCTTAGCTGCAATAAAAATTATCAAGAACAAAGCAACACGTGTGAATGCCTCTGTAACTAACAGTAATTCTTTGAACAAGGAAAAATGAAATCATCCTCAGTTATGGGTATTAGAATAGTTGAGTTGACAAAATGAACAGCAACTGCATTAATAGAGCAGTATGAACAGTAAAATGGAGATTAAGGTTTCATCAAGACATGGCATGTAGTCATTTTATGAAGTCTAAAGTGACAGTAAATTTGTTATAATTTGCCCTTTTTTATACTTAGGATTTGGTTATAGACTAAAAAATCCATTGGATGTCAAAGTGACTAGCTGCAAATGGGAGCTTGCCTTGCTCAAATGCCAAGGAGATTTTGCACAAGGTAAAATGGATCCAAGTACAGAAATTCGTTATTACTACTACCACTTGTAACCTAATCATATTTTTTATCATTGTCCAATTCAACTCACTTGGACTCAACTGATTGAAATAAGGCTTCAATGGCAACAAGTAAAGACTTAGGTGCAGGTGCAGTGTATAATTTTTATTTTTCTTTTTTCATAAGCAAGCGCTATATATTGTCTTTTTCTGAGTTTAGTTTTCCCTACTTCTTGGACTGAAACAGGTGCTCCACCCCCTTCTTGGTGAATTTCCTACTTTGCCTCTTTTTAATGTGGTTGTGTTATTATTAATACAAAATATTAGGTGCTTTATTTAATTCTCATTATTATAATGCAATATACTTGACAAATTGAAATTAACATTTAAATATATAAATATATATATATATATATTCCATAAATATGATGATTTTCTATGTTCTTGATATGAAATTTGTAGTTTTAACGATATTATTACTGATTGTTATTGAAGAATGTAGATGATATGATTGTGGGTTACCATGCAAAATAAGAAGTCAACCTAGAATTTAGGGGGTTTTATTTTCAAAACTCCATCATGTGCGCTCCCTGGTTGTCTAGATTCACCATGGTGCCATGACAACTATGGGCATCATATGTCAGCATCCATGGCTTCTAATTGTGTTTTACCTGATTGAGCAGGAAGATTTTAGTCAACTTGTCAAAGAACCTTACAATAAAATTATTCACAACAGCAAGTGAGCAATTCATTATTTATATACATATTTATTTATTGGGACATGGGGCTACTGCCGGCTTGATGGTAAAATCTTGGACTGGCAAGCGTGAGAACATGGATTTGAGTCACATAGCAGCCACTTTGTGCAAAAAATGGCAAAGATTAAGAATAGTATCCAGTCAACCCCTGCCAAGACCCCAGATAGCCTGGAAAATGGCCTTCATTTATTTATTGGGAAAGGGTGGATACAGGCTTCATTAAAGCTCAAGGCAAAAGGCAAATAAAAAACAGAAAAAAAATATTAGACCAATTTAGACTGATAAAGATATTATACCAAATCTTTTGACAAGTAAAAAGATTATACCAATTTAGCAACATAGTGAGCTTTCAGTTTTTTTAGAAAAAAAAAAAACAGTTGTAATCGCATCACTTGTAACATAAGTTCTCAGGTTTAAAACTTCTTAATTTGACTGGACCTTGGTGTCATTACAAAAGTTCAGTTACCTATCCTAAAAGATCAAAATCATGAGAATCTAAGCTGATTTGGGAAAACTGTGGCCATTCTATTGGCAGGGCATTAGTTGGTGACAGGATAGTATCTTAAGTTAAAAAGAATTAGACATTTAGCAATCCTTTTAATTACTATTTTTTTCCATAAATAAGTTCTAAGAGCCATCCAACCCAAGCCTTTAAGAATATTTCAGGCACTCCAATATTGTAGTTGAATTATGAAATTAGATTAAGTCGTATTTGGTGCTGTTATGTAACTTAAAGCAGCATCTCCTACGTATTTTAGTTCATAAAACCCCATCAATTTTCTCTTTCTAATCCTAACAACAAATTGGAAACTTATTTTACCATTGATCAAGCCATCAATAAGCCTACCTGGTTTGTTTCTGATCTATTTGGAAAGCTTCAACTTCAATAGTATACCTTTCAGTTTATCTGGAGCTAACTTTTTAAAGATAAATGGGAAAGGTTGAAAGTTTTTACTTACCTCATGAGTTGCCAGCTGCTGAGTCCGCAAGGGAAAATTGAAGGACCATCTGCTAAGCTATGACAAATTTTGATGAATCAATAAGAAAATAATTTTAAGAGATGGCAATAATTTAAGAATTTCAAATAGCTGGTACCTTATGAAAAATTTCATCTTCAGGCTTAATATATATAATTGGCTCCTCATTGCTACTTCTTGATGCATGCTTTTGTTGGCCAATGTTCTTATGCTAATATTTTTGCACCAATAAACCAAAGAAAAAGAAAAAAATGTCAATGCCAATTCAAGAGTAATATAAAGGTAAAGAGACAAGAGAAAGATACATGATATACCTTGTATATCTTAGTGATCAGTAGATAAAATTTAAAGCGGAAGGAATTCCGGAGGTCCACTGTTGGCTTTAAGAAATGGAACAATGATAAATAAGAGCCTTTGTGGATGTCATTCTTTCAATAGGCAAAAACAGAAATATCTCCCAAGCCACATCAACCCACCCATCAGAAACTATGTTCTCTTCTAACCTCATCTTCAGTTGCCCATGAGACTTCATCAAAGAGCGCATCATAAAGTGGAGGCAAAAGTTGGGGAGGTAGATTGACCACACGCTGGGAGACCAAGAGACCAGCATTCCATACTTCCTCTCCCAAAAGCAATTTCAGGTTACTTAATGTTCCCTCCTCACATACTTTAAGCAGGAACTCCTTCAGCTCCATGATACATCTTTGATCCTGAAAAGGTTAAAAGACACACCATCTAAAACAATACGAATGAAATTCTATACTGTGTAAGTGCAAAAGAAACAAAAATATTAAAAAATAGTTCATAGAGAAAATTGCTTGCCTTGTATCTCCCTAGATTAAGAGCTGTGATGACAGAGAAGAGTCCATCATCTTCTGAATCCTCTACTTTTACCACTGTCCCCACTGTAGTCTGTGCAAGTATCAAGTCTACAAATCCACTTAGATCCCATTGCTTGTCATCAAGGTATGTCTGTAGCAAGATCTTCACTCCATGAAAGTCATCCGGTTTGGGATCAAAGAAAGCGAAATCTGCTTGAACAAATTCCTTCCAAAGACATAAGATTAATATAAATGGACAATTTCCTTCCAAAAAAACAGATTAACAGTACAGCGAGAGAGGGGAAAACAAAGAAAAAATTCCCACATTAAGGAAAAAAGGACATGAATTAGTTGGTAAATTTGAGAACCACAAAATGCACTTACTTCATTATCTTCATCATCAGAAGATTCAGATTGTTCAATCTTCTCTTTCAAATGGTGCTTGATGTACTGATTATCTAAGAACAACATATTAATAGGAAGACAGAATTTTTAGTTGAAATTTAACATAAAAAAACAAGGATGCAAAACAGTAGATAACATCAAGTAGAATCATTCCGCATTATAAAACATGAAAAAAGGGCAGCCCAGTGCATGAGGCTCCCCACCAATATGGTATCTGGGGAGGGACAGATGTATGCAGCCAAACCCCTGCACATACAGAGAGGCTGCTTCCAAGATTATAAAACATGAAAACATACAAAAAAAAAGAGGCATCCTAGAAGAAAGAAGATGTGTTGCTTAGTTGATACCTGAGGGTGTAATGGAAAATTTTCGATGGGACTTGGATTCCTGGATAAGGCGCTTGAGCTTGCAGGTGGATGCAAGTTGAGCAACACAACGAGCAAAGGGAGAGAAAGTCAAAGGCCTGGTTTTTAAAAAGTTACTATGCCTCCCTGGCTGTCTTGGCATGGCTCCTTTTCTGGTGCCTAATAAAACGATCTACAGAAAACATTTAAGACCATTAGAACTATGACGTTTGAGCTCCTCATATTCTGAAAAGACATTTCCCTGTGTTTAGATCATGGATTTATGAAGTAGTGACCTTAAGCATCATGGACCCAGAAACCACAGAGAACAGCTTTGGAATTCTCAATCTATGATGTGATGAACAAATAAAGATCGGCAATAGTACCATCAGTATGTATCTGGGTGTGCAGACATGCATTTGTGTGTATGAAGATGGTTTCTTGCTGCTACTGCTGCCAAAGGCCTAAATATATAGTTAAGAGTGTAGGGGAAAATGGCAAGATTATTCTACAATTTCCTGGCTAATGTAGTGGTTCACATGACTGATTCTAAATGCATTGTGGTTATTAAATCCTTCCCAGTGTGGATGCATTCATGTGGCTCTTTCTTGGCAAATAGCACACCATTGACCATCTTAATCCATGGAATAAATCCAGAATACTTGCATTGTGTCTAAGGAGCCATTTGATAACAGCTGAAGTGGATGAATTGCATGACTTAATGGATGGAGATGAAGTTGGATTGATTACTAAAACACTATACCCTCTGACACTTATTACTTGACAATTTATCCACTAAAGCCAAACCAATAAGCCATTCGGTTTAACCATTTAAGCTGTTACCAAACAGCCCCGTAAGTGAGAAGAACTGATGAATAATCTTTTCCTCTATAAATCCCAAGATTTTAGATATATGGAAGTCCATGCTCCATTTTCAGATTGACTGCATGTTCCCTTGATTATTATTGTAGCTCTTCTCTCTTGGCCTTCATTCTCTTTGAGTAGAAAGAGTTCTATCATTTGGGGTTGGAGCATGATTCATTTTGCAATAATCTGGTCAGTTTGGAAAGTAAGAAATTTAAGATGTTGAAGGGCAGGTAAAGGTCTTCTGACTCTTCTAACCATCAGTGCACGAATTTTAGTGGCCTCTTGATGGATTGCGTGTTTTCCATGAAGAACCATACAGGCCTTTGCAGAAGAACTTAGTAGCTAATTGGAAATTCTATTAAAAATGAAAAGAGTGGCACTACGTAACCAAACCGTGGAGAGAAAGCGAGAATGGGAGTGAAAGTGCAAGTATGCCAAAACCGAAAATACATAAAACTTATGACTACCTACATGCATGCATATATAAACACTAATAGGCATCCTCCTAATTTATGATCATATAAAATTAAAAACAAAATAAAAAATGTAATATCAAATGTTGAAAACTCTATATACATAATTTTTGCATTTTCAGAGTATTAATGCTTTGAACCATGCTGGAAATATAAGCCCATGCCCAGCCTACATAATATTATATATATTTGTCTATATGCAGTTGTGATATTTAGATATATATCTTCATGCATGAAAATATAAACAATAAATATGAACTATGGATTTAAAATACACTTAAAATATATATACATCAATTTTAATTAGATATGAAATAACAACAAGAATAGAAAGATCAGTAGGATCTTTCCTTTGAGAGAGAAAGAAATATCTAATTATAACATTCGTAAATAGTACATTTTTTATCAATAACCATAGGTACATTTACCATTTATTTCTTGGTCCTTACTTAGAGAACAAATGCTGGGCCTGGGCAGAAATAAAGAGACAGTGCATTTATAGTGGCCGGATCCCTTGTAACAATGCAAGTTTTCAAATTAGTCTAGAATCCATGCTTTACAATTTCCCAATGCAAATTGTCATGATGATTTTCTAGGAAAACAGGAATCCATGCGGTCTGAGTGGCATATCTTTCTTTTTATACATTTAATTATACGTGCACAAATGAAATACTTTCATCAACAAATTTCATATGATTATACCAACAAGTTACATGGTGTGATACAATCAGATAATAAAATTTCTTACCCTGAAGTTTTTTGTTTGGTATAATTTGAAAGTGCAATTGCAAATTGTTCGGAGCTAGCAAGGAAACCAAACCTAATCATGCTGAAGAATGTTTTAAAATAAAGGTTTTTTATCAGTAATGGCAGAATTTATTAAGAATAAGAAACTACAATTACAAGAGAGGGGGAGGTAAACTTTCTTAACTCCCTCATTTTAGCAAAACAAAAGATGCAAAATTAGAAATGAGCCCAAAAGAAAGATCCCCTATTCACCCCTTGCTTGGTTAACCCATCAGCAAGTGAGTTAGCAGTTCTCTTTACCCAACTGCATTTCACCTCAATGTCCCTAGTCAGCCACTTAATTTTTTTCTTTTCATTGCTGTAGTTCCAGATACCAGAGTTATCTTCCTTTAGCCATCTCACCACCACCTCTGAGTCGCGTTCAAAAACCACTTTTCTTAGGTTCAACTCCCTTGCTCTTTGGGCACCTTCCAGAGCCACAAGGATCCCATCCCTAAGAGAGTCTCCTTCTCCAATAGGGCCAGAGAACATGGTTATAATAAGCCCTTCTTCATTCCTGAACACTCCCCCTATACCAGAGAGCCCTGGGTTCCTTAAACTACTGCCATCAAAATTCAGCTTCATGAATCCAGGGGGGAGGGAGGTCCAAGAGGGAGAAGAAACCGTAATACTCTGAGCAGAATTAGCTATCTCTAACCAATTTCTCAGCAAGTCATCCAAGGAGAAAACTTTGAATGGGTTAAGAGATTTCAGCCAGTGAGCCACCCTTACATCCAGTGTATCAACTCCATTACATCCTCAATGGTTCTTTCCTTTTCTGAGAAGATGTTTTAAAATAAAGGTTCTCAAATTGAATTCTGATCATCTCTTTTTTGGTGGAGATTGTTTTGGCCAAATAAGTGCGCAGATTATAGAAAGAGAAAAGGAGAAATGGGGATGATTTGAAAACTTGACTTGGAAAAGGCTTATGACTTGGTAGATAAATTGGTGCTTTTTACTAGAAGTTTTGAAAACCAAGGGTTTTGGAGAAAGGTGGTGTAGATGGGTAAAAGGTTGTGTCTTCGTGTTTGTGCCACTACTCTATTTTGGTGAACAGGGTAGCCAGGGACTTTTTCCCTGCAAAGAGAGATCTAAGATAAGGGGACCCACTCTCTCCCTTCCTTTTTACCTTAATAGTGGATGTGTTGAGTGTTATGATCTCTTGAGCTGACTCCAGAAATCTTGTTAGTGGGTGGAGAGTAGGGAGGCAAGAAGTAGTTGTCACTCATTTACAATTTGCAAATGATTTAATTCTTTTTTGTAAGGGAGAGCTTGGGGAGCTGGTCAATCTGAAAATATTGGTAGAAGGTTTTGAAAAGGTCTCTAACTTGAGAGTGAATTGGAATAAAAGTTGTGAGGCTGGGATTAATAGGTTAGATGAGGATGTGTTTTCCTTGGCTAGGATTTTAGGTTGTGAGTTGAGTGAGTGACCTTTAAAGTACTTAGGTTTACCTCTGGGAGGAAACCCAAAGTCAAAAAGTTTCTGGTACCCAGCCTTGGAAAGATTCACAAAGAGACTAGCAGAGTGGAAGAGGAATTACATATCTTTAGGAGGTAGAATCACTTTTATTAAGTCAACACTAGCAAGCTTGCCAGTGTACTTCTTGTCTACCTTCAAGGTGCCTGCTAAGGTTGCAAATTAGTTGGAAAAAGTAATGAGAGATTTCCTCTGGGAACCTAGGGAGTCAAAAAAGGATCACCTAGTGAAGTGGGAAGTGGTCTCTAGGACAAAGACAAAGGGGTATTAGGGTTTGGAAATGTTCGATTAAGAAACATAACACTTTTAGGTAAGTTGTGGGGGTTTCCCAAGGAGCAAGAAAATTTGTGGCATAGAGTGATTAAAAACAAATACATGTATTTGCAACTAATGGATGGGATGTTGGTCTCGACCTAAGGGCTTCTCATTCCTCTCCGTGGAAAGACATTGTTGGTATCCTGCCCACTTTTTCTCCTTTCATTAGGTGTGATGCTTGTTTAGATAATAAGATCCTTTTTTGGGAGGACACTTGGATTGGGGACCAGCCTCTTAAGGATAGGTACCCGGCCCTCTACTCCTTGTCCTTGGACAAATTTAAAGTCATCTCTACCTTGCATGTTTCTGGAGAGTCGTGAGATCTAGGGTTCAGGAGAGGGTTTAGGGAGTCAGAAATAGGGTTGGCAAATGATCATTTCTCTCTTCTAAACTCAGTGTTTTTGGACCAATCTTATCCTAATAATAGATTTTGATCTAAAGAGTCCGGTTGTTTTTTCTGTTCTTCTTTCTCCAGTGCTTCAGTGCACTCTTTCAATTTAGTTTACTCTTTTCCTGTAAAAGAAGTGTGGTGTGCTCCTGTACCTCCAAAGGTGAGGACTTTTTGTTGGGAAGTGGTTCTCCAAAAAATCAACACTTTGGATTTACTTCAGAGAAAAAGACCAAATTGGTGTTTGTCCCCTCATGTTTGTAGCCTTGGCTTGAAGAGTGGTGAGACAGTAAATCATTTACTAATCTTTTTGTGAAGGTGGGTTCCTCCTACAAGTGTGGTGGATCTTTTTGAATCTAGATTTTTCCGTCAACCAAAGAAAAGAGGAAGGGTGATGTGGAGAACAACAAGGGCAGCAATTATTTGGGCAGTGTGGGGAGAGAGAAATAACAGAATCTTTCAAGGGCAAGAACAAACAGCACATGAAGTCATAGAAGGGATCACCATCAAGGTTATACATTGGCTGAAATCAATGGACCTGTTCAAGGACTTCTCTGTAGATGCCTTAATTAGAGGGTGGAGCACAGTAGCAAGTTCTTCCTGCCCCTCTTTAGCTATTCAAGAGGACTGCCCCCCCCCCCCCTTCAACTATGGGAGTAAAGCAGAACTTTGATGGCAGCTCTGTAGGTAATCCAGGTCCCTCTGGAATTGGAGGTGTCTTTAGAGATAGGGGAAGAAAAGTCCTGGCCCAATAGGCTTGGGGGATCTCTTAGAGTAGAAGTCCTACAGGGGCTCAACTTGTAAGGGAAATTATGCAACTAACAAGGGAGCTTGAAGTCTGTTTTAAATGGACTAGGAGATCAGCCAATGCAATGGCCGACACAAGCAAGGAGTTAGTAGGGAGAACCTTTTCGGGGTGTGTTTGTAATCTTATTGAGGGGTCACCTTGCTTTTGAAGGTGACAGTTGTACTAAGTCTTCTTAAAGAATTAAGAAAAGTTATCGTTTCCCATAAAAAAATATGTTTGTGGCCAATTGCAGGGCATGTTTTTTTGTTCTGGGAGGTAAAGAAGTACTTTTAAGCCACATCCTCTAATTCCATAAAAAATTAATATAAAGGTTTTTTTAACCATCAAACTGAGTGGAGTGTGCTTCTTAAGTTCTTAGCTAGAATTGGGGATGGGACAAGGGTTCAAGCTCCATGCCATAAATGAAAGTTATCATTGTACTAAGTCTTAAAGCAAGGAGGTAAAGACAGTTGTACCAAGTCTTCTTAAAGAATTAATAAAAAGTTATAGTTTCCCATAAAAAAAATATGTTTGTGGCCAATTGCAGGGCATGTTTCTTCTTGTTTTGGGAGGTAAAGAAGTACTTTTAAGCCACATCCTCTAATTCCATAAAAAAATAATATAAAGGTTTTTTTAACCATCAAGCTGAGTGGAGTGTGCTTCTTAAGTTCTTAGCTAGAACTGGGGATGGGTCAGGGGTTCAAGCTCCATGCCTTAAATGAAATTAATATTCTAGAGTATACAAAACTGAGGACATTGTGGTTCTCTATCACTTTGGGTGAGAACCTTGTTGTTGATGTAAAATATCAATTGAAAAGTTTCAAAAGTTTATGATAGAATCATAGAAAACAACCAACCCATATTCAGAGACTGTTTCTATCAATCCATGAAAAACAAATTCCCTCCACTAATTTATAAATTTTTGGAACATCTCCACCGCCAATACATGAGTCTCCTCTACCTATAACACTTCCTTTTGTCCCCAATTCTCCCATCCACCAATTTATGCATCTCTAATAAGTCTAGTAAGTATTCTACTAACGTATAGACCACCTATACCTAGTTGTAGACCTCCAACATTTTCACCACCATGGATTCCACCCCGACTTATCGACCTCGAATGTCTCCACCACCATCCGGCATTGCCCCCCCCCTCCCCACCCCCAGATGCAACTAAGCATAAAATCTGAGATAAGGATGCCAAATGCATTCTTTGAAGGAATGCCATCTCTGAAAGTTTTGAATCTTGTTAGGAACCTGCTTAACTCAGGGCTCTTTGAGGGGCCAACCTCCTGAATTCTTGGGAAGGAGAGAGAGAGAGAGTTTAATGCTGAGAGAGTCCTCCTCTATTCCTTTTTGGCTCTACTACTTATAGTGTTACAATCTTGACTGTTACAGCTGTTACAAGTGGATGGCAGTTGTGACAAGTGGCTGCTGATGTGGCCTCTTCTTGTAACTGACTAACTGCCTTCTGTTGGTCTGTTCCAACAGTCTTGACAGTCCAATTGGGTGGCAGTTGTTACATGTGGATGGCGGTTATTACAAGTGGCTGGGTAGTGGCCTCCTCTTGTAAAACTAACTAACTGCCTTCTGTTGGTCTGTTCCAACAGTCTTGACAGATCTATCTAGCAATGACATTCCTATGTTACCCCTATCATTATATTCCTCGACCAACCTTCAAACACTATGTACAACTACATCTATGTTGTCATTTGGAAAAAGAAATATCAACATGTGGACAGCTCAAGAAATCAATACTTAAAATTCTCCATTACTATTTCATCTGAAGTGACACTTCTTGTCTGCAAGAAACGAAAATGATTGGAGAAACAACTAATACTAGCAATAGCAGCCCCATTTGGTCTCGTTCCTGTGTATTTCTATTCCTAAGGAATTTCCTGTACTAGAACAATTATCCGGTTTCTTATTCTTGAGAAACAAGTGACATGATGGGCAAATTGTTCCTGAGGAACAGTGTTTATTATATGATTGAATCTCCCTATCTATACTATATTGATCTCGACTCAAGGAACAGGTAGGAGATACTTCATTTTTTTATAAATCAATAAGGGAAATAGGTGCGCTTGCATATCAGTAACATTAATCGATGGGTCGAATGGAATGGAAGAGGGGCTTGGATAGTCGAGCTCACAGGGTCGAATGGAAGAGAAGATCGACCTAACCTGAAAAAAAAAATAAATAAATAAAACAAAACAATAGAGAAAATGGGGACCAAACATGGAGGAATCCAGACTCTGTTACGGATAAAGTCATTGGGTTTCAGGCATGAAAAATCGATACCAGGAGAAAAAAGGGAAGAAAACGGAAAAAAAAAAGTGATATTACCCGAGTCCAGATCGTTACCAGTGAAGGAAAGAAGAAAGAACAACGAACGCTGGTTCACGCAAGCTTGAATCGACAGCTCCCTCGTCTAGTCGGTGTGGCGACAAGCAGAGACGAAGAAAGTAGCTTCCCTGGGCTAAAACGCTTGCGTAACTTAACTAGTATACAAGTTTGAATACAAGACGAAGCGGGAGGTGGAAGTGGAAGTGGAGGTAGGGCTGCAAACAGATCGGAATGAATCCGATACAGGCATATCCGAATTTGATTTGTTCGTATAGGGGTGGCAACTGGTAGGGCTGTCAATTGGACAGGATTTGGTCCAATCCAGTCCAGTCCAACATTGGTCCATTTACAAATGGACTGGACCAAATCCAGTCCAAACCCCATACAAACCAGATCCAGTCCAGTCCAATTGAAATGCAAATGGACCGGAGTGGACCCAATCCAGTCCAAATTAAATGTTTTCCCTACTTAAAAGTCAACATAAAAGGATATGATTTCATTTCACACAAGCAGTTTACTGCATCATCTGATCTGAAAGCAATCGACAAAGAGGAAGTGTCTGAATTGGACCGGGCCACTTACATGTGAAAGCAGTTGGTCAAATTTTAAGGTTCTGTTTGCTGGGTCGGTTCAGTTGTGGGTCACTACCATTAACATCACTTGTGACTTGTGGTCTTCTGCAGCACTTACACCAGAAAGGACGACTCTTTCCCATTTTCAGTCGGCCATGTTTTTTGACTTTAGGACTTCATATTGGCCAACTCGTTCACATTTTAGGACCAGATAAGTGGTGCAGCATGGATGCATGAAGGTTGGTTCTTGGAACATTCTCAGTAAACCTGGTCCGGTAAGTTGAATAGCCCAAGTTCTGGACCATATGAAACTTACCCAGATGAATCAGGAATCTTGCATCCATTTGTTTGACTATCTCTGCCGGGTGTGTTAATAGGTAAACATGATTTGAATGTCTGGTCAGACCTGCTTAGCCCAGAATACTCAGACAAGTATGTAAGCTAGAAATAGGATGGTTGGAATCAGGGATGTTCATCAAAAACCAAAAAACCAGAAACCAAAAAAACGAAATAGGATGGTTGGAAGAAGACAGTAGGAGCTGGAGCTGACTCTATTCCATCCACAGATGGTTTGAAAACTGTAATGAAGAATATATAGAAAAAAATGGTGAAGACGAGATGAACAAAAGCTGAATATGCAAGATAAGAACCAGAGCAAAATCTACTAGAGCATTGGATTTCTGATCTCTAATGAAAACTTCATTAAAATATAAAATAAAGAGAGATTACAAAGGCTTGGTGTTACCCCATACTGAGAAAAAGATAACACAAGGTTTAACAAATTCTACCCCACAAATCCAATTGGAAAAACACAAAACAAGCTAACAACAGAACTTAACTACATGAAAATGCAAACCAAGAAATCCCATTTCAGCTACTAGAAACATCCACTATCTCTTTTTAACAAGAAATGTCCTCAATGATTTGAACACCTCTGTTTTACCTGAACTGATTCCACTTCCTTATTAACCTCTCTCAATCAAAATGCCCCCAAATCTCTTATGAAGAACCAAACCTTGTATGAGAAAATTGGACCAAATTACCCGGTGTTTGCTTCAGCAGCTGTGCTCTTTCCCAGGATCCCCCCCCCCCGGCCCCATAGAATTGGAAGCTAGGATCAGGCTTATCTCCTAAGTCACAATTTTATTTATTATTTTCAGTAATCCTTAACTCACAATTGGTTAGAAGAAAGTTAAAAATCATATCCCATCCTTTTTCCACTTGCAAATGTTATTTGAACAACAGATTACAATATTTTAGAGTGAAACTTTGCTACTTGTAGCAACATCCGATCAAACAAGTCCTCTTCACCTGAAAAAATATCCCGGACCAGGCCAAATGTATATTGCTTGTACAACAACTCAAACCCAAAATTACTTCTAATAAATAAAACTAGTGACTGTAATGTCACGCCCAGAGACTATACTTTAATTCTGTATTCAATTCACAAGCTTTCTATTAGTCAAATTACCTGAACTGAAACGAAATCTCATATGAGAAAATTGAAAATATCACCAGGATTCTCAAACTCAGAACAGAGAGAGCATGTCACAGGAAAAAAAAAAAAAAAAGATTAAGAGAACTTCAAGAAGAACAAAAGCTTGAGGGGAAATATGTGCTTGAAGAAGAACTTTAAGAAACTTGATGCTTAGATATGGTTAGCATTGTCGTAGGTAGAAAGGGATTAGGACAAGCTTGTTGCATGGCTACTTAAATTAGCACAGTTGATAAAACTTAGAGCAGTAGATAGGAAAATGTCATAACTATCTATATTCTACAGTCAACAAGATAGTAATTTCCTTGATCAAAATGATAACTAAATTTCGATATTATTCTTTTTGTATAAATTGAGCATATAGGCAGCGTCAAACCATCTCCAGCATTAGATGGATTTAAATGAAACACAGAACACAGCACATATGGAAGGGTGTGACTATTTTCAAAAGAAAAGTGACACCATCTTGTACTTCAAAGTTCTAACCTTAGGCTCTAGTGAAAGAAGTTTCTATTACAATACAGAAGACAATTTGCAGTTGTATATTTAAGTTCCAAAATTCCATAAGAAACTAAAAGTTGCTACTGGCATGTTTTTGTCAAGGTTGAACAGATTTTCCAATTACATGCCAGTAGATGCAAATGCGTGGATAATTTTTTTTTAATTGTTACATACGTGGATAATGTTACAAAACAATACAAAATAGAAAAAAAAATGGGCTAGTCCAATCCAATCCATTGACTTATTGGACTGTTCAATATGTTCAACCTAGACCGGATTGGACTGGTTTAATCCAATCCACTGTCCTATTGGACTTCCCAACTTGTTCAATTTGGTTTTAATTCAGATTGTGTCCAACCCAAACCTGGTCCATTGACAGCCTCACAGCCCCACTCTTATCTTCTATCAATAGACTTGATATTGGTTCAAAACTTCAACCCAACCTAGACCACTATAAACCATTACAAATGGACTAGGTCCAATCCAATCCAATCCAAATTTTATAAGCAAATATTTAATAAAAAATATAAGAAAAATTTAAAACCCAATAGCATTGTTGTGAAAAAATCTTAGTTTTATATTTTATATTTTATAAAAAATTTATAATCTCAGTTTATAAAATATTTTAAGTTTATAAAATATTTTAAATTTATAAAAATTTAAAAACCAATCCAATCCAAACTTTATATTTTATAAAAAGTATAATCTCAGTTTCAAAATTCTTAGTTTACCATTGTTGTGAAAACCAATAGCAATAACAACCCCTTGCCCTTTGTTGGGATCAACTTACTAATTTGATAAATAGAATTTAAAATATAGTTTTACTTTGAAAAACAAAATGATAGTATGATTTCAAACTTAAGCATATTCAAATCATAATGGTTAATCACTCAATTACACAAAAAAAAGGAGAAAAAATAAATTATTTCAAATGTAGAAGACAAAATCCAAGCTATATTTCTAAAACATAAAATAACAAGTGATCTATTCAACACAAACTAACACATAACGTTTCCTTAGGAAACATCCTGAAATCCAAGCAAAGAAAGAGAGAATGGTGATTTCTGTGCTAGGTTCTAATGACAGAGGATAGATGAAATACCTGAATGAACAAATCGCAGAGGTCAGAGGAGAGACTGTCGCCGCTGAAGAGGGAGTGCTGTGACTGCTGTCGCTCCTGAAGAAAGTGAGAGGGCGCTGAGAGAAGAGAGAGTGTTGTACTGCTCGCTAGAGAAAGTGAGAGGCGCTAAGAGAAGGACTGCTGCCGTTGGAGAAAGTGAGAGGGCGAGAGGAAGATCGCCGGAGAGAGGGAAATACCGCCGGCGAGACTTTGAGATGGAGCGCCGAACCCTAGACTTTGAGAAAGTGAAACGTCCGTTCAAACTTCAAACGAAAATGAACGGACCAGTGGGCTGTTCGAACTTTTAGGGTCGGTCTATTTTCGATCCATTTTATGAATGGACGATTTGTGTTCGGACCGGTCCGAGTTCAAGGACCGTCCATAACACTTTCGATATCGACGGAGTCCAACCCAAAATCGATCCATTGACACCCCTAACAATTGGCAATTGGCAAATGGGTGAATTGGGTTGGGTAAGGTTGAGGTTAAATACCAGTTCACTCAATATCGACCCACCAACCCACCATAACGCATCATCAACCTTTCTTAATGGGTCACAGCCCATCTTGACCCATCTATAATGACCCTTACTCATCTTCACTCATACTAACTAACCTACCATCATCTATAAATGCATAAATGGGTCGGATCAATCCATATATTTGAAAATAATATTTTTTTATTTTGGATAAAATACAAAAATCTCTCCTAAAGTTTATCACAATCATAAAACCCTTTACTATGGTTTTATTGTAATAAATAACTTCCCTGAACATATAAATCTATTCAAAGACCTCACTTAATAGCTTAAGCTTTTAGGTTGAATGATTTTTTGAGATAATATCAAAGTCACTTTAATCAAATGGTCTTGTTCACTCACACTAGCTAAAGTGCCTTCTGGTAGCCCTATTACGAAGTTTGTGGACCGCACAAAATAGCTAGAGTGTAGAATTTAGAGCTTGAAATCGAAACTTATACTGAGAATGCTTGGCATTTATGAGGAGGAGGGAGGATACAACTAGACGACACAGCAACGTCAAAAAACATGTAATGCTGGCGACTTGGAGTTGGCCATTGTCAAATTTTCTCAGCCTCTTCAGGCAACCACTCCGCTGAGTGCCAATCTTGGGTTTTGATAAATGGCTCAGGCGTGCCCCAAAACAGAGTGGGCTGGTATATCTTTTATTTCTCTTCATCTTTTTTTTTTCTGTCAAGTCACCTAGATATTTATAAAAGGAATTAAAACAAAAACAGTTCTTGTACCAAAAGAAAAAAGAAACAAAAGCAATTCATCCTGCCATGGGATGATTGGCATGGTTTTTAAAACCGATTTGGTGATTGAATCAGTTAGGGGTCTGATTATCGGTTTGAATGGTCTGACCATTTGACCCGAATGATTGGTCTATTTTAACAAAAAAATTAAAAATGGTCAAAACCGTTCAAACAATTAATCAGCCGGTTCAACGGTTTATTAACCAAAATCAATGATTTTAGAGAAAAATAGAACCGATCAAATGACCGATTCCCAATTTTCCAGTTCAGTCCGATTTTAAAAACCATGATGATTGGACTTGCAGAACATACAAAAGAAAAGAAAACCAGCATTCAAGCACTTGGCTTACTTTGCATTTAATTGAAGGCCAAGAGCGGGGCTCAATTTGACTTTACAGGCTTTGCTTCAGTCATGGTGGTAGGCTATTGAATGGAACTTATCGTTGTCCGTTTGCGTTAGTGGTAAAAGGCTAAAATCCGTATTTAAAAAAATTGATGCATCAACTAATGCTTTTCATCTAGGTCAGTGACAAAAGTGAGGGTTTTATCGAGTTTCTCAAAAATTAAGGGAAGCTTACAATAAAATTATAAGAAAGGATTTTATGATTGTCAAAAACTTTAATAAAAGATTTTGTATTTTACCCTTTACTTTTTTTTATAGATCATATCTCTCCACAATGTCACTTGGCAGATATAAGTGGGGTTGATCCGTATACCCGAGCTTCTCAATAAACACCAAATGTCCAATACTCGAACCCCAACCCAATCTGATAAGAGTCTCTTTTATACAATCAAACCGTAATTTTAAAACCTGCAACTTTTTCAAAAAACATAGTCCAGCAATTTAATTAATCTACATGCGTGGAATGAAACAGAAGGGAGATTGATCATTTCATAAAAATAGCAGAGATAGATAAGAGAAGGGAAACAGTGATTGGTAGAACAGAGAAACAATGAGTGAGGATGAAAATAAATAGCGGAACAGGGCACCTATGGCCCCTTGGGATGCATAGATCTCGAAAAGTTACCCAAAATAAATAAATAAATAAACACCACAATCGAATAATCGGAGTGCAAAGTTATGGCCTCCAAAAGTTTGCATGTATTTAGTGTGCAACCCACGATTTAGTCACCATATCGAACGAGTCAAAGGTCAAACCGGCTGAGTCGGGCAGTTCTTGACCAAGTCAACAGTTTTAATCGTCTAACAAGTCCTAACTAAACTGGACCCGGAGTCCTAGTCAGGTGACAGTTCAAACGATTCCACCGGCAGGGTCAACGGTGGATTGAAAAACATTGCCTTGACCCTTTACGACGCACTAGGTGCCCTCGACCCAACTCACCTTAACCCTCTTTTCCCTGACCCTAATAGATCACTCGACCCACATTGACCCACTATTGAAATTGATGGGTTTGGGTGGGTCAAATGGGTCAAGGTCAAAATTGCTAGTCTTAGTTCATATTTGAATTTGAATGGGATCATTATCTAATGGATTCGAATCAAATTAGAATACAAATGATCAAAATATTATTTATTATTAATAAAATGAGCTAAAAATAATTTTAATAGTATTTTATAAATAAAATGATTTTAAAATTATTTACAAAAACCCTATGAAAAATTAGTGAAAATATAACATTGGGACCAATTTCAATGATAGATATAATATAGTTTTTAAATATATGTGAGCATATATATTTAAATAGAAAGGAATCATATTATATCAGACCAAATTATAAATGGGTTAAATTAGGACCACCCTTAATAGGATTGAATTCGAATTCAAATTTAGATAATCACATACCATTTGCAGTCCTAGGTGGCTGAAGAGAGTTGTAGTGCAGGTAAATTTTAAACCTAAACTAGGGATTTAAATGGTATTCATTGTCCGAATTCGGTCCATTAATTTAATTATTATTAGAAATAATTATTTAAATATATCCTTTAATTTGAATAAACTACTTAATATACCATGTGCTTTCTAAAACCACTTCTCCATGGCCTCACTTGTCACAAATATGCAATGTAAGTGAAATGTTTTGGGCTGTTTGCATTTTGTCATTTGATGGCCAAAATACCCTCAATTGTTTGTTAAAGAAAACAAGCTCTTGGCTTTTTTCTATTGTATATAAATTAGTGAATGACCCCGTACTAAGTACAGGGAAGTTATATATATATATAAACATCAATGATTTTTATCACCATTTTTATTATTATTTATAAACTGTCATTTTTAAGACATTCATACAATCAACGGGTCCATATAAATTGACCCTTATATGTCAAACCCGTAAAATTATACGGGTCATTAAATTCAACTTGAACCATTTATCATTTTAATTCAAACATTATTATTATTATTATTAATTTATTTTATTATTTAATTTAAATTTTTTGTTATATAGTAATAATAATAACTAAATTTGTAATTATTTAAATATTTATTTAAAATAATTTTTCCAACCGAGTATAATGATAATATAATAGATTTGTTAATTCATATTTTGCATTTAAGAATAAACATTAATGATTTGGCTTAACAATTTTAATGACTGTTAATAAATATTGATTCTTATTTAAGGTTTAATTACTATATTCGGTAATTATTATGGGGCATGCTTTGAATGAACACTAATGATAACTAATGATTGTTATTTCATTTTTTATTATTTACTTAATTAAGTACTTGATGATTGTTATTATTATTAATTATTTCAATAAATAATTGATTGTTATTATTATTTACTTAATCCAATAATTTCCAGCAAGTAAATATTTGATTTAATTTGAAGTATATCATTTTTTTTATTATTTATAATAGACATCTTGGGTAGGATCTTTATTTGATTTAAGAGGCTTACCATGTTTTATCTAGACAATGACCCCATACTAAGTAAGGGGCAACTATAGTATCATTTAATTTGAAATTTACTATTTAACAATAAAAAAGAAATGTCATGTTGAACAACCCACCCCCCAAAATGTATCAATAACTTTGAAATCATTAATCTATTTATAAAATAGTAAATTAGATGGATGTTTACAACAATATCACTTATACTGCTTAATATTTAGGGACATATGAATAGATAAAAAACATTTAAATGATATCTATTCAAAGAGGCAAAGAAGGAAGAAAAACATTCAAATAGCTGCTATAAAAAAACAATCCATGTCAAACAACATTTGTAGATGCATCCATCCTCTGAAGTAAGAGATGAAAAATATATGACTACAATCAAATCATCATCATGTATGGCTACAATCAATTGATAATATAATCAAGACTCCAAAGACCATACAACAGAAGAAACATGAAAGAAAGGAGAATAATGTAACCATCCTAAGTATGGAAGTCACCTCCATGTTAGGTGGCAACACTTCTTTTGGTCAATTGTGGTTATGGATTTTAGATTTAAGCTCCCCACAGTGCACGTAAACAGGCTATAATTTATCTTTAGGAAAAAGGTAGGGAAACATGTGCATAGCCTAATGCTATGTTTGAATTATGAGAATTGGGAGATAGAAATAGGAAATGTAGATTGAAATTATAATTTTGGGTATGTTGATGTCTCAAATTCAAGTCAATTAGAATACTCATAGATTTTTAGTTCATTTATTTAGTGGTAATTTGAATATATTTTTTTATTCCATGTCTTTATTGAGTAACATAGATTAATACTATATTAATAATTACGAAATCAGTAATAATAATAAGTATATTATTATTACTATTATTTACTAATATTATATTATTATTATGTGTGTATTGATTTTAAAAAAAGTAATATTAAATTATTATTATTAAGTAATTAATTTGTTATAATTATGATTTTTAATAAATTCCTGAAATAGTAATTGCTTTTATAATTCTTTTAGTTTAACAATAATGAGTAATTGAAAGTTTATAATTTAACTTTCACTAAATGAAATACTTATTGGAGAATAATAATAGTATTAATTATGATTACTTATAATAATAATAATAATAATAATAATAATAACAACAACAACAACAACAATAATAATGTAAATAAGTAACACTAATTATATATTTATTAAATAATTAATATAAATTAATATAAATATAAAATGATTATATCCCAATTAATAACTAACATTATTAAAATAATTATTAATTATCATTAATTAATTAACATTTCAAAGTAATAATTATCATTGTTATAATTAAGGAATTAAATATCAGTAAGTAAGTATAATCAATAATTAATTTTTGTCAAAAATCATTATTATTAGTAATAATTAATTATAATTATTGATAATAATAATATAATTAATTATTTCATATAAATGTATGAATTATAATTTCTGATAATAATTATAATATAAGTAATTAACATTAAATATTTATTTTCAAAATAACTAATATTAGTTAATATAAATATAAAATGATTATTTCCAAATTATTAAATACCATTATGAAAATCATTATTAATTATCATTCCAAAATAACAATGAGAAAAATTATCAGTAATTAAGCATTAGCGGTAATTATTATAAGAAATTATTATCAGTGAGTTATTATTAGTAGTAATTAATAGCTGAAATTAATTAATTAGAAGTCATTAATTATTATTAGTACCTCTCTCTTTCAAAACGTTGACCCATTATCATCGTCATCATCAATGACAACAACTTGATAACTACATAATTTGATAAAAATAGGTAAATATTGTTAATTTATTTTTTTATCTTTTGGAAAACTGAATAAGAGAAAAATAAAATGGTTAGCATTGCAAATGAAAATTTATTTGAATTTTTGCAAAAAAAAAAATTATTGAACATAAAAAACCAATTATTCAAAAATAAGTTCATTAAATCAAAGAGTAACTAAAATTATTCACTAAATAATAATTTTAAAAAATTAAAATTAATTATTAATTATCTATACAAATTAAAATGGGTAATTTCAGCAAATAATTTTAAGTAATTAAATTTTGCCATTGACATTTTTTTAATAATAACCAGTATTATTAATAGATAATAATATATTAATAATTATGAAATCAATAGTAATAATAAGTATATTATTATTATTAACTAATAATATACTCTTATTATGTGTGTATTGGTTTTGAAATCAGTAATATTAAAGTATTATTATTATTACCATTATTATTATTATTATTTTATTTTTATTTTTATTAAGTAATTAATTTGTTATAATTATAATTTTTATTTAATTAATAAAATAATATTTGCTTTTATAATTCTTTAATTTTAACAATATTGAATAATTGAAAGTTTTATATTTTAACTTTCACTAAATGAAGTATTCATTGGAGAATAATAATAGTATTAATTATAATTACTTGTAATAATAATAATGTAAAAACATAACACTAATAATATATTTATAAAATATTTAATATGAGTTAATATTAATATAAAATGACTATATCCCAATTAATAATTAACATTATTAAAATGATTATTAATTATCATTAATTAATTAACATTCCGAAGTAATAATTATTATCATTAGTATTAGTAATAATTAATTATAATTATTGATAATAATAATAATATAATCATATTAATTAATATAATGTTATTAATTATAATAATATAATTAATTATTTCATATAAATGTATGAATTATAATTTCTTATAATAATTATAATATAAATAATTAACATTAAATATTTATTTTCAAAATAATTAATATGAGTTAATATAAATATAAAATGATTATTTTTGAATTATTAATTACCATTATGAAAATATTTATTAATTATCGCCTCGAATTAATAATGAGTAATAGTTAGTAATAAATTATCAGTAATTAAGTATTAGCATTAATTATTATAAGAAATTAATTTCTAAATTAATAATGAGCAATATTATCACTAATTAATTATTATCAATAATTAAGTAATAGAATTTATTATTATAAGAAATTATTATCAGTAATTAATTATTATCAGTGAGTAATTATTATTAGTAATTAATAGCTGGAATTAATTAATTAGAAGTAGTTAACAGTAATTAATTAGTAATTAACAATAATTATTATTAGTAATTAATAGCTGTAATTAATTAATTATAAGGAGTTAATAGTAATTATTATTAGTAAGCAATAACTTGAATTAATTAATTAGTTTAGTAGTTAATAGTAATTAATAGCATAGTTTCCTTTTTTTTATGAAAGGATTAAAAGTGGGAGCTTCCCACTTCTCACAACTCTGCATGGTGGTGGGCTCCACTCTGCATGTTAGTGGGCTCTTTTCTTGAAATACCACTAATCAGAATTTGACACATGTCTAATGGGCTTTGTTCTTGAACTACTACTAATCAAAATTTGACACATGTCCATTTTGTTTAAATATTTGGAATAACAGGTGTCTGAAACTTTGAATGTAGATGGGCCACATATCTGATTGTAGGGGACTTTGGCCTGAAATCATTCATTTAATATATATATTAGATATATCCACCTGAGATCGGGTTTCATCACGGCAAACTTGTGTTGTTGTGCCCACACTGATCTAACAGCCATGGTTTAAAGTATCAATACGATACGCTCTGAAACGCCTGTTTCCAGGTGTATTGGAATCCCAAATTTTTTTCAATAATAAAAAACATGTTTTTAGCCTCCCAAAAAACCAAAATTTGAAAAAAAAACTAAAAAAAAATAATTTTTTGGACGTTTCTAAGTACCGATACGATACTGAACCTTGCTAACAGCCTTTTGCAACCTTGCATTGGGAACATCTCTCAATGAAATAAAGCATGCAAGTGCAAGACAGTAAAGGTTGTTCGAGTGAGCTTTGCCCTGATCAAAGCCAAACTCTATCCACCCATAGGTACAAAAACCGTTGCCATTCTAGCTACAGATAGAATTACAGCCCCATTTGGTTCAAGGGAATAGGGGTTTAGAATCAGAACCGGAATGACATTCCAATTCCAATTGTTTGTTGGGCAGAAATGGAATCCCATTACCATTCCTTCTGGAATGGATAGACATCAATTTGTTAATTTTTGGCTTGTTCATCAGCAAACTCTAAGGGTCCATTTGGTTTGCAATCGAAATCGAAATCAAAACCAAAATCAAAATCCTCTGGAATCGAAATCAAAATGGTTCATTCCCATAGTTTGTTTGGTTCATAAAGGAATGAGAATGAGAATTGAAATCAGCAATGAGATTTCACAAGAGAGGGGCAGGGAATGACTATTCCCTCAAATGGGGGAATGTCATTCCAGCAGAAATGGGAAAGAAATTCCGATTCCATTCAACCTAACAGTTGGAATCAGAATAATTCCGATTACAGACCCCTATACCCACGAACCAAACGGGGCCAAAATGTCCACCCCCCCCAGCCCCATAAGGAATGATTTCACCATGCCTTCTGACAAAAATCGACAGTTGATGTCTCTATAAATAGGATTGAGTAATTTCTCATGAACCAGCTCATTAATGCGTTTTTTTTTTGTTTCTATTATTAAATAAATGATGGTGATGTTATATATTAATCACGAACATCTGATCAGTCCTACATAAATGTCTATACCAAATATCTAAAATGTTACAAGCTCTCAAAAGCAGAAATAGGATGACACCCGGCTCAATTTCTTCAGCAACCTGGCTCGATCACCTCTAGTATGTGCTCAACCAATGAAGCAACTACGATGAAACTCAAAACAGAAGATGGGATGAAAGCATCCTATGTACACATTTTTGGGATCTTTCATCTTCACCTGGGACTGCAGCTTCCATATCGTATTGGAAAGCAGCTTCATTAATTCACCGGCGGTGCATCATGCTCGTTGGGTTGGAATGGGATGGGTACGTCCCCCAGTGCAGCACCCACATCTTGCCTCCGGTGCCGCTCACGAAGGTAGAGGACCGTAATGAGGCAGACAATCAGAGTGAGGATCATGGGATTGCCTTCATCCAGGATCACATTCTCTACCCACGCTCCTACTTTCGGATAAACTTCAGGCAGTGAATCAATCAAGTCAACCTTAAATCATAGAACAAAAGATGTAAGCCTTGAATTCAATGAATGGATTCGGTTTCGACAATCTCTACTCAGACAAATAAAGAGTATTACAAATGGGAAGTAAGTATGAAAGAAGCTGAAATGTGCAAGCAAGCTTTCTTTAAAGATCATTAAATAGAACAAATAACAAAGCGAGGGTTTTACATTGACAAATAGCATTTGGAAGTCTGAAACCCTGATAACTTGGTGATAGATCTTATTAAGAGCTTATTGTTACGTAAGAATAGTTCGTTTGAACTTTGAAGCCCTATCTGGTTATCATGATGAATTTGTTATTTTGGATCTTAACTCGTAAGAGTTCATTTCCCTTGGATATGGTTACGAGGGGTGTCAGAGATAGGAGCAAATGAAAAAACTTATGTGCACGATGACAAGTGAGAAGTGGTGATTCAGTCACTTGTTAAAAATTTCAGATGTTAAGCATATCACACCTATAACCTAACACACCGAGGAAAGTGGCAATATGTTAGACTTCCAATGGCCACCTTAATGTTAGGTGTAAATAGAGGCCAGCTTTTTGAACTTTCTGTTCATGCTTTTATTCCCATCTTTTACCTCTTTTATTATTTATTTATTTACTTTGCTTTTCAGTCCTTCAAAATAAATGAAAAAGGAAATAGGTTGCCTCTTTTGGAGATAATATTCCATTAGGTTGAGTCAACCTCTATATGAAAAAACCAAGGGTTGTTGAAATGATGGACAGTCTGCACAAGCACCTATAATGCAGGAAAAGAGAATCATTCCAGTTAAAAGACTGGACTGATATGCTAGAGACCCTTTCCTTGCAGAAACACACTAGGTGAAGCACTAATTTTTCAATAGGAATGTGGGACAAGCATCATACGGTTGAATTGCGACTCCTGTTTGCAAATGTCCAGGGTACTGTGCCTTTTTTATGAGGTAATACACTAGAGAAGGATGGACAAACTAGGGGAATTCATAATAAGGAAAAATCATCAAAAGTGGAAAGGAAAGATTTGAAAGAGGTATGACGGATTAGGCATCTATCTAGTGGGAGGGTGTGGTAGGATGTCAATAGTCCATCGATCAACAAATGACCTACCCAAGCAAGGGGTGAGTAGGGCAGAAAAATACTGGGCTTATTTGTATCTGATAATGTTAAAAACAAAGTAAATGGGTAAGGGGTGAGGACTGCCTATTCTTAAGGGATGCTGGGCACATTGTACATATCTACATCTCTCTCTCTCTCTCTCTCTCTCTCTCTCTAATTTCATATTAATGAAAAAACAAAGTAAAAGATGCAGTTGCATGGGGTATACCTAAATTGCAATAAAAAGCTATGTCCCAAAATATGAGAGATTTTTTAATTTGATAATAAAAAATATGTGAGATGGTTCCACTACTTCCAATTGTATATAAAGCCTCAAATTAACATTTTCCAAATTTTACACAAATATTAAAGATATTGTCTAAAACAAGCAAAGAATTGGTTTCATCATCTGCTGATGGGAAGAGAAAGAAAAACTGAAAGCAAATGAAAAAGAACCTAACCAGGAAACTGTTGGCATAGTTTTTCCTTATCCACAAGCTCGCAAGTGCTAATGTCACAGGCAACTTTGCTGCAGGATCATTCTCTAGGGCCTGATCATAATAACGCTTAGCAAGATGAAGATCAAAAGGAAGCCCCTTGCCATGCTCATGCATGTATCCAAGGTTGAACATGGCCTGTGAATTGGCTTGTGATTTTGCATGCATGTAAGCCTCTGCAGCACGATCATAATCTATCTCGGTGCCCTGCAAGGATGGAAGAGAGAGAGAAAAATCAGGACGACATGTAAGTTGGAAGGCTCTCCATCTGTCCCAACCCTTCAAAAATTTCTCAATTTTAGATTAGAATTAAACAAATAGATAAAGTGATATCTGGAAATTTCAACCTTAGCAATGTTTTAAAACGAGGTGTGACACAAGCTGTTCCACTACTCTTGGGCACAACTCAGAATGTAAGAGGCAACTAAGGGGTAGGGATCTGCTACCAACAAAACACTCTCAGCATTGTCCCAACAGGTCAGCACATTGGGAACAACTCCTTTCTAATTCATGGGGAGATGTTCCCGATATACAGTTGCAATGGCTGGTTGGGACGTTGTCAGCACCGTGTGTTCATAGCTAATATGAACTCATGACTGAGGTGTAAGCTGCCTGAACAAAAAGAAACATAAGCCACCTCAAGAAGAGGAAGATGAGGAAGAACAAGGGCCATATTTTAAGGCAATAACAGAGATATATGCCACTACACAGTACACACCTTTGTACAAGAGGCATGCACCTCACGTGTATGCACATCTCCACCATGCATCTTGAAGCTTTTCCCCTATGCCTCACTTGGAGACACACCTCAGGGTGTATGCCTCTTAGGCGCTTAATGCCTTTTAAAACATTGATGCTTAGCCCTTGGGTAGGCTTTTCATCATTCCCCACACAAAAAAGGAACAATTACAAACTCTTAACTTATGTCCTAAACTGTCCTACTTGGGTTCTACTATGTCCAACTAATGAATTCAATCCATTTCTTTCATTCTTTTCTATGAAACTTAATTCTATGGATGCCCTTCCAGTCATCCTATTCTTATTCCATCTTTAACATCGTCCTATATCTCTCTAATTAGAAAGAAATGCACTAAAATATACAGAAAATAGAAAAAATTAGAAATAAAAATGGTTAAAAATTCAAACATTCATTCTTTTAGATTTTTTAAAGAAATTAACTATAGAATTTCCTACATCAGATATTGCTTGCATACCTACAAAACCCACCACAGCACAACCCATCTATTAATGGCAGCAGCAAAAATAAGGATACTCACCATTAACTCAAAATTCAATGGCAAGCATCAAATACCCAAATGGAGCAAAAAAAGTGAGCCAAATGGCCCAAATCCATGTTCGGTTGGTCATCCACTATAGGAAAAAAATCCGAGGTGATGGTAACTGTAATGGAACAGTCTAATTCAGAAAAATAAGACCCTTGGATGAATACCTTTTTAGGTTGTCTCTATTCTCAACGCTACCGCTGAAAATACTGAACATCATGGTGACCGTCATACACTACTAGTACCAACTAAAATGAAATTGAATAATTCAGAGAGGAAGTTGCATGATGCAACAATCCCAAAAGCTAATTTCTAAGGCCTAGAATTACCAATGCACCTAATTGCCAGAGACACATACCCGACCATAATAATATGCATCCCCAATTAGCAGAGCTGCATGTTCATTCCCCTGTTCTGAAGCCTGCCACCACAAAGAATGTGCACGTTGATGCCTTTCTGCATCTGTGCAAAACCCAGATTCTCCCATGCACATACTGCGCTCACCATATTTCTCAAGAATCCAGGCAGCATTACTTTGTGCAATCTCATATCCCAGCTCTGCCATTCTGGAGTACAAGAGGAATGCTTTTCCAACTTCACCCTTTAAGTACGACTCTAGTGCCCATCTTGATAAGGAATTCCAAGGCCCTCGCTCCGCAACTAATTTGTATAATGTAGTGGCCTGAAACCAAAGAAAACTGGACAGTCATAAACAAAGTAGACGTGCTTGCAGATGCTCAAGACCATTCAAGCTAAACAAGAAAATGGTAAAGTGATGAATAAAAAATATAGACAAGCATTACAACCTTTTTAGAAATATTTCTGATTTCTAATGCATGCAATGATTGTTCGAGTATAAGCCCGTTAAATAAAACACAGTGGACTAATTCATAAATTGCGTTAACATTCAAAGTTCATTATTAGCTTGACCATACTTGCAGATGCTCAAGTAAACAAGAAAATGGTGAACTGAAAAGTGAAAAATGGAGACAACATTAGAACCTTTTATAAATATATTTCTGATTTCTAATGCATGTAATGATAGTCCTAGCATAAGCCCTTTAAATTAAATGCAGCGGACCAGTTCATAAATTGCTTTAACATTCAAACTTCACAATGAGCTTGATTATCATAATAATTAATAAATCAACAGAAACATGTGTATTTATTTTCCAAAGAAACAAGTATGTCAATTCCATAAAGGCATCAGAAATGAAGAATCTCGGCCCAATCAATTTTTTTAAGAGTGAAAGATCAGTCACTGGGGGCAAGAAGAAATGTTGCATAATGACCTTAAGCATGAATAAGTTCAGATTCTTCCTGAGTCAGGAAAAACTTATATTTTCAGCTTTAACTTTGTAGATAGAAAACTTGCTTTCATGCTCCATGACAATTAATAAATGAGAATATTATTCTGAGACAAAATAGTACAGACAGGAGAATTACAATATTGCATTGATAATTATGTTCTCTTTAACATAAATATGGACAGGCAGAAATAACTTTTAACAATTAACAGGTAAGTCGCGAACTAGCCTTGAAAAATTATGCATCTTACACACTGAATGAAGGATGAATAGTCTCAAAGCTTGAGAACACAAGGAAAACTTAAACTTACCATAGGAAGACTCTTCTTAAGACCTACACCCGTGTGGAACATTTTTGCCAATTGGTAAAATGCCTTTGGCTGACCAACATTAGCAGCTGTTAAGAAATGTCGGCATGCCACCTTCACATCTTTTTTTACTCCGATCCCTTTAAGATACAAGACCCCCAGGTTGTAATGCCCCCCAGGCTCTTCATTTTCAGCAGCCTTCTCAAAGTATTCTTTTGCCTGCAATGAAAAGATCGTAGTTTGTTAACTAGAAGTCATGCTGAAACAAAACTGGTAACACAACCTTCAAAACAGACAATCACCAAAAAATGAATAAAGAGCAGATTAATGATATAGAACTTCCTATACCAAAACAGATAGCTAGAGGAATCCCATCCTCTTCACATAATAAAATCCTTTGTTATCAATCCACAAAAGAAAAAGGAAAAATAAGCAGTGTAATAATTTTATTATATAAAACTATTTGAGTGGTTTGGGAGGAGAGGAACAACAGAATCTTTAATGGCAAAAATAGAATTGTGGAGGAGGTAATAGAGGCAATAAAAGTGAAGGTCATTTTGTGGATTAAAAGTATGGATTGCTTTCAGAGTTTCACCGTGACCGATATTCTAAGGGATTGGAAGGAGATAGCACTCTCTTATAGAGACAGACAAAATAGAAATCGAATGGAAACCACCACAAGGCGGTAAAGTAAAGCTGAATTTTTGATAAAAGCTCTTTGGGTAACCCCGGTATGGTTGGTATTGTTGGGGCAATAAGAAATTCAGAGGGCAGATTGTTAGCTCTTTTCTCTTGACCAATTGGTGTGGCTACTAACCTCATAAAAGCGTAATTGTTGGCTTTACTACAAAGTCTCAGGTTAGCTAAGCAATTGGGCTTCAGTCACTTGGAGGTGGAAGGGGACTCAAAAGTAATCATTTCTTGGGCAAGATGTAACAGAAATATTCCTTGGACCCTCAAGAATGCCTATAGGGAAGTAGAAAGGATTGCAAGAGATCTGGGTGCTGAATTCAAATGGGTCAGAAGGAGTGCAAATGGGTTAGCTAATTCTCTTGCTAACTGTAATGATGTATTTCCTATATTTTTTTTATCAGTAAAACTTTGATTATATTAACAAGGGGCAGAAAGGGACCAATTGTTCTGGGAATCTTTGTAACAGTGTTAATTTTAGGTCATATATCATGGTCAGCAAATCAAAATTGTACTGTTTTTTCACATATTATTAATATAATCAAAGTTTTACTGATAAAAAAATATAGGAAATACATCATTACAAGGTCATGAACCACTTGGATGTTGACCAATTCCTAGAAGTTATATCATGCTTTCACCCAATCTTCAATTTTTCACTTATGAGGACAAGTAAGAAAAAGGCAAAGTTACAACTTCAGAAAAGGAAGCAGGAGATAATATTCTCCAAACAAGTGAAAATTTTCACCTTAGTTGATGTTATTGGGCCATTTGTTCCTGCAATTAAGTGCATAGCATTTTTTGATAATAAAGCAAAATACAATTTTATTAAATAAGAAAATAGAAGTAAGTAACACAGTTATAACCTGACCTGCTGACAACCAACTTGGACCACATCAATCTTATGTTGATAACCTCAACAAACACCAGATACATATTCACACCATTATTTCATGTCAACTTCCAATATTCACCAAGCCTCGGACACAAAAATATGAATGATATGGATCTTTAAATTCAGGATGCACAAGCAACTGAACTAAAGATCCAATAACAGTCACAATTCTCTTTATATATCTTTTTTCATTCTTATATTTCTTTCTCCCCAATTACCCCAGCATGTTGCAAATGGAATTGAACTCCAGAAAAAATTTTCTCTTGCTACTTGATATTGCAGGTCACTTGGGGAAAAATCCTTTAGATCAATTGGGACATGCTTTGGTTTTCTAAGCTGTAAAACAAAGAACTTCCACAGAAATTATGCTAGTCTATATCTGATGAATAAGTTAATAACAGATTCCTAAAAATCCCCACACATTAGACATTGGAAACTGTTGGCAAAACAGGATTTCCCCCACACACATCTGATGTCTCAGTTTCACTGTTAACACACCCTTAGCATAAAAGAATTTCCTCACACATAATCATAGAGGCATAAAAGGATTTCACTGTTAACACACTCCTAGAAAACTCCTTCCACCATGTAGCATCTGTGACAACATTGACTCCCTCTCTCTCTCTCTCTGATATCCTTCTCACTTTGCTGATGTAATCCTGGCAACAGTTCATAAATTTTCCAGTCCCACACTATACATCTTCCCAAAAACACATCCTATACCCTCTCCCACTTTAAACTTTGTGCACCTTGAAAAGTATTGATGAAATTTCATTATTTTTGATAGATAACATCACATAATTCATTAACACTACCCAAAAATAACAAAATTCCATTATTTTATATCCAAAGACAATATCCATATGTAGCTGACATCAATCTTGAACCCTGTTCAAATTGAACAACTCCATATCTAATTATTTATTTAATGACCCTCCTCTATAACACATCTTCCTCCACCCCAGACCTCCATAACCACTTTCCTAACCAATGTTTTAAAAACCAACCTGAAACCGGAACCATTCTGGCCACCGGTTTCCGGGTCAACGGTTTGACCATCCGGTTAGAATAGACGGCCTGTTCTGACAAAAATAATAATAAGGGCACTTTTCTTAAACTACCCTTATGGTTTAGCTAATTGACTAACTCTACCCTTACTGTTAACATGTTGTCTTAAAGTACCCCTAAATTTTCTGACAATTGACATCATTGTTAAGTACTAACGGAAAAAATGAAATATCGAATTTGCCCTTCACTATTCCTCAAATTTTCAAAATAAAACCCATTTGATGAAAAATTTCAGGAAGACAAGAAAGCAGATCGCTGCTCCGTCTCCATCTCCGTAACCTCAACAAATGATCTGATGCCGCTTCCAGCAATGGCCTTTGCTAAGCATCAGCAACTGCAGCAGGCAACAATGACAAGTTTTAGAGCCAGTTGGCACAGGTCCGCTTCAGGTACAGAAGCAATACTGGGAAAAAATCTACCCCTATCTCCCCACATATCCACCTCGTCAGAGGACCAAACCAGAGTACTTTAAGGTTTTGCCCACTTTCCACTCATCTCCACCTTGTCTGGTTTTCGAAACAGTAGGTAGAGTTCTGTCTGATTTTTTGAACTCTCTGTATGGAGATCTATATAATAAACAGAATGTTGCCATTAGTGGTATTCACACTCATGCTGGACCTGGAGGTTATCTTCAATATATTGTATATATTGTAATATCCCTTGGATTTGTGCATCAATCATTTGATGTCATCGTTGATGGCATTGAAAAGAGTATCATACAAGCTCATGAGAATCTCTAGTCTCCGCCCAGGATCAATATTGGTTAATAAAGGTATGTTAGAATCCTGCTAATTCTTTATTTTCCAAATTATAGCTTGGTGAAGTCTACTCCGATCCCCTTTTCCGATGAGTATGTTAAATCTGGAGAATAAACTTGGTGGAAATGTGGAACTAACCCTCTGTGGGTTCGGCATTTCCTTCTCTGTTGATTTTTGTCATTGCTGAGTATATGCTACAAGGTTTTGCCTCCATCCTTTTCCATAGTTAATATGGAAGCTACATTTTGAAAATCAGTGCCCTTCAAGTTGAATGATTCTTCACAGGGATATCCCAGCAAATAGCAGTTCTAACTCTTCATCCTATGATTGGGTCCTTTGAATTGAAGTTTTTTTTTTTTTTTTGGAAAAGGTAAAGTAATATTTATTGAGAATGAAATACACACCGGAGGCTGAGATCAGTTCCAAAACAGGCTGACTGATCTAAACAGTGATTACACAAGCCGTCAAGACAAGGAAAAAGTACATCTGATACATTACAGTTTCTAAAATCTGCCGCCGCAGACAATCAAGAAATCAGTTTGCCCACTAACTTCTGGGTTAGGTCCTCCAGACTTGGAAACTTGTTGCTGAACACCCTTCTATTCCTCTCGGTCCAGATACACCACATTACAGCACTTGGAATCGCTTCCCATAAAGTCTTCTTTTTCTTGCTCCAGCCCACAATATGCCAGCAGCATAACAGCTCTTTAATCGAACTCGGCATCACCCAACAAACCTTCAAGGACTTGAGGAGGTGGTTCCACAACTGAGCCGAGAACGGGCAGTGTAAACACAGATGATCAGTAGATTCAGCACTGCACCCACATACGCTGCAAGACTGGTCTAAAATCTGAATTCCCCTGCTTACAAGGTTCTCCTTGGAAAGGCATTTGTTAAGAGCCATAGTCCAAACAAGGAAACTGGCTTTAGTCGGACTGATAGGATTCCACACTTGCTGAACTGGGAAATCAGGAACACCCATCCTACCAAGCCTAGCTGCCAAAGATTTAACAGAGAATATCCCGTCAGGATTCCACTTCCAATGCCACTTATCCTCCATACTAAAGTCCATCTCTTGATGCTGGAGGCAGGTCAAAAGATTCACTACCTCATCCACCTCCCAATCAAAGAGATTTCTTCGGAAAGAGGGAGTCCAAAGAACAGAACCACCAGAAATACTATAGCACTCAGCAACTGAGGCCTCGTGGTCTGAAGCACACTGGAAGATGAGAGGGAAGGACTCAGCAAGAGGAACATCTAGGCACCAAGGGTCCTTCCAGAATTTGATCCTATTACCATTACCAGCCCTGACTGCGATCCCCCTGGCCAACTCTGGAAAGTGCTTCATTATCCCCTTCCACAGAGAGTTACACCAGTTAGGAGGGGTGGTCCTTAGATCTCCAATTTCCCCAGCTCACACCATATTTGCTAGCTATGAGAGATCTCCACCAAGCATCAGATTCTACAGCAAATCTCCAAATCCATTTACATAGGAGGGCATAGTTAAAATATTTCAGCTTCCTTATACCTAACCCCCCATCAGATTTGGGGAGACAGACTTGTTCCCAACTCACCAAGTGCGCTTTTTTCTCCTCCTCCCAGCCTCTCCAAAGGAAATTCCATTGAAGCTTTTCAATCTGATTTGCCACCTTCTTAGGAATAGAGAAAAGAGATAGGAAGTAGGTAGGCAAATTGGAGAGAGTACTCTCTTAATCAGAGTCACCCTCCCCCCAAAAGAAAGGTATTTTGCCTTCCAAGAAGCCAGCTTCCTTTCCAATCTCTCAATAATTGGGTCCGAAATAGTGGACAGCGGAGGAACCACTACTCACCCCAAGCGGGAGTCCCAAATGTTTGACCGGGAGAGATTCAATCTGACAAGCCAGAATACCAGCACACTCAGCTAAATCGAAAATATATCCAACTGGGATAACTTGGCTCTTATTCCAATTAACTTTCAAACCTGTAATCACTTCAAACCAAGAGAGAATCCCAAGAATTAGCTCCACCTAAGTGGGGGAAGAATCCACAAAACATATTGTATCATCTACAAATTGAAGAATGTTCACCTTCTCTCCCCCTGGCACCATTGCAAAGCCTTTCCAATCCCCTGACTCAGCAGCCTTCTTACAGAACAGAGTGAGGATCTCCTTTACACATATAAATAAAAGATGAGATAGAGAGTCTCCTTGCCTAAGACCCTTGGAACTATCAAAGAAACCTGCAGACTGTCCGTTTACCAAGACTGAGAACTTTGGAGAAGTGATACATACTTTCATCCAATTCCTCAATTTTTGCCCAAAATTCATATGAAGAAGCACAAGGTCTACACATCTCCAGTTAACATGATCGTAGGCCTTCTCAGTATCAAGTTTACAAATCAAACCCGGAGAATCTTCTTTTTTCCTGGAATGAATGAGCTCATTGGCAATAAGAATTGAATCTAGCATCTGTCTACCCGGAATAAAAGCACTTTGGTTATTTGGGATAACCCTACCAAGAACTGTTTTCAATCTTTCAGCAAGGACTTTAGCTAGGATTTTATAGAAGCTATGCAACAAACTAATTGGCCTAAAATCCTTAATATTCACAGCACCTTCAATCTTTGGAATGAGGGTTATAAAGGTAGTGTTCAGACTTCTCTGCAATGAACCCCTCTCAAAAAAGTCCTGGAAAACATTCAATATATCCTGTCTCACAACGTCCCAGCGTTTAATGTAGAAGAGATTTGTAAGACCATCAGGCCCTGGAGACTTTTCATCAGCCAACAACTTGATGTAAGTTGCAACACTTTGTTAAGAACCCTTGAGTGATGCATTGCATAACTGTTGTTTGCAGGGAGTTGGTTCACTCTTTTCATTTCTGCATGAATTGCTGCCTTTTTCTCTTCATATCCCATCTGCTTCCACCTATCTATCATCTTAGCAAAAACTCTGTTTTCCTTGGCAAGATCAAGGGCGCTATTTTCCTTGAGATGATCCATCGGATCCAGATCCAGTTTGCCAATTTTTTTTTTTTTGATCAATAACACTTTCATTAATTCATCAATAGAAGATTTACAAAAGGAAGACAAACACGCTTATCTTCCAAGAGCAACAAAGAACCTCAAGAAAAGGAAAAAAAAAGAGAAAAAGAAAGAAAACACACTAAAGTTACAACTTGGCCCAAAAAAGTGAATCCCTTTCTGCCCCTTGTTTAGCTAAACCGTTAGCTAGGGAATTAGCCGATCTTTTAACCCAACGTATCTTA
>NW_010729074.1:3348267-3374808 GCF_000365185.1 Nelumbo nucifera
GGGCAACAAGGTGATTTTGCTAGTGTCCAAAGCTGATAAGTCTGATCTGTAAACAAGAGAAGAGCACACGTAAAAGGTCCAGGGTGTTATCGTAGTGGCGGAGACTCCGACAATCAAGTTAGCCAAGTGCTTAAAGAGGGGTTGGAGCTAGCAAAAGACGATAGCTCAAAGCTTAGTTCTTAATAGCTAAGAATGGTTCTTTTTTTTTTTTACCTTGAGGTGAGTTCCCCCTTTTATAGCTAACATTGCCTTAGGAGTGGTTAGAAGCAATTGGTGATGTGAGGCCAGGATTTGATCTGGCTGACGCCATGTGACACGATATGAGGCCTGCTAAGTATCCCTTACATCACTTTTTGAATCTTTTTTTATGAAAGACTAAGGATAGTAAAGCCCTAATTTTCTAATCTTATCAGACCACTTGAATCGTTTGACTCGGATGGTCGAACCGTTGACCCAGAAACCAATGGTCCATCGTATTTTCTAAGGGGGCGTTTGGCAAGTCTTTTTGGAAAGATCTTTTGGTGGCTCTCATAATCAAAAGACGCATTGAACTTTTTGCATTCAGATTTGAGCAGCTTGAAGCCCATTTGGTTAAGGCATGTCTTTCTGTGTGAAGACAAGTAGAAAAAAAATGCAAAAGCTCCATTTGGAGCTTTCCAAAGATCACCCATTTTGGGCTTCTCGCGTCTTTTCAACACATTGGCTTTTGCCAACTAGATTTACCGTGAACCGAATGAAAAAAAGATTGAATTACGATCTACCAGGCTTGTAAATAGTCAACATACTTTGAGGAAAGACATGCCAAATGAGGCCTAAAATATGGGAGCATCTTCTTCCTAGTCCTTTGAAAATCACTAACTATTGGTGATCAAATGGGTTGGTATGGACACTAGCGTCATTCCGACGAGCGATGCGTTTTTATGCCGTCAAACCACCCTAAATTCAAGGTTCAAAGTATCAAAAACACAAGGTGTATCGAAAAGGTAATTTTAAGAGACATATTGAGATACGCTTTGGAAATGCATAGATACGGACGATAAATAAAAAAACGTATGGATAGACTAGAAAATCCAAAGAAATCCTTAAAAAATATGAACAACAATAAAAATGAGTTTTATGTGATTATAACTAATTTATTTAAACATAAAAACCATTCTTTAATTATTTATATAAAGTATCGGGATATAATTAATAACTGTTGAAAAATAATAGAAGAACTAATATGTATGTGTGTGCATATATACTAATATTTATTAGTTAATATTTTTTTGAAGTCATTTATTAGTAACATGTTGTTTTAATAAGCAATTAAGATTGGTGTAATGGTTAATTAATTATTCTTGTAAGCAAATGACTTGGGTTCGAAACTTGTTACCTTGGGTTTGTGATTTTTCACAAATTATTTGAGTTAAATAACATTTAATGACATATTAAATGTCTTAATTAAAGGTAACTCAAATGAGCATTTAATTAAATAATATAAGTATTTAGTAACTTATTAAAATTGACATTAATGAGAGAGAAAAAAATGAATTAAATTTAAAAAAGAGAGGGAAATTAACTATACATGTTCGTGTGTTGAACTCTTCCAAAACAATATGGGCCCGAGCGACCACTGTAACGAAATCCGGGGTTAGAAGGTGATTAATGTGACTCGGATTTTGGGCCTTCCAACCCATGTCCGTTTCCAAATCCACTACTTCCCCAATTTCTATCTTTTGATAATTATCACATAATTATAAGATTACAATAAAATTACTGGAATATTTATTATTATTACTGTAATGATAATTATTACACGAGAATATATTATCTGAAATTATTATAACTACAATATTTTTCAAAACACTGTAATTCCAATAAAAATTATTAGTTTAATAATTGCAGTTTTTTCAAAATAATTTTATTACACTATTAATTATTATTGGAATTTTATTTTAATAATTAAATTATACTAAATTTCTATTAATTATTATACTAAAATCTGTAACTTTGAACATTAAAATTCCATTAATTAATCATTAAATTATTAATTTATTTTTTAATAAACTAATAATTTATTCAAATAATTTTAGGAAATTATTGATAATTTTTTATTGGAAAATTAAAGATATTTATTGGAAGTTATTTTCATTTAAACTATATAATTATGGTTCCATATAATATAAGTTATTTAATAATTTCAGAAAATTAGTAATTCTTGAAGAATTTATTGGTTAAATTATTGTTATTAATGGTATTATTAACAAAATAAATTATCTTATTTTGAAAATTATTCATCATAAAATAGTGAAATTGTCAACTTTCATATATTTTTTGAAAATTATGAATTAGTAGTTATTGAAAACTAATTATTGGAATTATTTAAAATTTTCATTAAATTATTGATTAACTTTTATTCAATGAATTAATAATTATTAATTACTGGAAATTAATAAATATACAAAATTTTAAAACAATAAGTTTCTGTAATTATCGAAACTTGGTTGGAAAATTATTCAATACTTTTCAGTAGTTATTAAAAATTATTTTTATCCAGTATTTATTCAAAAACGAAAATAGTAATAATAATAATTATTTACTAAAATTATTAATTATTGAAATGATTTTTTGTCAATTATTTGGTTGGAAAAATATTTAATAATTTTCACTAATTTTCAATAAAATTGCGTAATAAATTTTGCTATTTTGCAAATTGTTAATTTATTGTTTGGAAAAATATTCAATAATTTTCAATGTATTAACAAAATAAATTATCTTTTTAATTGTTAATTTAATAAACTAATAATTTAACAAAATTTTGGATTTTCCCATGCATAGAAGGGTCCCCACTAGTATACTATAAAAACAAAGCCTTGCCTCAATTATATAGTATTTGAGTACATTGATTCAATTAGGGTAAATTGCCGAAACCTCCTCTGAAGTTTGGTGATTGCAATCACCTCTGTTGAACTTTCTAACACAGTTGTAAATACATCCCCTTTGTTAGAATCTTCTAACAAGAGACACAAAAATGTCCAAAATATCCATGTAGTTACTATTGAGGCTAGTTTCTACACAAGAAAACAATAAAAACTTTAAAGTTGCATCTTTACATTTGAGCAATTGATATAAAGGGAAAATTAAAAAAAAAAAAAAATCAACTTCAAAAAAGAGAATGGAAGGGTTTGGGCTAGTGATTCATATAAAGAAAAAATTTGAAAAAATAATAATTTTGGTCAAAAGTAACTGCATGGATATTTTGGACATTTTCATGATTTTTTTTTTAAGATTCTAACAAAGGGGTCTACTTGCAACTATGTTGAAAATTTTAAGGGAGGCAATTGCAATTACCAGACTTCAAGGGAAGGGTTTTTATTAAGAAGACGTGGCTTTTCCTGCGGTCCACACGTGAATTTTTATTTCGTTTGCGAAAATCTCTTGTAGTAGGATGAAGTATCCGCACGTGAAGTTTTTCGTCACGTGAAATCTCTTGTTATGGGTTGTCTTCTCCGGCTCTCGTCCATGGCTACCTCCTGGACGATCTTCTACAAGACAATTTCTCTCCACACTCGTGTTGCAAATTCAATGGCACCCATTGACAGTAAATGGTAGAAATTGGTTTCGCTTTGAGAGCCTCTGAAACTAAGGGGGCGTTTCTTCCAGTTTACAGTCCATCAATTTGCTATCTGCTTTTTTTGGGTAGAAATATCAAATATCTCTCTGTTTTTTTTTTTTTTTTGATAGAAACAAATATCTCCATCTATTCAGTACTCAGAAGTTTGGAGAATGAACTGATGAGCTTCACATTTGCTCCCTCTTTCCTCCTATCTCGGTTTCCTCTGAAAACTATTATTATCAATAGAAACTTTGATGGCTTTCTCTTGCTTGGCAGGAGGAGAAGGTTTACTACATCAAGCATCTCGAGAGCTCAATGTAGGGAGAATCACAAAATCAAGCAAATTATAACCAAGTTTCAAAAACAACGGAAAAATATTTTTCTCCTTCTTTGTGTGAATCTATTAGGAAACAATTTAGTAGAGCTTAAACCAAAGAACAAGCACACAAGAACACAACCAAATTTACGTGGAAAAACCTTCTCGGTGTGGGAAAGAAAAAACCACGGTCACCCAAAAACTTTCACTATCAAGAAAGTGGTTGTACAAGGGTTATCTCTAGATAAAACTAGAGGCATACAATCAGCAAATCATCAAGAAAATATGTTTCTTGAAAACTAACAAATATATCAAGATAATGGAGAAATCTCAGCCAAAACGGAGGTACTGTTCGCGGACTCAGATCTCACAAACCAGTAAGCCAAACCAGATCTCCACCGTTCAGATTGAAGAACCTTAAGCCGCGAACATGCCTGCAAAGTTTCAGCTCAATCGGACTATAAACGACATTCAATCAGAGCACAAAATGAAAAACTGCACAGATTGGAATTTCAAGAATCCGCTCATTTTTTCTCTCCGTTTTTGCACGGGATTCTCTTCCTTTTTCTTCTCTTCTTCTCCCAATCTTTTTGGCAGCTAACACCACTAAAAGGTTATTTCCTTTTTCTAATTTTCATTTGAACAAGAATACCCTCATCCATGGGCTCAAAAATACCACATGGGCTTCTTGGGCCATCCTCCACATAAGAGGGAAACCCAACAAATCTCCCCCTTTTCCGACTAAGTGGAGGGATTTGCCAACCCGGCGACCAAGCGACAAACCTCAAGTTTTTCTCTTGGTAATGACTTTGTTAACATATCAGAGCCATTATCATCTGTGTGAATTTTTCAAGTTCAAGTAATTTGTTGTTTAGAGTATCTCTTATCCAAAGATACCTCACATCGATATGCTTTGACCTTGCATGAAATGTTGAGTTCTTAGCCAAGTGAATAGTACTCTGATTATCACAGAACAGAACATACTTCTGTATCTTGAAACCAAGCTCTCTCACGAACTGCTTCATCCATAACAATTCTTTACAAGCTTCTGTTGCTGCAATAAACTCTGCCTCTGCTGTAGAAAGAACAATACACTACTCCAACATTGTCTGCCACGAAACAGCTCCACCAAAAAAAGTAATCAGATAACCTGAAGTAGACTTACGAGAATCCTCATCTCTTGCCATATTTGAATCAGTGTATCCAACTAACACTGGTTTACCACTGTCGAAACTCAGTGTTAAATTGCAAGTATCTCGAAGATATCTCATTATCCACTTTACTGCATCCCAATGTTTTCTTCCAGGGTTCGAAAGGAAACGACTAACAACTCCAACTGCATGAGCTATGTCTGGCCTTGTACATACCATTGCATACATCAAACTTCCTATTGCTGACGCATATGGAACCTTTTCCATATTTTCCTTCTCTTTATCTGTTGAAGGGCCTTGATCTGATCTTAACTTAAAGTGGTTAGATAAAGGAGAAGAAACCACTTTAGTTTTATCCATATGGAACCTTTCAAGTACCTTGTTAATGTACCGTTCCTGTGACATGTACAACTTTTTCTTTTTCTTGTCTCGACAAATTTGAATGCCAAGAATTTGTTTTGTTGGTCCCAAGTCCTTCATGGCAAAGGACTTATTTAACTGCTTCTTCAAATTCTCAATCCTTGAAGAATTTCTGCCAACAATCAACATGTCATCAACGTAAAGTAATAAGATAATAAAATCATCATCAGAGAATTTCTGCACAAAAACACAGTGATTAGAAGTAGTCTTCTTATAGTCATGCTCCCCCATAACTGATTCAAACTTCTTATACCATTGTCTGGGTGCTTTGTTTCAAACCGTAAAGGCTTTTTTTCAACCGAGAAACATAACCCTCTTTTCCTTTTACCTCGAAACCCTCTGGTTGCTCCATATAGATCTCTTCCTCTAATTCACCATGAAGAAAGACAGTTTTCACATCCATCTGCTCAATCTCTAAATCCAGGCTAGCTACTAAGCCTAAAACAACACGTATGGAAGACATTTTCACAACAGGAGAGAAAATTTCATCAAAATCAATACATTTTCTCTGACTAAATCCCTTAACAACCAATCTGGCTTTGTATCGTGGTTATGAAGTATGCTCTTCTTGCTCCACCCTGTAAACCCACTTATTCTTCAAAGCTCTCTTACCCTTAGGCAACTTTACCAACTCAAACGTGTGATTGTCATACAAAGATTGCATCTCATCTTCCATAGCACCAACCCAATGTGCCCTGTTTTCATCTTCCATGGCTTCTGCATAACATTGAGGCTCTCCCTCATCTGTCAATAATACATACTCATTTGCATTATACCGTGTGGAAGGACATCGATCTCTGGTAGACCTTCTGAGTGGAATTTCTGGTTCTGGCAACTGATTAATAGTCTGATGATCTATCTCGACCTGCGTAGGAGCATTTACATCATCAGTACCTTGTTGATCATCCTAAGTATTTTCCGCCTGTGCTGATAAAGGAATCGGATCCAAGTCAATCAAATCATCATTGTATTGATGGATTGCTTTTTCTGTCTTCTCAACATCTTGTATAGTCTGATCTTCTATAAACACAACATCATGACTCCTAACTAGCTTGTTCTCAACTGGATCATATAATCTGTACCCAAATTCATCTAGACCATAACCAACAAAGATGCATTGTCATGTCTTCACATCAAGCTTAGACCTCTTGTCTTTTGGGATGTGCACAAATGCCTTGCAACCAAAAACATGCAGATGATCATAAGAAACATTTTTGCCAGTCCAAACTCTATTTGGAACATCAAACTGAAGATGAATACATGGTGTGAGATTAAAAACATGTACAATTGTATTCAAAGCCTCACCCCAGAAAGATCTTGGCAACTGAGCCTGCGAAAGAAGACATCTTACTCTTTCAACTAAAGTCTTGTTCATTCTCTCAGCCAAACCATTCAACTGAGGAGTCTTGGGAGGCGTCTTTTGATGTCCAATGCCTTGATGCCTGCAGTACTCATCAAAATGACCTAAATACTCTCCCCCATTATCTGTTCTGATGCATTGCAATTTCTTTCCAGTCTGTCACTCAACTAGAGCTTGAAACTGTTTGAACACCTCTAACACTTGATCTTTGCTCTTCTAAGTGTACACCCATAACTTTATTAAACAATCATCTATGAAGGTCACAAAATAACATGTACCACTCAGAGTTCTTGTATTCATAGGACCACACACATCTGAATGTACTAGATCAAGTATACCACGTTTTCTTGAAGAAGGGGAACTGCTGAAAGAAACTCTATTCTGCTTCCCTGCCAAACAATGAATACACTTTTCCAAATTTGGATCATCCATGCCAGGAAGAAGATTCTTCTTAGCCAATACTGTCAAGCCTTTCTCGCTTATGTGAGCAAGTCTCTTATGCCACAACTCTGATGTAAGCTTATCTTTCACAGCATTGATAGCGTCTTGTGAGAGTCCTATTTGCAGTATATACAAGGTAGAATGTTTGTTTCCACGAGCAACAATCATAGCACCTTTAGTAAAATTCCACTGACCATTACTGAAGGTGTTGCAATATCCTTCATCATCAAGTTTACCTGCAGAGATTAAATTCAAGCGAATATCAGGAGTATGCTTTACCCCTCTAAGAAGCAGTTTCATGCCATTGTTCATCTCCAAACACACATCTCCAATACCAATGACTTTGACCAAGCCATCATTGCCCATCTTTACTGTACCAAAGTCACCTGCCGTGTAGGATGTAAAGAAGTCCTTTCGAGATGTAGCATGAATGGAGGCTCCACTATCAATAACCCAACTGGTCTCATGACATGCAATGTTGACAATATCACTATCATAAACATCAAGAAAGTCTTCGGTAGAAGTGGTAGCAACTCTATCATTTTCCTTGCTATCACCACCCTCTTGTTCTTTGCCTTTCTTCTTGTTTTGATGTGTCCTTTCATGCCGCAGTGATGACACTCAATTAACAAACCTGTTGGACATATTTCTTCCTTTATCTTTGTTCCTGAAATCTTTGCTCTTACTCCGCCCTCTTCTTTCTGTAACCAAAATCTCTGACTGCTGAGAAGACCCATGTGACTTTCTTCTCGTTTCTTCATTTAAAATACTGCTCTTAGCCAGATCCATATTGATTATACTATTCGGAGCTGAGTTACTCAATGACATTCTGAATGTCTCCCAAGAGTCTGGCAATGTACCAAGTAGACACAACCACTGAATCTTATCATCAAACTTGATACCCATTCCAGCTAGTTGATTAATTATACCTTGGAACGTATTCAAGTGATCTATCAACGGAGTTTCATCTCGATACCTCAAAGTCATCAACTGCTTGATGAGAATCATTTTATTATTTCCCATTTTCCGAGCATACAACTCTTCAAGTTTATTCCAGAGTGTCCGTGCATGTGTTTCTCCACTAATATGATTCAAAACATTATCATCTACCCACTGCCTTATATACCCACAAACCTGTCGATGTAACAAGGTCCATTGTTCCTCAGACATATTTTTTGGCTTCTCAGTGGCAAACACCGGTAGATGAAATTGTTTAACATAAAGGAGATCTTCCATTTTTCCTTTCCAAGTATGATAATTTGCACCATTCAAAGTAATCATTCTACTCAAATTAGCTTCCATATTTAGCACAAGATATTCAGTAACAATAACCTAGCTCTGATACCACTTGTAGGGAGAATCAAAAAATCAAGCAAATTATAACCAAGTTTCAAAAACAGCGGAAAAATATTTTCCTCCCTCTTTGTGTGAATCTGTTAGAAAACAATTTAGTAGAGCTTAAACCAAAGAACAAGCACACAAGAACACAACCAAATTTACGTGGAAAAACCTTCCCGGTGTGGGAAAGAAAAAACCACGGTCACCCAAAAACTTTCACTATCAAGAAAGTGGTTGTACAAGGGTTCTCTCTAGATAAAACTAGAGGCATACAATCAGCAAATCATCAAAAAAATATGTTTCTTGAAAACTAACAAATATATCAAGATAATGGAGAAATCTCACCCAAAACGGAGGTACTGTTTGCGGATTCAGATCTCACAAACCAGTAAGCCAAACCAGATCTCCCCCGTTCAGATTGAAGAACCTTAAGCCGCGAACATGCCTGCAAAGTTTCAGCTCAATCGGACTATAAACGACATTCGATCAGAGCACAAAATGAAAAACTGCACAGATTGGAATTTCAAGAATCCGCTCATTTTCTCTCTCCGTTTTTGCACGGGATTCTCTTCCTTTTTCTTCTCTTCTTCTCCCAATCTTTTTGGCAGCTAGCACCACTAAAAGGTTATTTCCTTTTTCTAATTTTCATTTGAACAAGAATACCCTCATCCATAGGCTCAAAAATACCACATGGACTTCTTGGGCCATCCTCCACATAAGAGGGGAAACCAACACTCAACAGGTTATACCTTTTTTCTTTTCGAACTAAACCCTCTTTCTGTCTCTATATTGCCTCAAACTCTCTCTCTCTCTCCCTCTCCTGGGCCTCATTTATTATTTTATAATTTTATTACACTATGGTTTGATCAAAAGCGTATCTTCTTGTTTTTCTTATAGCGGTAGACAGTAGTAGAGGTCGTCCTTGCATTTCTCAGTCTCAGCTGGATTCTCGCGTCCTCCTTGGCATGTTCGAGCAAGAGCTTCAGCAGCTCGCTATAGACTTTGGCCAGGTAAAGCGGAAGGGTAATGTCACTAGTTTATATATCTCTATTTATTTTTACAAATGATTTTTGAAATTCGTCTTTGAAATTTGAATTATTCATAATCAAAGCTATCGAGGAAAGCAACTTCATCTTTTTCTTTACAAGACTAAGGCCAAAGAAATTCAGGATTTCAGTCACTGTGAATTGCTTTCTCTTTCTTTCCTTTTGACCTTCCTTTTGCCCTTCCCTCTTCCCTGTTCGAGTACGTTCACCGTTTGCCTTTTCGACAAACTGGAGCCACACCAAGACAAGTGGATCTCCAATTAGACCGATTTATGTCATTTTATGAGATGAGATTCGCCTTTTCCTTCTCCTTGCTTAACAACTTACATTCTTTGTCTCTAACTCCTAACTTGTCCTCTCTCAACTCCCTGAATTCCTGGTTCGTAAATTTTCTTATTATCTAATAATCATATTTTGCATGTTTACAGCTGGTTACTTATGTGTTGTTTTAATTTGATTTCTGTATGTTTTATTTCACAGTTGTCGTGCTATTCTTAGTAACGTTTTGCAAATCTGCCATTTGGTTGCTATAGACAATTAATGACGGTTAAGATGTATTCTTGTAAATATGGAAGTGATGTTATTATGTTTTTGTGTTCAGGTATGTTTTTTGTTATTTTACAATTACTTTTGTTTTTTGTTTTTTTGTTTTTTTTTATTTCGCTATACAGAATTTGATTTTGCACAATGTCCTCAGTCTCGGGGTTTTATTTCTTTGGGTATTGTTTCATGCAAAGATGATTTACTTGTGCTAGATTTTATTTGTGATAATGGTAACCAATTGATAGCGTTATAAAAGTTTGATCCTTAGAGGGATTGTGGGAGTTTGATTTTGGAGCTGTTTCCTGCTTTTAGTGAAGATGATATTGCTAAGAATGTTTCTTGGTAGATCCTCTTGGCATCTCACTTTTACTTGGATAAAACTCATAGAGACATTCTTGCTTCTTCCATTAAGCTAAATCTTGCAAAAATTAAGTGTTTATCATCTGTACAGAACCATGATAAACAACTTGGTAGTCCCCTTCTACTAACAAATTATTCCAGTTCTGGTCCACCACCACTTCTAGGCCTTGAGTTGCAGTTACTCATTTCAGCTTTCAATAAATTATTAAACCCTATTGGCCCAGAAAAATAGTATTCTTCTACTGCCATCCCTTATCACCCTGCATATCAGATTCGCCCGGGTTACTCAAAGTACATCCATCAACATTTAATTGAGACACCTTTGATCAGGTCGTTCAGCTCAATGAACTATTCTTATTTTAATGAGCTCTAAACAGCATGTTTTATTTCATGGAAATCAACCATGAAAGTTATACTTTCCTTTGATAGGAAAGTCCTAGGAAAAGAACAGAGATCTTTGCTTGGTATATTATTTTAATTTTTTGCTTTCTAAACACACTTAAGCATAGAACTGGTAGGGCCATTTTTAGTTTTTCTACTTTAGAATAAAACTTTCAGTTTAAATTTTTGATTTAATAGGGTCTTTCACAAGATTTCTCTTAGTCGCTAATCCTTTTTGTATTTCACCAAAAAAAAAGAAAAAGATCTGGTATCTCAACAGCCCTACTTATATGCTTCCATGTGTTCAATCCTGCATTCAACCAAACTACCACAGTCAATCTTTAACCATCTGGCAGCTTATTCTTTGGGTTATGTCATATGTGGTTGCTTGGATTTAGGTTTCCCACTGCCCAGGCTTAATCTAAACCTATATGCATATATTGCTCATTTCAACCTGTAGTTTTGGTTCATTTAGCATGTATTCAACAGTTTTCAGAAACTTTGTTTTGAACTTTGTACTTGATTACATAACCGTCCAAATTTATTTGATCTAGTGAGTTTTAACTGGAAGTGTTTTTGCTTCGTAAGTCTTAAATCTTTTTCTATGGATGTTCTTTTCTTCTGTACCATGCAGCTTGAAGCAGTCACAAGGAGAATCCTGTGGATCAAATCTACGGACCCAAAAGCAAAAGTCCTTGTGTTCTCCAGTTGGAATGATGTTCTAGATGTATTGGAACTTGGAACATGCTTTGGTTTCTAATGACATCAGTTATATCTGGATGAAGGGAGGCAGGTATGAGTATTGCCCAAACAGTTTATTCTGAATCTGTACTTTGATAACCACTTATTCAAGGCATATTTTCCTCGTCTACTTAAATAGAGAGTTGTGGTGCATGTGGGCATTCCATTTTTTAATGGGCATCAGAATTGGAAAGACAAATGTACCAATACTTCTAAGAATAAGTTCTATTATTGATAAAAAAAAAAACTTCTAAGAATAAAAAGATGCATTCCATTATATGGAAGCAGGTTTAACCATTTCATGGTACTAATACCGTGAAATTAATGTCTTTTGTTACCATATGATTGGTGTTAAAATAATTACATGCAGATAAGCATATCTTTGGCTTCTGATTGACATGTATTAGTAGAAATTCCAGCTCTTTCAGAACTTTGTTTGCACAGACTTTATGAGCTAGAGTCATATATTTATAGGCTGACCAGATGCCAGAGTTCTACAAGAAGAATGGAGTCTATCCCTTTCTCTAAAAATTATTCTTCATGGAGAATCTATTGAAGATAAATTTTATTGGAATTCACAAATAGCCCATTTAATACATGATTATTATCATTGTTGCTATGTTCATTCTAAAAATCATTTTTTCATGGAAAATCTATTAAAGATAAATTTTGTTGGGATTCACAAATAGCCCATCTAATACATGGTCATTATCATTATTGCTATGTTCATAATTGGATCCATTTGCTGGTTTTTCTTATTCAAAATTAAGTAGGTTGGTTAGTGAATTCAAGTAGCAGTAGGAAAATTTTCTCTTTGGAAAACTTTGTACGCTGCTATGAAAGATGAGTCCTACATGCACATATGCTCCTAGTATTAATAGGAAAATTTGACTTAATGACTATCCATTAAAAATATAAAAAACATACAAATATACAAGCCCGCGCTCAGCACGGGTAACTCCGCCAGTTCTATTAATCACGATTCCACTTTGTTGAGTGCCATATCAATTGTTAATATACGAGGCCTAAAATCATTCCTCATTAACTCTTTCAAATCCTTTAATTTGCAAAAAGGCTACCTTTTTTTTTTTTGATTTTGATTCAAACTGATATTATATAAACGAACTACACTCCAGAAACAGTCTGGCACCTACGCCAATGTGGGGGACCAGAAATATCCTCTCTCATAAGCATGAGCACTTGTAATGGAGGATGACTTAGATAATATCAGAATAGTTATTAAGCTTCCCTATAGCAATGTCTTAATTCTACGTTCTGTACCCTATCCAAAAGACTTAAAATAATAAAAAAGAGATTCTTGCAATATTTCCTTTTTTGGAGGGCTATGATTGTAGACTTCGAATCTGGTTGAATGATCAGATTACTAAATCCCCTACCAAGAGCCTGTTGAAGACCTTCATGGACTGCCCACAGTTCTGCCATATCCGTCTCTGTGTACATAAAGTATGCTATTTATTTTGTATCATATATAGCACCCTTTTCTAAATTTACATTTACAGAAATGTATATTTCTTTATATGTAAAATTACTTGCACATCCATTGTGTTTTCTAACAAATGCTTAAACCTTTCAGTACTTTGACCACTACAAAACCACAAAACCACCCTTCAAGCTTCTTAAAATACTTGCAAACACACCTGTTCTATTATTTGTCCAAATGGAAAACATTAACATAATGCTTTTAAGATTTTTTAACATCCTATTTTTGTTAAAATGGGTTTTTTACTGAACTACCCCATAACAGGTTATTCAGTTCATACCATGGTTTTTTGAAAATTGAATCGGACCAGAAAACCCGGGAATTGGTTAGATAATTGGTGCCGTTTTACCCTAAAATCGCTTTTGGGCCAAAAACTGGTAATTTAGTCAATAAATCTCTGACTTCAGTCAAATCATTAATCCAAACAATGATTTTTGGCCGTTTATTAAAGTTAAAATAAACTGTCTGTACGAACCAAATGATCAGACCATTTGACCCAGGAATCAGTCCCATAACAGTTACATGTCGGTCTGGTTTTAAAAACCTTGGGTTATGTATTCAAGTAAACTGTTTTATGCATCAACTGAACAATAAAGGCAAAGCTCGGGTTAAACATAGACATCCCCCATTAGAAAAAATGGCATTCACAATTTGAAGAATGAACAATGTTGTTCATTATAAATGTACATTCGTAACACAGTTGTAGTCATAATTTCAATTTTCAACATCATCATTCCACCACATTTAATAGTGGGGTGCATTTGCATATTTATTTGAAATATGAAGAAGGTTTTTGTGTACTACTGCCTAGTGATTGTATGAAAAACAAGAAATATTAGAGTAGTGACTAGCGAGTTAGAATCTCTGATTGCAAGATGGCCATAACCAAGGAATAGTAAGGTAAAAGCTTAGGGAAAAAATTACAACCATTTCAGAGTGTAAATGAGTCCGAATAATTGGTTGCAATTGTAATGAGTTACTCGTCACACTTATCTTTCTTGAGATCAAATTCCCTTTTGGTTGAAAAGTGAATCCGAGGACCGAATGCCTGGATTATGTGATTTTTTTTAATCTATATTTTTCTCATTTTTTGAAAAAAAATAATCTGAAGCTCAGCTATTAGTTTGTGCTAGCCCATGAAGCAATAAATAAATAAATACTGTTTGTTTGTGCTGGGCTGTTTCTTTCTTTTGGTTATTCATTTTTTTAAGAAGTCTTTTGGTTATTCTTTAATCTTTAATTAATTTCTGTTTTATTTCCTTTGTTTCACTTTTTTTCTCTTTACAATTCATTTTCATTTTGGGTGTCGTTCTTTAGGTTCAGTTTGGAAAGAGTACAAATTCAAATATATACAATACAGATACATGCAAATAGTACAAAATGTAAGGTTTTACACTCTACATATTTGTATTTGTATTCATTTCAAATAGAACCTTATATATATATATATATATATATGGAATTGTTTATTTCTGTTGTAATATATAAGTGGAGGTGCCATTGCTTAAATGGCAATAAAAAAACGTGTCATCTGTCATGGCACTGTACAATGTAGTTATAAAATTTTAACGTGACAACTTTTTTTAACCATTAGGATAAGAGAGAAATTGCATCCAACTTAATGGGTGTTAGGCATTGTTGCAATTGAATATAAGACTGTATTTGTTTGCAATGCAAATGCAAATATGTACACTACATATTTATCTATTTTTCGGTTCATGAATACAAATGCGGTTCCCATTTTAAACCATTTTTGCATTCATCTTATTTGTTTGAAATTGGTGCAAAGGTGTGGGCCCATTATTAACTGCTCCAACTATCTTATTTTCCAATGCCTCAACTTTGGTCAAAAAGTTAATTATCAAATGAATACAAATTTGTATCCAAAAAATAGGTATATAATGCTCTCTTTTTGGAGTACAAAAGTGTCAGAAAATGTAATTTTACTTTGATAATCATTACTTTTTTACGTTTCAAACAAACGCTTGCAAACGCGAACTTGAGTGCATAAATACCCTGGTTCAGTGTTTATATCGCAAACAAATGCAGCCTAAGGGTCAGTTTGGGAAGAACACAGTATAAATACATGCAAAATACATGGTTCCACACTTTAAGTACTCTTTCCAAGACTCAGTTTGTCTGTGAATTTCATTTGCATTAGTATAACTGCAAATAGGTTATGTAAATTCTGGTTTAATTTTGATTCCAATTTCACTTGTATTGTTTGTTTGTGGGAGGTAAAATATGAAGTAGTCTATTTTTCAGTAGGAGAAAGAAGAGGATTGTTTGTTTGGAAGTGATAAAAGAATCAAAATGATGTGGTCTCCATTTGATATGAGATAGAATTGAGGTGAGAGGTAGGTGGTGCAAGTCTTAATTGATTTTTGGGCTGCAAAATTTGCACCGCCAGCGCATATAAATGAAAAAAAAATGCAAATTTTATATGAGATAATGCAAAACTGCAAGAAACAAATGGATGCAAAATTTATATCCGGTTCAGACGGGTTCGGCCTAAGTCAGCAGGTCTAACCATTTAGACCCGATGGGATGTTAAAACATTAATATCTTCCGGTAGACGGTTTTAAGACATTAATTGCAGAGAATCTTGTCCAGCACCCTTTCCTCATTTGCTCTCCTTCCCCACTTAACCGTTGGCAATGCTAAGTTACTCCTCAGTCCTCAACCACACTATGCTTCAATATGATCACGTCCATAGATTGCTAATACAACGCTTTAACCCTCGGCAGCATGCTATTAATATAGAACTAGTATACTACCAGATCAGGAGCTCCCCAGATAACAACGAAGACTCAAACTAGAGGAAGAAGGATTATCGTAAGGCCACAAAAAGTCGCCGGTAGTGGACCCCACTCACAAGCCACGTGAGAGACCATAATCCTCGTCTTTATCGGATCTCTTCTCTCTTTTCTGCGTGCGGACTCTTCTCTCGGCAAGCCGAACAAGAACGCACAGGACGTACTTGTACAATTTGACCGCCCAACCCACCCATATTTACCAATCCGCCACTCCACCTTTGACTTCAAAAAGTCGACCTTTTCAACACTACCACACTCCAACGAACGGTCAATGATTTTACTCATCTAAACCAATCGATTCCTATCCATCGGCTCCAGAAAACATAGGACCCACATGGTGTTACCTGTCATGATGGTAGGGAGTGGAACAGTGGGTTGATAAGAACGTGCAAGTCGCTGTCGTTGGAGATCTTGAGAGTTGAGACAGCGAAGAGTGAAATTCTTTTGGGTGAAACAAGAAGTATGATATTATCCTAGGTGCGGCAATTTCATGAGTCATCATCAGTTGGTCTCAGATGAATACTGGTATTCCTGTAAATCTGGAGGTAATGTTGGTCAAATCAGGAGAGACTCCACACTTAAACTCCACCTGTCCGACGACGACGAAGGGAAGAACCGGCGGAGAGCCTTTTTTTTTTAATTGTTTCGTGCGATTTCTTCTTCTTCTTCTTCTTCTTCTCAACTACGACCTCGACATTCCCTCGCTCATTTTCTTCTTTCTCCCTGCGAGACCTTCTCTTCAGTTTCTTGTGATCCCTCGTCGACGAAGAACACGAGAAGATATCTGTAGAGAGGGAGAGGGGGAGAGAGAATAAAGAAACGAATTCGAAATTCAAGAGAGAAGAACCAGAGGATAGAGAATCATGGACGAAAAAACCGCACCGGCCGTCGAACCAACTCTCTACGAAGACGATGAGAACAGCTTGAACAATGCTTCTTCCACCAATAAAGACCATGGCTGGCAGAAGGTTACCTACGCGAAACGCCAGCGAAAGAACAAACCCTCTGACTCCGCCGGCGATCCCGGCAAATTCCGCCCCAACGGAGTCGTCGTCGGCGGCGACAACCTCAACGTTTTTCAGTCTCTCGAAGAACAATCCAAGGAGCGCCGCCGCCGTGTCGAGGCTCAGAAGGCGGCCGCGGCTGCAGCTCTTTCCGAGCCCGTTCCCAAACCGAAACACCATTCTGACGATGATGGCGATGACAGCGATGGCGAGGTTGCTGGTGGTGGCGAGAATGCGGCCAGTGAAGTGAAGAAGCCGAAGCAGAAAAAGCCCAAGAAGCTCAAGGTTACTGTAGCCGAGGCGGCTTCCAAGATCGATGCTTCTGATCTGGCAGCACACCTTGTTGACGTTACTGTATGTTCTTAATTCTTGAATTTTGCATTTTTAATTTGATTTGCTCTGATCTGTCGCCTAATTCAGTATATGATCTGTTAAAAGTTTCGATCTTTTCTTCATAATTGACTTTCTGGATTTAAAAAATATCATTTTCTTTGGCGTAGGCTTCATATGAATCGCAGCAGGATATTCAGCTAATGCGCTTTGCGGATTATTTTGGTCGGGTATTCGCTTCAGTTAGCGCAGCTCAATTCCAGTGGACCAAGATGCTCAAGGAGTCAACGGTTGCAAAAATCGCAGATGTGGGTTACTGTTGCCTCCTTATTTCAGATGTATTGTTACTTTTTATCCATACATGAGAATCTAATGGAAAAGGGCAAGAAGAAATAATAAGAAATTTAGGGAAGTTTTGCGAATATTTTTATGGGAAGGTTCAAATTCATTGTAATGGAGGGAAAAAAGTTTTATTTGCTAAATAATTTCATGAGTTTTCTACATGCATGCTTATATTTTGTATTGCCATTTACCGGAAAGATCTTGAATTGCTTTTTAGCACTACTAGTTTCCATTATTAATTTTTGTAGCTCGAGGGTTTCCTTATTCCCTCTATTTATAATTATACTATTATACTCGTTTGTGATCAATGCAAAGGGTTTACTTAATATCCAGTATATCTATATTTTTGACCTTCATTTACCGGATAGGCTTGAAGAAAACCTTTTTATTCCACTAGTTTTTTGCATTAACTTGTTTTTATCTTGGTTCTTTTCTGTATTTGTTATTTGTTATCCCCTGTATCTGCATTCTGTTTTTGTGGTTTCGTGCTTAAATAATGTATACTGCAGTTTTAAGTTAAGTACGCAGCAACCTGGAGTTGGATATGGCAGTTGTTGGATTGGTATATGGTCGTATATTGGTTCTGTCAGTCACCTCCACAAGTTGCTTGCTTATCATGGCGTATTTTACCACTTGTAGCCCATCCATACAACCTGCTCATCTGTGAATATTTGTCATGCATGCCTAATTTTGACAACGAGTTGAGTTAGTAGTTTAATGTTTAAGAGATATTATTAGTTTATAAAATTCTGAATTGGTGCTTATCATGGTTTATTTGGTAACTTATAAGCCTTTTTTGTTTAATTATTGGATGATGTTTGGCTGTTTGATTTTTGAAATATTAATGTGCCCTGACAGTATTGTAGTCCGATGCAAATTCTTACTGACAGGATATGTTCTTGAATTCATACTCTTTGACTAAAGAATTAAGAAAATGAACTGCCATGTTCCGGCAAATTTATTCCACCACTGGTTAATTTGTATCTCATTTCTTTATTCTATTTGTTGTACAGACAGACTTCAGGTATCCACTTTATTTATTTATTTATTTATTTAGGATGCTCAACCACAGTTTCCTCCTCACATTTGGAAGCTTAACTAGTTTGCCAATTTTTTACAGATTCCTTTGTCACATATTTCTGAGGATGTTTATAAGATCTCAAGTGATTGGATAAGTCAGCGATCTCCTGATGCCCTTAGTTCCTTTGTCTTATGGTCACTGGACAGCATTCTTACTGACCTAGCACATCAACAAGGTTTTGTTAGGGGCTCCAAGAAGGTAGTTCATCAGGCACCATCAAAGTCTCAGGTAATTTTCAGCTCTACAAGCTTTTTTCTGATGCATGTTTGTGTTTTATGTTGAGCATATTACAATTCTAACAAATTGTGATGGTGCTTTGTTCTTGTAATTGGAAAATGATATGTTCTATTGTTCCTTGTATTATCTCTTTTTCAACTTCCGAAAAACCAGAAAATGCTCATAAATCAAGCATGGATTTTGGAGTCTTTGCAAAGAGCATTATATAACATTAGATGAGATCATGAGAAGGTGTGTCAAATAAAACAACATAGAGAGACTGGAATTATTTTTAAATCCGAAGAACTAAATAAAGTAAGAACCCTGTTACACTTATAAAAAATAAATATAATTTAAAAGAGAAGATCCTTTGAAATTTTCCTTGATGCAAAGGGCATTATATAGCACTAGATGAGAAGGCTTCATCAAATATTCTTCCTTCCCTTCCCATTTTTATAATTTCTAAGTGGAGATGCTCAGACAAGGTGTGACCACTGAGTGCAATCTTCTCGCTGTTGCTTTTTAGAAAAATGGTATGCTTGTAAGATCAATCTTGATGTAATTTGAGGGAGTACTTGCGTATTGTCTTATTTTCCTAGAGTAATAGACATAAAATACCTAACTTTTTCAATAAAATAAAATAAAAATTAGACATTATATGCTTCTGTTTTTTCATTTTTCCTAGTAAGTGGAACTGGTTTTCCTTTTTTATTTCCTATGACAACTTATGAAAGTTTGGTATTTTGTTAAAGGAAAGTGATTGCTATGATACCCTCTGAATCTAGATCTTATATGCACTTAGACTGGGTTTCCTATGCTGCATTTTTATAATTTGGCTGAACTTTGGTTGTTGTTTCCCTTGAATTATCCTATTGTTTATGCCAAAGATAAATTAGGAGAAAAATGACCCAAAAAAATAATGTAAGTACTTTGTTTATAAAAAAATGTAGGGATTTTTTCCAGAATGCAATTATGATGCACCCCTACTGTTGAAGTGACATAATTCCTTTTCGAATACAGACTCGATAAGAATGTGAAACTTCCTTAGCGTCCCACTCGAAGCTAGATACCCCATATTTGCATGTCATTACTTTTCTCCATAAAGCTCCCCTTTCCTTATCCAACCCAAATCTCGATAACCACTTTCCCAATAAAACCTTATTAAATGTTCTCACCCTTCTAAAATCAAACCCACCATCTTTTTAAGTTCTGCAAACTGTACCCCATTTCACCAAATGATATTTCTTTGCATATCCCACACATACTCACAAATTTCATTCTCAAGTTGTTAATCTGTATCCCAAAAATCAAAATGCCAGTGGGTTCCCCCTCCCCAATCCATTAAGACCCCTGGGCAAGAAAGCCTACCCAAAAGGGAGAGATGGCTTATGGTTAAACTGTTGGTTCGATAGTTGAACTCAATATATGCCATGGAGAGGCTTGGATCTGCTTCCCAAAATCTGTTCCCACATCTATATCCACGGCACATTACAACTGTGCATTGGGAATATCTCCCTTGTCATTCATTGGGAGTTGTTCCTAATACACAATGGTGGTGTTCAATGGGTAGAGATGTGGGAACAGATTGTAGGTAGCAGATCCGGAATGGCCATGGAGTATTAGATCAAAGTGTAGAATGAATTAATTCTTGAATCTTGAACCATATAATTTGAATGTTTAATTCCTTCCTCCCTTCTCTTGTTACAACTGAACCATCTGTTAACTGTTGCTCTACTATGCAACTTGGTCTTAGAATATTATTAAAAATGCTCTGTTTCACTTGTTCTCCATGATGTGTTTTTTACTTTAGTTATGGCCAGGGTGCATAGTTTTACCTGTAAACAACGTATCTAGATTCAGAGGTATATCATGTACCTGCCCTGCATCATGCCCTTATAATCAGCCTCCTTTAAGAAGGCCAAGTTGAAGATTGATCTGTCATCATTGTTCGCTACTAATCTAGTGCACTATTAACCTTGGAGGAAGTAAAGCAACATAAATCTGGCACTGTATTGTTCGTGACTAAATCACCCCCAAATGAGTATGAAAGAACCTCATCAGTGATTTTGTTGCATTTGGGCAAAGGAAATTATCAAAATAAAGAACCTGAAGGATCTTGGTTTCTTGGATATAAAATTAAAGAAACTACAGCTTTGTCTTCCAATCTGAATTGCTTATTCAGTTGGATGATCCCTTGGTCTGCTAACAGTTTAGCAGATAGTCTAGCTAGGATGGGAGTTAACAAGAGAGAGCTATAATGGGGAATGCCGGGTCTAGGGAAAAACCTGTTGCTGTTTTCTTTTTGTAATGTATGGAGGCTACGGAGCTGTTAGTTAATGGCTGTTGTATTGCTATTATCCTACTCCAATATGTATGTTGGAGAGTAGTGAAGTATATATTTTCTTTCTCAATAATTTTACTGTCACTTGTCCCAGAAAAGACTGTTGTGAATGTACATGTGTAATGTAATTGCTATTCCCTGGCTATCTTTACTTGCATCCAGTACCAAAAATTTTTTCTGATAATGTTTTACTTTATTATTTAGCATTTTCACAGGTTAATGTTTAATTGATATCTTGAGTTGCAGGTCGCTATATTTGTAGTTTTAGCAATGGTTCTGCGACGTAAACCTGACATCTTAATCAGCATATTGCCAGTATTGAGGGAGAATGTCAAGTATCAAGGGCAAGATAAACTTCCACTTCTTGTATGGATGATTGCTCAGGTAAGAATTGATAATTTGGTATATGGATTTTCTACAAATAAATTGTGTTTATATTCTCTTTATACCTGATACTAAAATCGATTTATTTAGGCTTGTCAAGGAGACTTGGTTGTAGGAATGTTTGCATGGGTACATAACCTCTTGCCTATAGTCAATGGGAAAAACTGTAATCCACAATCCAGAGACTTGGTCTTGCAGTTAGTTGAAAGGTGTGAATGTTTGGTTGAAATGTAATCTTCCCATTAGTATATTGTGTTGTGGATCTGAAAGTTTCTTGTATTCTTTGATGCAGAATTTTGTCTGCCCCCAAAGCTCGGTCTATTTTATTGAATGGTGCTGTCAGAAAAGGGGAGCGGTTGGTGCCACCTTCAGCTTTTGAGATGTTGATGCGAAGCACTTTCCCTGCTCCTTCAGCTCGAGTTAAGGTGGGTTTTGTTAGGAAGTTTTTGTAGGATTAGATCATTGAAATGCAATCTGATTGGTCCTGTTATACTGCTAGGAGTTGAAGGCAGTCTTCTGAACTTGTTTCTGTGCAGGCTACTGAAAGGTTTGAGGCAATATATCCCTCCTTGAAGGAGCTGGCACTTTCTGGTGCCCCTGGAAGTAAAGCAATGAAGCAAATTTCTCAGCAAATATTCAGTATTGCAGTTCAAGCAGCCGGGGAAAGTATGTTCCATTTTTCATGGACGCCCTTTATTGCCTTTTTCTTATGAGGTCAGATAATACTTCAGATTTTGACATAGAAAACTCCCTTTTGCAGGCACTTCTGAACTATCCAAAGAAGCAGCTGCTGTTTTTATCTGGTGTTTGACTCAAAACCCTGATTGCTACAAGATCTGGGTAAGCAACTTGAATCATTAGTATATTGCACTTTACACTTAGTGGATGGCTCATAGCTGCTGTATCATGACTTTTGGTCTTTTTCTTGGTGACATGGTGGAAACAGGACAAGATTTACCTGGATAACATAGAGGCGAGTGTTGTCATTCTGCAAAAGCTGTCTGATGAATGGAAGGAGCATTCTGTGAAACATTCTTCTCTTGACCCATTGAAAGAGACTCTCAAGAGTTTCAGACTGAAGGTAAATGTGGATATAATTGTTTCCCTTCAAGTTATATTTATGTTAAATTAAGGAGCCACATCTGATTCTAAGAATTTGGTATGGGTACTACCTAAATTTTTCCTCATCATGTCATTGTTATGTTTGAATTATTTTTTTCACAATTCATGTCATTGTACATATTTTCATTAAGTAGTTATGGATAAAATATATTATAAGGCTAATTTGTCTAATTTTGGTTTTTTTAGAATGTGAAAGTTTTGGCTAGTGGAGGGGATGCTGGTGAGCAAGCTTCCATCAAGGACGCTGACAAGTACTGTAAGGCAATCTTGGGAAGAATATCACGTGGTCATGGCTGCTTGAAGAGTATGGTGGTGATTGGGGGAGTTGCTTTGGCTGTGGCCATCATGTCCCCAAGCATGGAGTTCTGGGATCTGAGCAAGCTACCTGTAATATTCAGTGCTCCAGAATCCATCTGAGCAAGTTGGTGGCTAATGGTGAATAACAGTAACAAGGCTTTCACAACATTCGGCATAGGAAATGTAAGCAAGTTGGTCCACAAAGTAGGGTCAGCAAATGAGGTATCTATTATATAAGACTTGCCAAGTATCATTGGCTTAGGGGGAGGAGTAAAAAGCTTCATGAAAGTACAAATTGGCTGACAAGAGTAAGGAGTGATGATGAGAATGTTTAGTTCAGGATTTCATTTGCCTCTTCTGTCTTGATTTTTAATGCATTAGATGTAGGAGTTTTTCCAAGTTAATTAATTACTTTCTTCTATACATGCAAAAATGATCTTATAGAAATGGTTTCAGACACTGGTGGAACCTATATGGTTCAACCCCGATTCCCTGAGAGGATTTTCATGTTTAATTGTTTCATTAGTTTATGTAGATACTTTTCTTCTTTTCTACATTGGATGTGGTAGTATAGAATTCTGTTTAAGCTGCACAAATTTCTGCAAACTTGACAGCTACTGCTAATAATTTGGTTCACTGTTTGGAACAGTGAAAATCTGGAAATGATTGTGGTATGTGCAGATTTTTTGGTGTTTGTTGCAGGGAGAAATGATTGATGTGATCAGATGAGAATGCTCGCATGGTGAGAGATCCGTATCCCTTACGTTTATCACTCAATTTATCCACTCTACAGCGGGCATTGGTGTGTAGAGTGGGGATTTTTGACATTTTGAATGTTTATAGCTATGCAGTGGAAATCAGATATCTGCGTTGGGCTTGTACTTTTTCGAAAAAAAAAAGTGGACACAAAGGCCTAACCTTTATAAGCCAAAATTTGCTGGGCAATTTTGTGCTTCCCCACCATTTCTGATCTTACTGATCAAACCTGACCAACGCTGTGACCCAAGATTAACATAATATGCTGCGGGAAAGACATGATACTGGAAGGGCCCTGTTGATTGGTTACAAAATTTTCCAGTATCGTACTTGAACATTTATTTATTTTGTTAAATGGGGAAAGGCTTTGCCTTCTTTTTTGGGAAGGTAAGGTCATGTTTTGTTCACTGTTCTGAGTTTCATTCTTTTAATTCTTATTCATTTTGGGTAAGAATCGGCAAGAATGATCAAGAATGAATAACATTAGATCGGTTGGTTATAAAATTCTTGTCATGGGCTATATTCCTTTTAGAATGAAAAATGAGCTCACAACACAAAAATTGAGAGTCTGCAGCATGAAAAATAATCATGTCTCAAATTGTTCATTTTCATTTTTTGAGGAAACTCTGCCTATAAAATTGTTGCCATATATGTTTATTAGTGGACTACCATGGAAGTACTTTTACGAAAGCATTTTTATAAAAGTAATTTTACACACTTTTACACAAGCACTTTTATAAAAGTATTTTTACACAAACACTTTAATAAAAGTACTTTTAGTATTTTTGTGAAAGAATTTTTATAAAAGCCCTTTCATGGAAGTACTTTTAAAAGTACTATAAAAACACTTCTATGAAAGTATTTTTATAAAAGTACTTTTACAAAAATACTTACTTTTATAAAAGCATTTTTATTAAAGTATTTTTATGAAATCACAAAAGCTCTTTTTAGAAAAGTACTTTTACACAAGTCCCTTGCCAGTCTTAAAAGAATTCTTTTGTAAGAAAAGTGTTTGGTTCATAGCAATATTTTTTCATTCTGTCTATTTTTACTCATTCTTGTCCATTTTAGAATTTTATTTTGGGTAAGAATGATAAATAATAAGAATTGAACCAAACATGGCCTAATTATCTTGATAATTGCATTTACCTAGGCCATCAGTTTTGTTATCTACGGAAATGCATTTACATGTGGGTAAATAACAAAATTAACTTTTAGCCATAAAAAAAGTTATTATTGAAGGAGGCAATTTTGTTTCATTAAAGTGGTTGCAATTTTTTCTTAATTGCTTACTCATTTGGGAGATGGATATCACTTACCCAGATAAGTGATATAAGGAAAAATAAATTTTTTATGGACTCCACAAATTTTTCTATAATTACTTAGATGGGAAAATGCATTTACCCATACAAGTGTTTTCTCCTTACCCATATTTTAATTTTCTAGGTAAATAATACAAAAAGGGACTTTGAAATACAACCACAAATGGTTTATTTTCTAGAGAGGGAAAGTAGGGAGCGAGTTAGAGGTTGGTCTCTGCAAGAATATCTGATGGTGAAGGTTGATATGTCAACCAGAGGTGAAGTCTAACAAAGCAATAAAAATATAGAGGTAGAACAAGAAGTAATTGTAAGTTACGTTAACAAAGTGAAAAGGTTGACGTTGGAAGGAAATACAGAAGTGTGGAAAGAAAAGTGATTTTGGAAGAAAGTTTATTTGGGGATTAGGAAAGTTTATTTTTCTGGGTAAATGCTACCCATTTGCTAAATGGATAAATAACTTTCTCATCTAGGAAGAAAGTTGTTAACACTTTTGGATGGGACGAAAATATATCATTTAATAATAAATTTTTATGATTAAAACGATCATTAATTTATTTACGTGAAAAATAAAAAAACATGGATAAATGTAAAAAAAACGGAGCCCAAATGGAAGGAGTTAAGATATTCCTATTTGATAGAAGACAAGTAATATTGCACTGCTGAAGTGATTGGCAAGGCTTTGAGGGATTACGCAATTCTTGGGATTCGTTGCGCGCCCCCTATAGCTAGCCCTATTAGTAAGCTCCTTGGGAATGATTATAGTCAGTCAAGGCTAGTGGAATGGTTGTTATTAAGCCTTGCTTCTCTAGTTTGGTACTAGCTTTCGGACTAGCTTCCTCTTCCCTTGTGCTTCACCACAAGGCAAGAAAAGATAATCCCAAATTCTAGTGATTTAAGGAGRACACCACTGCACTCGGAGGAGACGACTTCCCTCGGGTTTTAGTATCCCCTCAGCGTAGGGCTTCTCTCTGGCTAAAGACCTTCCTTTCCCTTTTAGCAAACTGACTGATGAATGGAATCTTGGTACCGCCTTTAAGCTGGTTCAAGTAAGTAGATCGAAGGTACCCTCTTTAGAGGGGCATTAGAGTCAGGGGAGAATGCTCTTTATTAGTAGTTATTGTTAGGCTTATTCTGGTGCTTCTGGSATGTGAGCTTTCTTTCCTTATTTCCCTTCATTCGGGCTGGCTGTCTGGGGACAGGTTAAGGCAAGGCCTGCTGGGCTTGCTTCTCATGAGATTGGGTGAGGGAATCGGAAAGGGGCTCATAAACCGGGCGGGCGGGCTTTTGGGCACACGGAAAAGGGGAAGTGGATGGAGGGTGCTTCTCAGCTAGAG